>OZ026809.1:2299689-2899689 GCA_964023185.1 Macaria liturata
GTAACCGAGCTAAAAATTGCTGGTTGAGCTGAACTCAACCAGCAGAAGCATTCAGTTGACGAGTCCTAAAGTTTGTATCGTTAACGTCTGTTGTTGCCGGAAATGGCAGTCACAACCTTCAGTAATGTATATTACAACACAAAGAGCAGGAATATCGTATCTTCAGTTTCAACGGAAGACCAGCGCTGCTTGCAGTCAGTTGTATGGACCCCGACACTGAATCACTGACACGTGCCTTGTTATTTTATTTTGTTTTCAGTTGCAAATAATTAAAATTATATCTCTCACCTTTAATGGGCGGTAGTTTGACCAGCTCCTGGTTGTGTGCGTTCACGTTGAAGCGGCTGGAGCCGTGGCGGCGCGGCTGGCCGGTCCAGCCCGGGGGGCGCGGCCCGTCCGCCGAGCGAGGCACGATGGCGGCCGGCGGCGGAGGACCCGACGCCAGCGAGGAGGGCTTCTCGGGCCGGCTCTGGGGACAAGGGAGTGAGACTAGATGTTAGATTGTGTGATCACAGATATGATACAAGTACCTAAATCAGTAAGTTCACCAGAGTCCGCCATACTCCATGGCGAACTATGACGTTGAAAGTTTTCAAATCGCCCTTAGGGCATTTAACATGGTTTAACGACTGTAGTACCTGATTTAAGATATCTGGAAAGTGACTATTCTACTATTCTCTGTAACAAGTTTCAAGATACATACATAGATAAATTTGTACAGATATATATATTTTCTAGTACACTGGCATGTCAGTGAATTCAAGTATAATGTACTATAAACATAGAGATGTTCTACACATAACATAAGGCATATTTTAATTTAGTTACTACCAAATTCCGATGGTCTCTGTGTAATACCAGTAATAACTTTAAGTAGAAATATATCATGAAAGCAATAACATACACACATACACAAGGATTTTTGGAGGCCTCTCGTGACATACCACTGTTGTTGATCGACCCCAGGACATGGATTTTATTTGCCTTCTGGTAATTCGGTCACGGACACTGACATGTTTGTACTGGGTTGGGGATTTACGACAGTTTGTAAATAAGGAAGTGTAGGAAAGAATACTAACAGCAGGGCTAGAGTATTACTATATGTTTGGGGGCTTCAATCCCACTTAAGTATATTACATTTTCACCAAGTGTCACCTACTGTGATGTCTTGGTGGCTGCGTAACAGTCAAGTGTGGTACAAATATGTATATATCAGTACGTACTTTATAAATATCAGATTCATTGCATTATAACAAAATCATGAGAATGATGCAACGAATCCTAGCTATCAGCTTACATTGCTATTTTTATAATATCACTTGATCGTAAAATAATTGATCGATACCTTATCTTATCATTTAATTATTTACTATAAAGTAGCAATTGCATTAGTCACTATTATTTAATTGATATTGACAAACCTAATTTTACAAAAGTTACCTACTAAGTTTTAAAAGGGAACCTTTGAAAAGGATATAGGAAGAAATAAAATGATCACAGTCATCAGTAAGATAGAAAGAAATAAATCTTGGAATGTTTTGCTAACTTAATTTTTACTTACCCTACTCCTAATTTTATAAGCTACAAGGAAAGTACTAACGGGGCTCGAGATACTACAACGTTTCGAGAAAAACAAGAACTTACAAAGCAGAGTAAGTAAAACGTCGTAAAATATTCGAACCTGAAACTTGAGTTTGGACAGTTTTTTTATGTTAACAAGTCCAAGGACACTGGATATTCATAATCGTAAAGTTTTATATCATTTTTGTTGGCTAGAGTAATTTATGTAACTTTGGTCGTGAATCAGATGATAAGGCGATACAATTTATTAAGAAATTGAAGGATTATAAGTGTTTGTAGTCTACTCAAAACAACTTCTTGGCAAACCACAAAGAGCATATAAATAACTAGTGGGTGCTCGCGGCTTCGCTCGCTTTAGAAAGTAAAACTTGCATCCCCTATTTCACCTCTTTAAAAGTGACATTTCCAGAAATCCTTTCTTAGCGGATGCCTACGTCATAACATCTACCTGCATGCCAAATTTCAGCCCGATCCGTCCATTGGTTTGGGCTGTGCGTTGATAGATCACTATATCAGTCAGTCAGTCAATCAGTCACCTTTGAGTTTTATATATATAGATAATGCTACTACTAGATACAAAATACGAGAAATACACCAGCCATAGTTTCACACATATGTATATAATATATATAATACTTAGGATCGAGCTCAAAGAAACACCGCGTCGATTACTTTAACTGTACTTAATACGTCATGTTACCAACAATAACAGTCAGACAAATACTTATATTCGACATACAAAAGTAATATATAACTATTAATATCTGTTCGGTATTTTTCCTGAGAAAATTCCACAAACATGCGATACAGATCTACAAAATCAGCATAGCATTGTAATGCAACGAGATGTCTGCAATGCGATTGTGAAGCCAATTCTAAAGAAAATGTAACATACAGTATTATATTTCTGTGATAACAGATAAATTCTTTCTTTATTTACTTTGTTGGTGGCCTAAGGACTAGACATGTGACTGTTTTTTTGTGATATTTTTAGACCATAAAGCACTGAATGTAGAATTCCAGCAACGACGCGAGCAATAAATGTAATTGCCACGCCCACGTCGACTAATAAATCTTTATTGGTCGGAATTTGATGTAGATAAGGAAACTGAACTGAAACTGTGAATAAATAGAGTATAAGTATAAAGTGTATAAGGTCTTTGTTAGGACCAATAACATGGACTGGGGGTATTCTTCCCAAGCCGCGTAAACCAAGAGTAGAGCGGCTATGAAACACGAAGAATTTCTTGTGTGGAATACACCGGGTATTGCTATCACATTCACTTAGGTGCAACTGCATCGTTGAAAGCGTGGCAACATATTCTTTCTAGTCAGCGACTTGATTTTAGATGGGGTTTAGATTAGCTATATATCTTGGTTTGGTTCACTTAACACAAATTAAGGGCACAGAAACAGAAAAAGCAGGCTCATGATATAACCTAGTGGACTTTTTTCTAATAGTCCCTACCACACTTAAGAACTTTACCTAGTCCAAATGAGTACTCACCTTGTTCACGCGATGATTCAAAACATTACTTGCACTGAAGCTGGTATTAACCTCACTAATAGTACTCATTTACGAGTATAATAGCATAGGGAGCATATTCATTTTATAAACAGAAAAATAATATACAAGAGGCGCAATATCCACAAAATAATCCCAAACAAAACCAATCGCATAAATAGATTTTCTTTACTGAGAAATCTTTACAAAATTTCATTACACACGTTTACATTTTCCGTGTAGCTGCAAACGAGTACGAGATCCGATAATGAAATTTGCCAATTCCGTGCAAAACCAATCTCATAACGAAATGTTGGAGTCTATTTATAGAAATACGTGCAAATGTCGCACGTGAAATATTTTTAAGCATTCAAGAGTTATTCCAATAATTTCCAGTGGGCGTAGAGCTGGCGTCCACGTCAATGCATTTGTATACCACTTGCGTAGATTTGGGGGTGTATTTGTTTTGTAAATATTCATATTTATTTATCGGTAGTTTTTGCGGTGTTCTTGTAATTTTATCAAGCAAATTACGTTTGAAGTGAGTCTGTCGACATTTCTATGTGGGTATGTTTTACAGATAATTATTTGTATGCTACATTAAGTACTAGATACGTGTAGAAAAATTAAAAACGTATGTTTTATATAGTGTAATTGCTCTTTTATCTTATTTCAAAATACCACAAAGCCTTAAGTCTGAAATATGGCTTCTAGAATCAGCTGTAGAATCGAATTCTAACTTAAACTTATTAGTTAGTTAACAGGTGGCCCGAGTGTGCAGAACTGCAGATTGATGAAATGTGCAATACGTTTAACAATGATTTTCCCCTTTAAACATTGCAATAAAACCTCCCTCTTCAGGACCTATATTTTTATTCGCCGGGCAAAGGTTTATAGTCAGTAGTTAAATGCAAAATGAGTACATTTGTATGCACTATAAGGACTGTGATTGACTCGAAATGCAACGATGCTGTGGACATAAACAATTGCCTATATCTTGTCGAACAATGGAGCCTTAGGTTTTATAGACTTTAGGTTTATAACAACCTGTCGGTGATAAAATGTTTTCTGTGATTTACTGAAAATATTGTAGCAAAAGTGGCATAAGCAGCCTAATTGGTTAATGTATTGTATAATAATAAGTTTCCTATGTAGCCTATTAGATAAAGAATTGAAACTGTAATACATTTCCAAAAATCACAAAACGTATTTCTTATTTGTCTTTAAGTTACATAATACGGCGAAACTTCAATTTAGGCGCAGGGATACAAATGTATGTGTAGTTGAAAATGACTGACTTAGTTAGTAGTTTACAAGTGAGAAAGTGTTTATTTCAATTAGCTCTAACAGTGTCATGTGCAGTTCAAACAATAGAACTTGATTAACTCTCGACACCAGAGTTGTCCACTCTCGCTCGATAAGAAGAAGTTCATACAATTTGAAATCTTTGGACAGCTTCGGTCGATTCCATAATTATAATAAAGAAATTGGTAAGTAATTCTAAATAAGAATCTAGCTATCACAAAAAACCGAGTCAATTGAAACTGCTAGTTTTACAATTAAAAACAAACCAATGCTCGTACCTATGTTCTACGACTACATATAAAGTACATAATAAGACAAATACCTACATCCGCGAGATCTTTGTTCGATCCTCAGGGTGACACGATGGAAGGTCAATGTCAGAGGCATATTATGCACTTATATATTACCATACGAAAGAATGGTACAATGTAAAATGCTAATCAATACCTATGCTATGTTGAGCGAAGGAAACCTTTTTTAGCTTGAACTCTTAAGTGTCAGTAGGTCTGTTAGCGGTCGTATTCGCATGCGATTAATTACCAAAAATAAGCAACTGGCAACACGTTTAGTCTTTAAAATTGTAATTTTTTCTATGGTAATAAAATGTAATACAAATTATAAAAATGTTGACGAAGTAAATCTTGAAATGTGCTTTCCCTCTAATATGTTAATTAGAGTTATGTGAATGTAACATGACATGATTTCGAATAAATTATTTTTCATCCCACCATCTCGGAAAGAGTATTTTTGCTCTTCAATATCTGAGTGCAAAAGCCGTTTTTATTCTCTAGAGGATAAAGTAAATTGAATTTAGAACACCGTGATTCGTGTGTTACAAGTTTTTGAATTAAAAAATCATTAAACCTATTTACTGCTACCTCTATGGTGCCGAATATATCATACAACTTTTTTTAAATTTGTTAAAAACTCAGACTCGGAACCTTCTTGGTGTTCTTTTTTTCAATTTGTTTTGTACGCGGTTCTTTACGCGGCATATTTTCACGTCATTGTTAAACCTTATATTAAAAACAAGAAACTTGAAAACCAGTGAAAAAACTAAAATGAGTGATTCTAGCGACGAGGTAGTTTGTTTGACGCCAACAGAATTGACTGAAACTTTTAATAATGCGCAAATGAGCTTTCTCCCTCAACAATCACGCGTTTTGCATTTAGTCATATCCTCGCTGAGGTGGAATGAAAAGTTACGTGTTGCACTCGAGTGCAAAGATTTTTCACCTCGTGCTCTTTTGATTCCCTCGCTAACGCTCAGGATTCTAATTTTGAATCACGAGCGCAGCGAGTGATTCAATTTTAGAATCCTTCGCTTGCTCGGTCATCAAAATTGAGCACGCGGTTAAAAAGCAACTTTGCACTCTTGTATAACAAATAACTATTATTTCATTTCTTTGAAAGGCTACGACGAATGTTGAGCAACTGTCGATACGGTCAGTCCTTGGATGTGTGACCAAGAAATGGTCGCTCCCATGGGTTACGTGACATGTTAAATTATGAATTCCAAACTACTAACTTGTAAATTTAAACTTGAAAATGTGATTTGGTCACTCTAATGTTGTCAACTCTTTACATCGATTGATGGTTCGATGCTAGTAGAAATAGATGGCGGTCGTTTTGAATAGTTTATTAAAATCGCGTGTACTTGAGTTCGGCATGAGTTGTCTATAAATAAACTTGTGTAATCAATACACCGAGAACGTAGAATGTACTTTTTATTTGTCATTTTCTAAGCATTCCATTCTCTCCACAAGATAAGGGTGGCTATGCTACATCGTACTTATTTGAAACAAGGGTTAAAATATAACGTTATGTTGTATTGTTTCTGTTATTTCGTGGTTACGTTCTTCTGATGTTTGTTTTAATTGAAAGCAAAATCTTACCATGTAATTGAGGACATTTTCCTCTAGGAGTGTTGCAGCATGCTATAGGCTTAGGTGATGCTCTACTGTTGGAACCCTACTTGCTTATTTGATTCGGTTTCAAATAAAAAACAAACACCGATCATAACACAGACAAAATCATACCACGTCTCGGAAAAAATCCCAAAGAACAAAGAGCAAAACCTTGCACCACATCCTTGTCCCCTTAAAAATTATCCAATTAGTACGCAGCTTGATATCTGCCGGGCTAACCTTCAGGCCAGTTACGCAACCTCCTCGCTGCGGAGCCAATAAGAACATACGACAATGGTAATACCTACCAATGAACTTAACAAGTAATGCTGATTTTATTTGTGACCTTCATAAAAACGAGGAATGGTTATGGGCTCCTAGGCATTCTAAGATTCTAGAGCAATTTTATGAGCGCAGAAATCTGTCGTAGCTAACAATCTATATACATATAATTAAGCTGAAGAGGGTTAAAAATCTGAAGCTAGAAGATGTTAGAAACAATGCTTGGGTATAGAGCTACTTGCTTTAAATCTATAACAGAACACTTTTCAGCCGGTTTTAGAATTTTTGACAGTTTATTTAAACGCTCATTACGCAAAGACGGCTGAACGGATCATCATGATTATGTGGTCTTAGGAGTGTCATAGCATAGGCTACTTTTTATATCAAAACATTGCGTGCGAAGCCACTGGCGACCACTAGTATTGAATAAAAATGTTGTTTTTTCTGCCATTCTCAACGATAAATTGATTTGCGTATCGCGATAAAATCAGTAAAGAAACCTTAACAAACATGAGTGGAAATAAGATACGGCTGGCGACGAATATTTGTGAACCGACGTCTGGAGGCTAATAAAAATGTGCATACATTTTTTTCTGAAAACAGGGTATGAAACGGAGAACAGGCGTGTTTTTCCATGTCAAAACGTAGATAGTATATTCAGAGAAAAGCTACTTGAACAAAACGACGATGTTTATTTCACAGGCATACGCTAATATATGACCACAGAGTGGGTTGTACGGTTTAAATTGTAATTGTAAGGCAAATTGTATTCAACGCTTACGTGGAGATATATGAAACCAGCACGATATAAATTGCTATGACAGCAGAAATGGATAATTTCGAACACACAAGAAAATCAGTTAGTTTATTGATGGTTTCCAGTCTTTTAAATTCTCAAATTACCAACACAGAGTTGACGTGTAAGCGACGTTTGCCAACTAATATGAATTTAACATTATGTACTCGTACATGCGTTTGGCGTCACACGGTTTTTACAGTTTCCTAGTTGTGCATGTAAACAAAATTAAATGAATGCCGGACTAACGCGTGAAGGTCGTTACGCCGTTTGTTTTTATGATTTATTTGTATGAAAAGTATAGTTTGAACGGACAGAAACCGGCTCTGTGCAGTCCGCTATTCTCTGGCCCTCCTGCATGGTAATAATATGGTAAATTAATTGACTAAACGAATTCTAATATGAAATAGCGTGAGAAGATTTGTATTTAATGTGTATTGAATATGTAAATGATAGCATCTTTCTCTCACGCATAAACTCCAGCCATAAATAGTAAGAAATTCAAAAGTTAATATTTTCATAGCTTGTTTTAATGCCACATATCGTAAGTTTAAATGGCATGGTCAACCCTTGAATGGTTTATCTACCATAGAAAGAAATTGCCATGATTTAATGTTTCTTCTAGGTTGTCCAGAATAAAAATTATCAACGCCAGAGTTCGCCACTCATACTAACAAATCCACTGACTGTAAACTGACAACAAGGAAAGTCGTTTCTGTATCACCATACAAATTCTAAGTTACTGTTTCACCTTTCTCGGAACAGCCACTAAAATTTCACATCGATCCAAAACTTTGCACTGCAGCGATTTGCGCTATAAAATCTATCGGTTTCGGTTATCTACTACGCAAATTCAATCCTAAGAGTGCATATAAATAAGCTACAGACGCTGGATCCGGTGTAGGTCGTAAAATGAAGACCTAGTTTCTAACAGAATAATAAACAGAAACTATTACTTGGCATCGCTCGATTACACTGCTAAATTTTATTTATTTTAGAGAAATCTGTGCAGATATAATAAACTAGCTGTGCTCGCGACTTTGTCCGCGTAGAATAGTTATTTTGGGCATCATATTTATTTTTGCAAACAACTTCTTCAGCTTTATAAATTACAGACACGACTTGAACCGTTTTCGCAGCGCACGCAACGGAAGCCCTCAAAGATGAATAATTTTCCCCGTTTTTTCCACATTTTCCATTGTTTATTCGCTCCTATTAGTTGCAGCGTGATGTTATATAGCCTAAAGCCTTCCTTGATAAATGGTATATTCAACACAAAAAGATTTTTTCAATCCGCACCAGTAGTTCCTGAGATTAGCGCGTTCAAACAAACAAACAAACAAACTCTTCAGCTTTATAATATTAGTATAGATAACGGCTCACTCACCTAAACAGTAAAATGCAAATGTTTCTATGAAGCTTTTTTGGTCTACATGCACTAGGTAATCTAGGACATGTTCTTCATTTGTTCTTTGGTTGAAAGACGAATGATACTAATGAGCAATATGTGCAGAAAGATTTGAAATGTTTTTGTTTTAATGTAACTACAGATTTAGCAAATATTCACTGGATGAGCACTGATGATTGATTTATAGTATTTAATTAATTGTAGGTAGGTCTATATAGAAAATCTATCTATTTTGGGCCTTTCAAGACCGATATTCCACGAATTTTACCTTGCCTTAGTCAGATTCAGATACGACTAGAATCTTAGTCACAAACATTTATACCTAGTTATTTACTTACCTACTGAATAAAACGTACGAGTTTATGTACCAAATCTAATACTAAACCTGAAGTTGACGTTGTTGAAGCGCAACAATGAAAGGCCACCATATTTCACCTGAAAACGCTTTGCGCTTGGTAAAATGCCTACAGTTGCTTTTTCGCATGCCATTCCACGCCGTATTAACATGAAAGCAAGGGCGAGCATCGCGCGCATAGCTCCGCCGACGAGTCTTGTCCACACGCAAACAATTTTGCACAATTTGAGCAGTTTTGCAGACGTTTTTGACGAAATAAATTCATATAAAATCAACAATTCAGAATATTCTATTTATGGCTCTTTACTCCTCTAAATAATAACAATATTTTTTAGATATAATTAAATTGGTTTAAATTTCTGTACTACTTTTGGAAAAAAAGATGAAAAATATTTCAAAACAACTATTTTTCAAAAAATAAAACTATCGAGCAAAGTATACGTAATCGTGTTTTGGCGTCTTTTATTGTCTTAACACTGAATCAAAATTATATAAACTGAAAAAAAAATAGCTCTATCTTATATACTTCTATTTTATTTGATTTTTATGAAATGTCGATTTCACATAGCACCCCGCGTTAATTCGTAGACCCTGGAGATGTTGCGTTCTTACAAAGCTTACATCCTTTTATACAGAGTACCTACGCATCGCATCTAATGACACATACAAAATCTTAGTAATAGGGTCCCGTTTAACTTGTGGGTACGGAACCCTAAAACATGTAAGATCGAGCAAGTGTGCCGTAATGTAAATTGATACAATCATGTTGCTCTATCTACCGCAGCGTTCAACATTAACTACATTTGCATCTGTGGCAAAGTATAGAATTACTCTGGACGAACAAACTTGTAACTAACTAACAAAATCTGATCGAGATATGATCTATAAGGCCAGAAGTGCTGCCGCCAGTTACACGCATAATTATTTTGCAAGTACTTTCAGTTTTTCTCAGGTGTGTCGTAGACACTGCTAGTTGTTCTGTGGTTGCACCGGTCGAACGATGGAACCCGTTACTTGATGCCATGTCTTCTATTCTAGCTAGTAATCTTATAGCTGAAGAATCCAGCGATGATCGGACCGGTTTGGAAACATTCTCTTGTTAAAACGCTACCGGGTAAGGAGGATGCACTCATCTGGTTTGTTTCATCGGATAATGAGTTATTTAACGTAATCTTTGTTTTTCTTTTTGTAATCAGTAATACGTTAGGTAGTAGGTGGAGGTAAGTAACTAAATCTAAGTATTTTATGTGCTTCTTTTATTGGGATTGGTGTTAAATAGTAAAAAAGCGTGGGGTGGTTTGCAGAATAAAATCCATGATCCCAAAACATTTTCAAAGCAACGCAAATACATTCATCCCCTTTTATCAAAGTACGTGTAACACTCATGAACACAATATAATGTGCTATGTTCCGGAATATTTATTTATTTATTTTCATATTTTCAAAAGATTAGCAATTCCCATTTATTTTTAGATTATTATCATTAACGAAATTATTAACCAATCTCTTAACAAAGAAAATGTTAATTACTTTTACGTATTGGATAGAGAATCTCATTAAGCTCACACAAGTAATATCGGATTTCAAAACATAGACAATTCTTAAATAGATATAGGTAAAAAAAAGAACTCCGTCTATATCCTAATGACAATAGTATAAAATAAACAATAACAAGGTATCCTGTGACAAGATGTAGCCTACAGTAAACAATGGAATTTCTAATATCAGGTGGGTATGTCACAAATAGTTTTCCGAGAACAGGTGGGAGTGGAAAGTTTTTTCTGAAAATACTCTTTATTTGGTATAAGTAAGTAACATTTTGTGAGGTAAAGGCAATTGAAAAGAGTATTATTTGTTGAAATTCTATCTTTTAGTTTAGAAGCTTACTTTAAACATTGGAAAACAGGCCGAACCTTATCACCTGTTTGATATTAGTCTGCAATCCAATCTATCATATGGTTGTAAATAATAGATTTGCAATTTATTTTCTGTCTATTATAGTTAAGCCTTATACAAGACACACTGCTAGAATGCTTTATAAAGGCATTAAGTTCAAAGCAATATCTATATAAAATCGAGAGTAAAGTTTCGATAGCTATCCGGCGAATTTTGGTCAACCGTGAGCATTTGACTAATTATGTTCTATGAAAATAATCATAAAAAGCTTATCATTACTATATTATGATTAAGACCATTTTTAATTGTTAGCCTTTTCAAAAAGTTTTAATATTTAATAATTTATTTTCTTTATCATTTACTAATATATATTTTTACTGTACTAAAATGAAGACACAGGAAGGGACTAACCGACATGGCACGGGTGTACCCAGTTTGTAGGGTTAGTATCTAAGAATGATGTACAAAAATTATGAATAAATGAATTTTGAATTTGAATTAGTTAGCCTAGCCTACATTATACAAACACGTAAATAGAAACTTACCGGAGCCGTGGTGACGGGTGACGGGTTCCTCCTCCTCCTGAACATGGAGGAGAGAGACTGTGTGGCCAGGTTGGCCGTGGACGCTGCTGACACTAACATTTTGACACTTCACATCACACGCACTGAGGTAAATTATACCACTGGGCCTAATAAGGTTCTAATGTAATGAGTACATCGTCGTAAAGTATTTCACTTTAAGTTAGAACGAAAATATTATACGAAAATATTATACGTCAAAATAATTTCAGAACAGTTTGTATCTACAAACTGTTCTGAAATTATTTTGATATGTGTTTTATGTAAAATAGTATCTCAATATGTTAACTAAACGGTTTCCACTCACGTGTAATTCGCGTAAGTTGTTTACGCGTTTCGGATGTAATGACATCCATCTTCAGAACGTATGTTCTGGGACCGCGGCAGCACGCAGACACCACCCACTCTACGGTCCCAGAACATACGTTTTGAAGATGGATGTCATAACATCCGAAACGCGTAAACAACTTACGCGAATTACACGTGAGTGAAAACCGTTTAGTTAACATATTTATAAAATGTCTCACGAAAGTTTTAATATTAAAATAGTATCTCACTAAGACACTAAATGTAACAGGTTGTGACAAAAAAAATATACCGAAATAACTGTTTCATGACTGTGTCTGTAATCACTTTACGGCTAATTAACTTAATTGGATTAAGTATTGAAGATGTCCGACATCTTCCGAGAGTGGCTGAATCCCAACAATTCACCAGTTGGCAATATCTGAGAAGACAGAACCACCAACACTTTCCGAACTTCACAATACAACTAGAATAACAAGTATCGATAACTACCAGTCACAGTATTAACGGTTCAACTCATCGGAGAAGATAAAACCCGAACTTTACGATTAAACATCATTCTTCTGAGACACTGCATTTTTCACTTCAAAGCGTGATCAAAAGACTTGTAAAATGAGTAAGCTTCTCGATTCACAACAGTCTAGAAGTAACGCACCGGTCACTACCGCTACATAATACCTACTGTTTTAAAACTGCCGCGGTCTTGAAACAGTTTCTCACTTCAAAGCTGCATATATCTGGCTCACGTAATGAACGTCCGAAACAATAAAGTTTTACACAGAGACTATACCGTGGCAGTATATCAAAAAGTTTCACTGCATTGTGAACTTAGCTCTGTTTGAGTTCAACGAGAACTTTCTATGCCACTTTGAAGTGGAGACGTTGATTGATAACGGTCGGAGCCTAGTTTTATGTTGAGGTGCCGGTGATAAGCTTACTCGCACGTTACAACTACATGGCTTCTAGGGATAACTTTGCTACAAGTCAGGAAATAAAAAGCTAGTACCTAGTCTACTGGGAAAGATGATGATGATGGTTAATGTATATTTTATTAAATAGTAAACTATGCTTAGTTATTTTTAAAACCATATTTGGTCGGAACATGAAACATAATAAGGACAGTAAAATAGCTAGGTTGTATATACTAAATACAGAATAGACAGAGAATCTAGGCCAAACTGAATAAATTATCATTAAATCTCTTCAATATGATAAAGCAATAGCACTATCTCGAGATTAATGTCATACTTCACTGTTCAAAACAAGCAGAAAAGCGACAGCAAAAGCCATAAATAAGACCTAACCTAGTTACCGAGACAAACATTTCAAACTTAGCGAAAAACTGTAAGAAGAGCCGCGATCTCACTGTTTACTCCAGAATGACATCAGCGATATGAAAACCGGCTAAAATTAATATATTGCAGTTAAATCACCGACGGATATTGTGCGTGTTTGTTCGAGACTAGCCAGCGTATAAATTACTATGATAACAACAGTAGAAAAATGCTGATTTATTAGCGTTAGAGCGTTAAAAAGGCGTCTCTATACTGGGCATGGAAACTTAGCATTAAACTTATATGGTATGTCAAGGATCCGATTGACACGCAACCTTGAGTTTTTATATTAAATAAATAAAATAATACATAAATAAATAATCCGGGACATTGCACACAGCGCCATCTAGCCCCACACTAAGCAAACAAAATAATACTATTGGCGCTAAATCTAGTTTGTTCTCAACAGTAAATACAAACCGGTATTACTACAAGCAATAAACGCAAGCCTGAAGTTAGCAATTATACATATACAGTGGCTACAACGAAACCTTAACAATGGCTGAAAGTGTAAGTGGTTCGTTCCAGCCACGCTCGTATCTAAACAATAATATCTAGTGACTATTCACCGACTCAATGATGAATGTTGACCTGAATTATTTAATCTCAAATCAGCAATACAGTATCTACTGCATATCACAGACGCAAGATTATATTATTGCACTCACTCACAACACAACAAAGATAACTAAACGGCGGCAGTTAGACTCGATTTGAGCTAGAAACTTGTTTGCGAAATAGGATAACAAGAACTACGTCTTATGTCAAAAATTTGGAAGGTAAGACATTTCAGTGCACGTGCACTCACAACTGGCAACGTAAATGCACTGTTGAGCAGTAAACGGATTTCTAAATATCTATCAAATTACAATGAGTTTCCTACGATTACACGGAAAATTGAGGCAACAATGCGAAAAAAAACGGATAATCGATTACGTTGCTATTAACAAACAGTAAACAGTTCACAATAACCTTGTCTCGGTGATTATAAATGAATCAATAATGATATATTCAAGTTATATTATTAGCCGTGGCTGTTTAGCATATTGTAAGGAAATTAATCGAGATTGTGATATATACGATCAGAGTGTTAAAATTGACCTTGATGGCCGTCATAATCTCTATAGTAAATATTCAAAGTCTCAATGGTCTCGAGATGGAAACCAACCCGCGTGCCCGATTCGATTAGTCTCGTATACTAATTAATTAATTTCATTTGCATTTGAGATTGTAGAAAATAATTATTTTACTTTGGAGATTTTACAATAACCAATTTAAAGTTGTTGAAGATGAAATCAATTTTATATATAGGCATGTGATCTGACTTTTTAACGCAATGGCTCTTATATTTCTATTATACATATAAATTAAATAAATAAATAAATATTTCAGGACATTATCACACAGCGCCATCTAGCCCCATACTAAGCTTACGCTTGTATCATGGGTACTAGATAACGGATATAATACATATATACTTTTTCTTTTGTAAATACATACTTATTATACATAGAAACGACCAGTCTTAACACAAATAATTACAAATTTTAATATTCATAATTACTTGTGCCATGCGGGAATCGAACCCGCACCCCTAGATTAGAAGGCAGAGCCACTACCAACTAAGCTAACGGAGCAGTCGATATATATACATTTTATTATTTAATTATGGTATTTAGATCTGTGTGCGTGTGCGTGTGTATGTGTGTGTGGTCAGCTATCTACAAGGATTAACACAGTAACGTTGATTTTATCAGACATCAAGATAAGGGACTTGTCGTAATGATTATAGCTAGTACTTTATATAATTTAAATCAACTAGATCGATTATAAACATCTGACTATAACACCACAGTGAACCGGATCCACTAATTTCATCCAACATCAAGTCAAAATCCTGAGCTTTAAAGCTATCCAGACTATCGTAGTAAAGCTGTAAAAACTCACCCACGATCGTGGCAGAATAACAAACACCGATGATGTGGAAAAGTGTGTGATGTAAATATGTAGGTATATTTACAAGTCTATAGTTGGTGAAAAAAAGCGAGTGTGGCTCAGTGGTTCCAGTGTCTGCTTTTCATCCAGATGCACCCTGGTTCGAGTCCGGCCCTACACCAATGACTTGTATTTTCAAGTTGTGTGGATTTGCACTCGCTTAACAGTGAAGGAAAACATCGTGAGGAAACCGACATGTTTGAGGAACACAATATCCGAGGACATGTGTCTTCCGTGGAAAGACCTGGGCGCCCACCATGATGTAGGTATTTGCCCAAGACAACTCGCCTCACGAATTAATTCTGCAGGAGAGTCACGACTCTCAGTCATGAGGAAATAGTACTCAAAGAGAGAGTTGATGAAAATTTTGTGGTTGTTTTCGACTTGTGGTAGCTTGTGAGGATATCGCTTACGACAAACTACACATAAAAACGTAGGTATAGTCACACACATAGGTACTAAAAAATCTAGTTTTGGCAGTTATGAAATCAAATAGGTAGTTACTTTTTGCTTTCAAATCATTTCTTTACGTTCAAGGCAATGCTTCCAGTGTCATTGTAAAGAAGTTGAGTTTAAAAAATAACTTTAGTATATAGTTAATATAGGTATAACTAAGTGATATAAGTACTTCTTAAATGAAGCCATGAATCAAATATGTCCAATACTTAAATTTGAAACTACTGAATCCACTAAACTACAGAGGTTAACAATTAAAGTGTACATAGGTAGGTACCTAAGTGTATTGACTTCTTCTCAAGAACATGTAGGAACACCTATTTAAAAATATATTAGAAAAATCTTGTAAAAAAGAGCCTTGAGGAAAAGATAGTTCCGTTCAGACATATCAAACACAAAGAGTTGGTAAATCATCTTTTTTTACGAAGTATAACGCCCGTTTTACTGCCAGTCTGATGTTTACCAATGCTGCAGCCTAGGGTGTTACACGCTTACCTTAGAATGCACAAATTCATATTCTCGATTTGAACACCCAAGGATTGAGATGTAATGGAACCCTGATCGCGATGCAGAGGTGGAACACCCCAGGTTTTTAGTGGGTATGCTGCCCTTCTGGCGGAGACTCCCACATAACCACTCGCCTTTCCCGGGTCGACTGGTACCTATGAAAGGTTTTGTTGGGTCAAAAAAAAAGATTAGTAAGAGGTCCATACATTATTTTGTCTACTTAGAAACCCAATAGCGCAATGAAAGAGCCTTGATGTTGAAATAAAAATAAAACTGCACAGAGCGAGGGAGCAAAGTTCCGAGCGCTTTGAAAAATACTTTCGTTGAAAAGTTGTCGGCGAGCGCAACAGAGAAAGTTGTTTTCGGCCGGGACTGGCCAAAAGAAATGCAATGACAAATTCCACATGCACTTACACACGCCGAGTGGAATATTTAGTTGGTTATTCAATGCAGATAATTTATTGTGCAAGTATCTAGAGAATGTTATTATGTTCGATGACGAGCAAAACATAATTCGAGTGGCGTTTTTGCGATGGTCGCTTGACGTCAGAAGAGTAAGCATGTGTCTTCAGATATTTGATTGGTTACTCAATGTGATGAAAGGAAGATCATTGATATTACAAACCGAAGGGAGGTGCTTAATGTTACAGGTCTAAGGAATCAGTTGAGAGAGCCATAAAGGTAGATTAAATATCTCCCTAAATAAGATTATAACTAAACATGAAATTTGGGACTATAAATTAGTCGAAACGAATAAAAAAGCAGCTAAAAATAAAACAGACATTGAGTCTTATCATCGACACTAAGCACTATTCTTAAGTATTAACTTAAGTACTTAATGGAAATAAAATAACAAAAACAACCAAAAATAAGTCCAATAGAAATTAACACCAACATGTTAAGAGACATGATAACAAAATTTGCAAACAGTTTAGCGAAAGAATAAAACCGGTTAATGAACAAAGGGAGACGTGCTATATAGAGGTGTGATGTCAGACTGATAATGCCTGAGAGGACTGAGGCTGTAATGAAGGGCAGAGACTCAAGGACGTGTGAAAATATGTGAATTATTTAAGACCAATAGGAAAAATACTAAGGCTTACTTTACAATTATTTTCGATGGACCCCAAACTAGGCGAAAGCCTGTATCTTGAAAGTGCGTAATGTTCCATACTTTTTGAAGAGAGGCAAATTGACATATGTAATTATTTATGAACAATTCTGTGTGGAAGATATTTATGTAATCATGATGAGATTGTCTAATTAATGTAGTTTGAGGTAATCTATCAGAATTACAAAACTACAGAATAAGAAGAAAAAACCTCTGCACAAGTAACAAAACCATGAATAAATCATGCACAGAACAGATGAACTGGTATCATGATAGTAACCAAAGTAATCTGTACAGTCATTTCCACCAGGTCACTTAAAGTAACACCAGCACAAGCAATTTGAATCTGTGATCAAAGATGTACACAGCATAATGCACTTTATTTTCCAACCACATACATTTGTGTCAATATGTGCAGACTTCAATAGTCCTGTCTAATACAACTTCCATTTTCTGGCAACAGTGTACAACTAAAGCAACTACTGACTTAGTAGTTAATAAGTAGAATATCTTGAATATTGAGATGAAAACAAACATTGACCATCAAGACCATCTCTCTTGCTATTCATACTTCAATTTGCTGGAAAGACTGCCTTGACGAGGGTGTTAGGCCCAGCAGGACATAGTTAGTGGCAATCGGGGGGCAATTGTTGATCATTAGTCTACCCAATTAATTGTAGCAAACTTGCGTGGAGATATTTTCCCAAACAAAACTGGGCTTTACTTATATTTAAGCAAGTTGTTAAAGTTCCATAAAATATATGGTTGAATTTGTTAAAGATGGTAACTACATACTTACTAAATTTAAAAAAAAACCTTAAGAATAAGGAACATAAAGCTGGTTTTAACTTGGCATGTGCTGATTATGAGCAGTCAATGCTGTTATTCCCAGCCTATACATTATTACACATTTAAAACTGGGATAAGTAATAGTTTCAACTGTTATTAAGTAACTATTCCGAAACCGGCTTTAGAAGATGAAGGAAAATATAAGTAATTAGGATCTCAATCAAGCAATTAATATTTATAAAGATCAGCACAAAGTTCAAGGTAATATGAGTATGTACACAAGGTAGGGATTTTTTAGTTAAATATGTTCAAGTTATTATTAGGAAAAGATGTATCTATAGATACTTGCTTGATTATAGTTATTATACCAACAAAGGATTAAAACTGACACTGGACATATCAACTTACTAGTTATTTACTAGTTATAATAAGACATTGAATCAGGTGTTACTTTGCGGAAATCCATTGTAAATTAAACTCTGGAGAATTATATAGTGTTGTTTCACAGCGGAAAAACAGTACCTACATGTGTGTCTCCAGAGCTTCATTAACTTACTATGAAGCATACCTATAAGTTTAAGTCATTCCCTAAACAAGAATCATTCAAGGTAATAGAACAAGAATCATTTCATAGACACTAGCATTCATAAAGAATTTGACTAAATACACCCATATGGCTATACTGTATTAAATTTGTGCAAGTGTGTCAGTCAGTCAGTCTATGACGCGTGACGCGCTCGAATTATGGTAATCTGTCCGATTAATCGATTACTATTCATATAATTTTCCACGGGCCGCGAGAGCAATGTATTTAGTGATTCGAGACGACTTTCACTGTCACATGTCTAGTTTGGCGCCTGTAGAAATGTAGACAGGTCTTCTTCTTATCGAATGAGAGTGGCCAACTCTGGTGCCGAGAGTTTATCAAGCCTTTGACATTGCTTAACGACTGCCATACTAGACAAACAGCCGACCCACGGAAGCACTCAAAATGGAATGCCACTTTTCAGTCACCTATCCAAGGACTGGTCGTGTTGACATTTGCTTAACATTGGTAATTGTATGTGATTGCTTCCGCTAGCTGAGCTACAGGCGCTTATAAACAGGTTATAAGTAATAAATATCCAGATTCCAGTATGAAAATGCATGGCTGTGCATGTCATGTGTCTCATTGAAAGCTCCCATATTTTCTATCTTACTTCATTTATTAAATTAGGTACTACACAACTCCATATCACAATCAGTATTTTTATCTTAACTAACTAGTTAATTACTTATAAGGTCTCTTGTAAATTGGAAAATAGCAAGTTGAAACTTGTCTGTAAGTATCTATACTACAGTAAAATAAATGTTTTCCATCTCATACTTAGTTGCACCTGTAACTACATTTAAAGTAACGTAGGTATTTAAGTAGTATTTGGGATTTTGATGTTAGATGGATCAGATATCCAATCCATCAGGCTACCTGTACCAGATATGCACAAGATTATTTAGAATGAAGAAGAGTGGTTGATACTCAGTACTTAACTGCTGATTATTTAAGGTTGATTGTATTTATGTGCTTATGATGATAAGTCCACACAAGATACATAAAATATGGTAGTAAATGATTTTTTTAAGTCTTTTATTATTTTTTAGTTTGAGTCTTTAAGTAAATTAGATTATAACTTTATTCTGTTTTTAATATTATTGCTGTCCATGACACCATCACATTATCTTATCCTGAATTTTATTCTCATGTAAATATGACACTAATTCTACTCAAGGCAAGAGTACATGCAAATATTATGAGACAAACAAACTAATCCTAATGTCCTCCTGCTTTTGCGTAATAGAGTTTTACTATTTTGCTAGTTTACAATTCAGTTTTATTACCATTTTTTTTGCAGTTGGAAATTTTCATAGAAATGAGTCACAACTGTGTGAACTATGAAAATACCAAGAAGAAGTTTAAACAAAAGTATGACAAGTAATTTATAAAATGCTTTAAATATGAGTTACCTGCATTAAGTAAAGCAGGATAAGGAATTCATTAGTTTTTTTTTGCTAAGTACTCATTATTTACCCACACTAAGTAAGTAAATAGTTACATATAAGATAGTTAATAGGGGTATAAAATAAATAACTGCATAAAGTGTTTAACAACAAATCTAGGGTTTAAAAGGATCTACAGACAATCTCGGCTAGACCATTCAACCCTAGAACATTAAAAAAACACATTTTGAATCGTTTCAGTACAGTTGTACTAAACAAAATGGAGGACACAATTAAACTCTCATCTAATGAGTAGTAACAACAAATCTAGGGTTTAAAAGGATCTACAGACAATCTCGGCTAGACTATTCAACCCTAGAACATTAAAAATACACATTTTGAATTGTTTCAGTACAGTTGTACTAAACAGAGTGAAGGACACAATTAAACTCTCATCTAATGAGTAATTGTTTGAACAATGTATGTATGTAAGTACATTTTCAGTGCATTTTATTTATCTAATAGAAGAAACTTGTAAGATTAAGTAAATGCCAGTGATTGCATTTTTATGTTAAATCAAATAGTTATTAGGTTTTTTTTTTTTTTACGTGGGATAGGTTTGCGTTTGACTACAGCCTGCCTGATGTTAAGCATTGCTGCAGCCTAGGGTGTAACACGTTTACCTAGAAGATACCTATTAACTCTAGATTTGAAAACCCCTGGATTGTAATTCGCAGGAAACACAGCTTCTGGTAAAGTGTTCCAAAGCTTTGCCGTCCGTACAATAAACGTTGAAGCAAAGCGCTGTGTTCGATACTTCGGCACTTCCACCATAAAATGGTGTCTACCTGCGGATTTTCTGCTTGTTCAGTTATAGAAGGGAGCTGAGGGAATCAGTTCATGTAGCTCCTCTGCACACTCTCCGAAATGAATTCGATAAAAGACCGACAGACTGGCCACCTAGGTAATTGTTAACTCCTTACTTAGAAAAGTACTCAAATACTAGATAAAAGATAGTATATTTTATTAAAAAAACAGGTAGGGAAGTCCTTACTGACATCAAAAGAAAAATTGTAAGTACATAATACTGTAGTAAAAATATGTTAATGGAAAATAGCTGAGGTAATACAGGTTTTAGGTAGGTACTTAGTTTAAAATCCTCATGAGTGCCATGAGTCAGAGGATTCAAATATGTATGTACTAAGTTGACATAAAAAAGAAATATCATTTCTAACACTACAACTAAACTACCTACACACTCAACAAGTTCAACAACACACTTTTCAGTCACACATCACACCTTAGTCAGTTAATTTGCAACTATTTTAAAAACACATGATTTAATTAACAAATTATACTGATTCACAAGATAAACATACCAACAACACAGATAGAGCTACACTGGGGTGCTACGGCACCAAATCTAGATAAAACTCTCACAGAGGTATATTTGCATAACAATGACAAATAACAGTCACAGCTATGTTATCTGGAATAGTTTTCAGAGTGTGCAGTATTTTTGTTTTGATGATAATACAACAAGCTCTAGTACTATAGGTACTTCACACTATGACATTTTGCTTTTGCATATCAGAGTGGGAAATGGATAGAAACAGAGCTTTAACGAGTTATTAGTATCTTCCTAGCAAAATTGGGCATGAATACATTTTATTTAAAGAAAATACTTGCTTATATATGTACTAAGTAATACTACTACAGGTAAATACATAAATAATAGTGTTTTATTTCTAGAAGTAGCAAATACAAAGATATTCAGAATAAATAAAAACATTATGTGAGTAAGTAAATAGGTTTCAAACAATTAAGTTCTCATCTGTGATTAATAATGCAAATAATAAAAAAATGTAAAGCCAACACACACAACAACAATACACATACTAATTATTACAATTCTCACCATTTGCATGAAACAAAATATGTTGCACATTTTTTATTAACTATTCAGTCTGCAATTAATTAATACTAATAGAAAGCATGCACTAACATGGCTGGAGGAGACTTTACACTTTAAGCCCAGCTTACAGTTGCTAATTAGAAATTTAGGAAGATGTAAAAATACAATAGGATTAAACAAGATTAAGGTCGCAAAGTACGGGTCAATCGCAGTGTGAATGTCACAACCCCAAACACCTCCGAACTGTAAATAACTTACTCTCAACAACTCAACTACTTGAAAGCATATCATCCAACTCGAGTAGGAGCTCTCCACTTCCTCCCATCCAGGTACCAATAGCATATCAACGGTAAGATAGCGAGATTACTACAGCAAATTACACTCGAACCTACCTCGGTCTCCGCGTCCCCGTTCATGTTATTATCCACTTTGGTCTTCATCGTCTCCAACCAACTACGGCAACCACTGTATTTCAGTCACCACTGATATTAATTCCGTTTTCACCACAAGACGATTTACACACGTAAATTAAGCAAAAATAGGGACCATGAAACGAACTGACATGGCATAGCACAATACGACCGACCGCGTAACAGAAAGCCGAAAAGCGTATTTCTCTATGTTAACTTTTCTTTCCGATACTTTTCTACAATTTTGATTAAGATCCCGTACTTTTCTATCCGATTTTGTTGTTGTTAAATATTATTTCCGGATATTCGGGTAAAAACACAAACACGAAGATTTTTTTACACATTCGTTTACATTTTAGTATCTGTCATTTCTCATTCAATTGTCAAGTTATAAGACAACGATGTGATTGGTCGGCGTTATCATTGACTCCATTGACGTTGCAAATAGTGAAGCGACAGAACGAACAAATATTTGATAAGTCGAATAAAATCATTCGAACATGTTTTGTCTCTCGATTTTCACAGTAGTTAAATTATTGTTTGTCACCAGATGGCACTCGTTATAATAATTTTAAATTGTTAATGATATAGAATCATATTTCGTAAATTTACTGTTTCTTCGGTGTTTGGTAATATTCTCAGAATAAGAATATCGTATATAGTTCAATTGAACACCTACTTCTTCAAAATAACTTCAAATTGGTTCAGCTCGTGGACTTCTGTAAATCATCATCATCATCATCATAAGCCCGCTATCGCCCACTGCTGAGCATAGGCCTCTCTCATAATATAGTTATATAATAATATAGTGTTTAGTTTTACTTCCCTTGTTTTTATATTTTATTACTGTTAATGAAATAATATGGCATTTAATTAATAAACCAAAAAACTGGTTTTTAATAAGTAAACTAACCAGCTTACTTGGAACATATTCAATGAAAATAAATTAATCTATTACTAAAAACATACTGAATATAAACAAATTCAATAATTCTATTTCTTCTTCGGCTGCTTCTTCTTCTTAGGTGGCTTGTATGGACCGAGCTGGCGACGCACAAGTAGCCCACGCCACCATGCTTGAACCATGATAGCAGAGTTATTCATCTTCTCACGATACAAACGAAGTTTCTCCCTCTCATCTTTGAAGAATACCCATTCTTCCATGGCTTTCTTATGTTCTGCAATCTAAAATTAAATAAAAAATAATGCTAATTTGTACCTACTATTTTGTATGCAGTTTCAACCACATAAAAAGTAACTTAATATGTAATTATGGTATAAAAAAAATTACTTACAGTTTCTTGCAGTTCGATACGTTTATCAAGCATGTTTTGATAGTCATTCTTTTTTATTTGTATTTTGAGATCAATAGCTTCCATATCTTCTTCGTACTTGGTCATCATATCTTCGACTTTTTGCAAGGTCTCCTGAAAATATTTATTTAGGTAAGAGTAAACAACTCTAGTTAAAGCATTCAAATATCTATGAGATAACAGATCTCATAAATATTTAATCATAAAACTATATAATGTGCCTTATAATCATATTAGCAATGTAACTAAATAAAATTAGTATAAGGAAAATAGTGTTAAAGTAGATATTAAGAAAAGTGCTATGCCCTTAACTTCAAACAAGCAACAGGGTCACACAATTCAATCTTTTTTTTGAATAAGTTCTATAATGTAATAATTGTATACAAGCCGGCAAACTTCTTGAGCCAAAGTAGACGTAGTGGGGGTAAGTTCGCGCATGTACACTTCGGGACATATTTTATTGGTCATTGTTGGCATTTGTAAAATATATCATACTAGCTATTTTTTTACCAGATCTTTTTTTTGCCTGGTGTCCTAAATACATTAAGGAACTCCGAGTCTTTGCTTTCTTTTATGATTCGTTTTACGGTTCCGACAGACGTTTTAGTTGCTTCTGCAGTCTTTTTTATAGTTTCTGTTCTTTGTTTTGTAGATCCTTGCTTCATGAAGTAATACACATCATATACCATTTTTCTATTTTGTCTCTTCAGAACTGTGTTACGTTTTGACGGCATTGTCCAAAAAGTTTTTGGTAGGTAAATAGATAAACATAATATAACAAAAAAACAAAGTAACAATAATACAATAACAAACAAACTTTAACAACAAAACTTCTAAACTCGAAATAGCCTATTGACACTGCACGCAAGTGTAGTCAGATGCTAGCGGAACATGCGCGCAACGCGGGGAACAGGGGCCAACTGATCGGCCAATCACGGAGACGCGTGCCGACAGAATGCCCCCGCGCACCTCTCTTTCCACCAACGATACCTTAAAATCGTCTACTGCGCACTCAAGGTCATGGCTCAAGAAGTTTGCCGGCAATTATACCTATTGTGTACAGCATATTATAAATAAATGAAAATTATTAAAGTTGCATTACAATGAATGGCTTCATATTATTTCGTAGTAATAAGTATGCCAACTAATATAATTGTTTAATATGTAAGGAAAAATATATTATAAACTGCGCTTAGCCTTACGTTAATAGCTATACCCATAAGCATTTCGATTTCAAGATGTACTCTATGTTCATGGTCAGTTCTAGTCTTGTAGTACTCCATAGAATCAGTATAAACCACCTCTTTATCATGTATTGTGTCAACATGTTGTTCAGTGCGAGCACGCTGCCAGTTATCAATATAGCGGCTACGAGTTTCAGACACCAAAACTGAATCCTGTAATGGTGGAGAAAGTTTGATAATATAAGTAAGTACTTTTAAACAAACTGCATACGTAAAAATACTTAAAATACTACAGGACATAAGATCCTGCTGCATTGAAATATTAGTTAGGTACTTACTTCACACTGAGCAATGAGTTCGTCAATTTTTACTTCGATATCATAGAGCACAGTCTTGATATGATTACGCAGCTGTCTCAACTGGCGAGCCAGATCTCGGCGGAGACTGAAATTGTTAGATCAAAAGTTTGCTCACAAATTGTACTCATACTGAATAGGTACCTAAGAACTAAAATAAAATATAGACTAAAAATTGTTTTGCATACACTCTGTTTCTCGCTTCCTCCGCAGCTAAAGCAACACGATAGTTGTCTCTTGCAACAATAGCATTGACACTCTCCTCAAGCGCTTGGAAAGTTTTATTTAGACTAAGATCCAAATAAGTTCGCTGAATAACATCAATTATGTAGATTCTGGAATTGAAGTTTGAAGATTAATTCAATTAGTTGCAAAGAGTAATCAAAAATCATTTTATCAGTGACTATACGACGAGTATTATCAAGCAGGTACCTATCTGCATCCAGTTTATTAATTTTATATTCGTTGCAGTTCAGTCTTTTAAAATCTATACCATCGAGCTCATCTATTATTTCTGGTTCTTTTACTCCAAACTTCTTCCTAAGCAAAGCATCCCAGTCCGATTTGGTTTTTATTATTTTTATTTCATTGCTGCTTTGTACTAAAAGAAAAAAATATTTTAATAACAAAATAACTGCTACGCCCTAATCAAATGAAATAAAAAGCAAATTCACATTACCGAGAATTTGCAGCTGAGTATTGGTATCTTCTAGAATAGTTCCAAATAGAGTTGAATACAAGTAGGGTAAACTGTAACATAAAATATTAATAAATATGTATATTTAAAAAAAAAATTGTTTTCAAATAACAGGTGACTTCATTCATGAAGTGCGACTGATGCACTCAGATCAATGTAAAATACATAACTAATATTATAATACGCAACTTTCGTATTATAGTATGGTTATTAAACAGGGATAAAATTGATGATTAATGACGTAGATATTTTTTCTGAGAATAATGTATTATACAATACATCGTGTATTCAATGGGTTCAGGTGGCTCTTCCTCTTCTTCTGGAACAGCTTCCTTTTCTTCTTTATTTTCATCTTCTTCGCCCTCTGTCTTTTCAGGTTCTGCAAGCTTAAGCTTTGACCCCTACAAAATGCAGTTGAAACCGGTGAACTTCTAGGTCATACAGGTAAACTAAAGTGACAATCAATAAGCGAGTAAAAAATACTAATTCGAATATTTATCCAGTTTTGCACATCACTAGTTTTTTTTTTTTTTACTTTGCACGAATCAATTCGTCCTCATAAATAGTGGCGGCAAACAAGTCTTACGACCCGTATTTAATGATTTTATTTGTTTTCCTCTCGGAGGAAGTTTTCCTTGTACAGTGATGTTTGCATTTATAAGATAAGATACTTACTTCTTTTTGATCCTCTTCCGTTCGTTCATTTTCCTTATAAACCGTGGCTTGGCCCCACGGCCCAGTCGCTATGTGCAAAATGCTCGGCATAATGCAGCCGGAGATTTGTTGCTAAATAAATTCCTATCTCGTGAATATTATGTAAAGATTAAAAAACATTTCTCAGATGACAGTCACCTACCCAATAAAAATTTATGACACAGAAAAAACTGTGTATGACGATAAAGCTGACACTTAAAAAAAAGGCGTTATTAAAATATCGTCAAAAAGGTACTAAACCACCTAAACTTCAAAACCGAAAATTCGCTTCCTTTGCCCAGATGTGCCGATTTGGATGGAATTTTGTGTGGAGATTAGGTATCGGCCATACATTAGACTCTACTAGTGCACTAGTTAATTACTTATGCAAATAAATATTTGTGTACCTATGTGGTACCTACAGTCTGATAGGCTAAAATGGTTTCGGTTATTCGATTTCAAATAAGTACCTAATGTAAGTAGGTATGAAAAGAAACAAAATAAAAAAGTTAACGGTATAATTTACTTTTTAACATTATCACTTTCAATATAATAATATGTACGTATGTGTTTAACAAATTGTTTAATATAAAAATAGATATATAAATTGTAAATACCTAATATACTTATTGACTATGCGGACGCCTGCTATCTCGATCTTCGGGAAGATCAGCTGGACAAGCTTGAAAGACTACAACATTGTATTAGATTCATTTTCGGACTTCGTAAATTTGATCATATATCTTATTTTCGCTCAAAGCTTAAGTGGCTGCCCATTCGCCTTTGCCGGAATACTCACATCCTCTCCCTTGTTTACAATATCCTGTTCAATCCTTCTTCCCCTCACTACTTAGTTTCCCGATTCAACTATATTCATTCTTCTCACTCCCTTGCTCTCCGATCATCACACAGATATACTCTGCAGTATCCGGTATGTAAGAAAACGCTGTATAGCAAGTCTTTCACCGCGCAGGCTGTATGCCTCTGGAATGCTTTACCTCTTGCTATCAAAAAATCTCAGTCCAGAGAAAGCTTCAAGACTCAAGTAAAAATGTGGTATTTGTCATCATTACAGTGAGCTCTATGTTGTTTCTTTGCTATCATCTATGTATGTGTATACTTAATCAGTACTCGTATGTATTAACAATATGTAGGTATTAATTTATTTAATTTTTGGTATATTGTTATTATATGTATTAGGGTGTATGATTTATATGTATAGGTAGTTTATTAAGTAGGTTTGTAGTATGTATTTTAAATCTAACTTTTCTTCTTTTTATTGTATACCACGTCCTCTGTTATCTCTTATTTATTCCTTTCCATCCAATGGTTGCCTGGAAGAGATTGCTTTTAGCAATAAGGCCGCCACTTGTGGCACTAGTATAAGTATTTTTTTTTCTTCTTTCTTTGTAATTATTATCGTGTGTTGCAATAAAGAATTTTCTATCTATCTATCTTATTTATATTTAAGTTTCTGATTTAAAAAAACAGCAGTTTGAATAAAAATATATTTAGCCCTTTTTTCTCCCTGTTAGGGCTTTAAGGGCCTTAGTAGCTGACTATATAAAAATAGGTACATTTGATTATATATCCGTGCTCTTCATCAAGCTTCTGATTTTTTAGCCTTTTTCCCTCCTTTCTTGACTTTGTAAGGGCCAATTAGCAGCCGCACCAGGAGGCCCCGCCACCACGCTTGCACGGCGCACGCGGCTTCGTTCATTTTGAGCATGTATAATCGATTGTCTTCTCTATCTTTCTTGAACGTCACCCATTCAGTCATTTCTTTTTCGTGTTCGGAGAACTGTGAATAAAAATGTTTTTTTAAACTTAAACGGGTTTACGTATGATCAGATCTAAGCAGTTGTTAAGCATACGCTAGATATACAAGGCTGCATTATAGGATTTATAGTAAGCATTATGCACTTAAACCATACGCATAAGATGCTAATGCAAATATTATCGACCATTTCTATGAAATTTGTGAACAAAATACACATTTAAATACAAAATACACTAAAATTTTGTAAATGTGTTTGGAAGCTTATAAAGATAGCAATATGCTTAAATATCAAACCTGACAATATCACATCTAAATAAAAAAAAAAACTACCGACGAGTCGAATTGACAAAGTTATTATTTAAGAACTAAGTATTTCATTTTGTAAACTATCCCAAACCATATTTATTAAATTACCTACGTGTGTACGGTCTGTGTAAGTGTACACAATAGGTTCGTAGGTATTCAATATGCGACACACACATATACCTAACCTAACCTAACGCGTCGCATATTGAAGACGTATTATGTAAGCGTTGTTTTAAGAACTCCTTAAAAACATCATGTAGGTACCGTTTTCTGAATAGCCATCCTCTCGTCCCGCTGGTTCTGGTAGTTGTTCTTCGTGATCTGTATCTGCAGGTCGATGCGCTCGATGTTCTTGTCGTACCTGTCCATGGCTCCGTCCACTTGACGGAGTAACTCCTGGAGGTAACATGGAACGGTAATAAAGTAGGAGAGGTTAGATAAATGAAAAAAAAAAATACTATACAAAAACCTTTAGGTATTACAGTAATGTTTTACAATTAATCTAGAATCAAATAATATAAAATAAGATTCCTTTCTATTGTTAAAAAAATTAAGAGATATAAGAAATGTATTTGTTTTAAGAAAATACTATAAGATTTAGACTCTGTACATCAATTTTCAATGAACCCCAAACTAGGCGAGAGCCTGTATATTGGAGGTCAGATTTAATTTGAAAAAGATTTATGCAGCAGTATTTTAAATAAAGAACTGAATCGAAAATTATGCTCCATTTTTATTACATTGTACTGTAGTTTGTACTTTGTATAAATAGTTATCTCATTTTCAATGCTAGGTACTCACATCAATTTTGACTTCCATGAAACGCATAACTTCTGCGTGTACTCTGTGCTCGTCGTGAGTCTTCTGCAATCATAAATAACAAAAAAATTTCCAATGAAATATTAAATTATCAAATTCAAATTCAAATTCATTTATTGTTTGCGAACATGAGTAGGTATTTACAAAATGGTCTTAAATATAAAAATAAATTTAAAAAGTCCTCCATACCTATTCCGTCTACAAGACAAGCAAAATTTGTTGATTTCGAAGAATTATTACATTAATTAAAACTATCTAGAAACCAATATTTATAAAGTTACGTTTTTACCATTTTGAGGTCCTCAAATAGGGCAGTTTCCACGCGCTAATGCCCGGAATACACGAGCCAAGTCTTTCAAGCTAGGATAGGATAGGCTAGCTAGTGATAGTAAGCTAGCAAGGTAGTGTTTCTGGCCTGTAGATAAAACTAGCTTCATTTTTTAAATAGAACTAGGTATAGTACTCAGCAGTCGTTAAGCCATGTCAGAGGCCCTTAGGGCGGCTTGATAAACTCTCGACACCAGAGTTGGCCACTCTCATTCGATAAGAAGAAGAAGTATAGAACTAGAATGCTTCAAACCAAGCCTGGATATTTTAGTAGAAAACTAGTTTGCTATCCTAGCTTGAAATACTTGCTTAGTTTATTCCGAGCATTATCGATTTTACTGTGATAAAACATGGTAAAATAATTGAGCTAGGATTATACAGAGACACAATCTCAAACTAAATAGCGCAGGAAAGTGTCCGAACGCTAACATCGTCAGCGAGCGCAAACGAAAGACTGCTTGTCTCTTTAGCTCTTACATATTTTAAGAACGTGCAAAAGAGATAGGTAATCCAAAAGTCTGCTCAACGAGTAGCGTGGGCAGAGTTTTGGCTCGGACATTTTTTCTGAGCGTTTGTGACTCTGTATAATCCTAGCTCAGTGGGTAAAATAGACAAACCACTTTGTACTCCATAACAGAGTTGAAAGTAGTGGATTCAATATCGTCTATAGTCTGTGTGTGTTGCTCGTTGCGCGAGACTTGCCATCGCGTCATGTAGCGGTCACGACCTGCCATTAGGAGCCCTGAGTCCTGCAAATAAATAAATATTTCAGGACATTACACACAGAGATGAAAAGAGAAAATGAAAATACAACCTAAATTACATTGGTAGGTACCTATACCCCGATATCCTTCCCTTTTGGGAAGGATATCATCAGTCATGAGTAAGTATAAATCAAAACCACAAGGTGTGCTTTTTAATTTATAGTGACTATACTTGCACTATAAATGAAGAAGCATAACGTTTGTAACACATTACAATATTCATAGTTTAGTTAATTTACAATACAATAGGATTATAGTACCTATTAAAAGTAGACCCCAAACTAGGCATTTGCCTGAATCTTGGTAAGTATACGGCTCCTCTCTATCACGTCAAACAAAACAGTCCCCAGCTTGTCTATTCACTGCTTTTGCACTATATCATCATCATCATACCTCGACCTCTGCACTGAGCCTGTCGATGGTAGCGTCCAGTGCGTAGTGTACGGATGCAATGTGGATGCGCTGAGTACGGAGCTGCTTGCCCAGCTCGCGACGTGTGCTGGTAATATAATAATAAATAAATATTCAGGGACATTGCACACATATAATATTGTGGATTAGACATCATGTAACTTCTACCCGCTATGTTTTTGCGACATGCGGCGAAGAAACGTTAGGTTCATTGATTATACTCGAGTACAAAAGCCTCAATAAAATCACATCGGCACAAGCAACGCTTTGTTTTATCATACTAATGTAATGTCGATTTTTTAATAACTTTGAACGTAACGCGGAGACATAAAACTTATTCTGCTGCCTACACAGCAAACACCAATAAATCTTAAGCTAGCGCCACGTGTGGCGTCTACATCACTAAAATATGTATAGGTATATCTTTCTCAGGCAACCTACGAGAGAGAAGTAAACTTTAGACAACTAAGAAGAGATCTAAGACTATCAACTAGTGTAACGTGAAGGACTTATCCCTAAAACCAATTATAGACAACTAGGACAATAGGTATACATACATCCTATTCTCAGCCTCCTCTCGCACCAAGTTCTCATAGTACACGTTTCTATCGTAGATGTATGCGACGGCCTGCGCGAGACTCTCGAAGCTACGGTTCATCACCAGGTCTAGAAACGTCTGGAACATCGCGTCGGTTACTGCGTGTCTGGAATACACATAAATAAACAAAATAAATTAAATAAAAAGTTCATGTGACTAGGTAGGTATTTATAATTTAAGAAACTGAACATTAGGTCATATTGACTAATTAATTAATTAAACTTAAATAATTGTGACATACAATCTATCTGGTATGGTATGGTACATAACATAACATAAACATATGAGAATGTACGTAGCTATACCAAATTTTCACAAGAATATTTTTATTTAAAGTAACGCATGATAAACAATTTTATTTAAGAGGGTAGAATAAATTACCTAACTTAAATGATTACGTCACCTACTACCTATTGCCCATATCTCTAAAACTACTGAACCGATTTTGATGAACGACTTGGATTGGACTATTCCCATTATGTAATAACATGAAATAAAATGAATCATCCAGATATAATTTAGAGTTAGAGATAATATAATAATAAAAATGTTTATTGGACACACAAATTCTTATAATACTAATAATGTAATTTAAAATAGGGCATTTAGAAAAACAAAAGATATGTCGAGCAGCTGCTACGCTGAGAGAAAGTGGTCTCTCGTGTTGTAGCAGCTGATTCCTTCAGGGAAACATTTTTTCAATAGGTTGGAAATCTTACAGAAACAAAGCTAATCAAAATCGAAATTAAGAAATAAAAAGAGAAATATTTAAAAAGAAAAATCTTAGCCTAATTTTGTGTATTGTGTGAGTGTAGTGTGTGTGTGTGTGTATATATATACCTATATATATATATATATATATATATATATATTATTTTATATATGTATAAATAGTAATGAGTAAGAATGTTTGAGTGTTTATGTGTATGTGCTTGAACGAGTATGTAATCATTGCAGTGTGCATTGTTCTTATTTGCGACAATTGGTCTGAATAGGTGTGTTGTTTATTTATTTATTTTTTAAATATCGGGTAGAAGTGACTGGTCATGTATTTCATTTTAAAACAATTAAGAGTTTTTCAGTGTTGTCATAGTCAAGAGAATTTAGCCATTTGTCTAATGCTAACTGTAAATCTCTATTATTTAAACTATTCATTTTATTTATTATACTACAAGCCTTATTGTAAAGATAAGGACCCAAGAAAGATTGATGATGCTCAAACAGAGCAGTGTTATGTTTAGGTATAGTGAAATGTATGTCATTTCTTCTGTGATTGCCGTTGCTTTTAGTATATGTCAGTGACCTGTGCTGCATCATAATATTTTTTAGATAAATGGCAGCCTAAAATTAAAAGAAAATAGTTAAATACACACAGCACACACACACACACCGCGGCTCTGTACAGGTTCTTTTTATTTCTAATCCCGGATTAAGTAAGTGGGTAAAACTGCGGGTCGCCGTTAGTAGAAGATTACCTATTAACCATAATTATTTTTACCTGAGTCGGTTAAAAGTCACCTGTCATATTTTTTTTCTGGATTCCCCGCGCGTTGCGGAGGCCCTTTGTAAGGGTTGTTTCTGGTATGTATGTTGTTTTAATTTCAATAAGTGACTTTAATGGTCATGAGTTTTAATTCGTTGTGTATTTTCATGTTATAAGACGTGTCTTTTTTGTAAGATTTTAGATACTCTTACCGTAGTCCTATTGTTTTTTTTATTTATTTATTATTCAACGATTTTATCAAAATGTGTACTTAAACTACATATTTTTTACAAGTCACCTGTCATTACAAAGCTTGTTAATCTTATGCTCCTCCTTGGCCACATCCTCCCTGGTGACACCGTCGAGCGAGGCGCGGCGCGGCTGCCTGACGCTGAACTTCTCCACCAGGAGGCGCGGCATGTCCGTCTCCACCTGCATCACCTTCAGGTGGTTGTTGGTGCATTCTGGAATATAATAATAATAAAAAATCCTTTACGTACATATCAGTATGTACATATACAATCATGTACGTAACACGTAAGTTTAAACTGTTAATGTAAATCTAGACATATTCGGAATTAGTCTCAGTTCTTTTAGAAATAATTTATATAAGGTGTTCTAATGTGATCTTGCATTGCACTGCAACGCGCCGAGTGTACATCAGTGCTGTTGTACTGCAACGTTAACCCACAACAATGTAATGTTATGTATTTCACCTTGTTTTGCTTGCTACACAAATTATTTTTGTACCTTAGTCGTGTTTTTTTTTTTATGATTTTGCTTAATATTTAGATTTATTGTAATTTTTGTATTATATGTATTATTTTAATAGTTTTCACTTTAGTTTAACTTACTGAACATTGGATTTGTTTATAATCATGTTGTGCACGCATGTGTTTGATGCACAGAATGGATCAATACCTTTAAAATGTTATGCTGTCACTCATGTATCTTCTGTGTATTGTGTTGTGTGCCTAATAAAATAAATAAATAAAATAAAAAACAAAACTTACGTGTTACGTGGTGTTACATACATGATTGTATAGGTATAAGACAATAACAATGTTTATGCACTACGTTGGTAGGTGTACTAAGCACTGTACTAGGTATCACAAAGGATCCTGTGTTACAGGGCCATAGTATAGGAAAATATTAGTTGGTGTGTTAGGTATATTATTTAGTTCCGTTGAAAACAGTTTAAAGATCGGTTCATAATATTCGTGCGGCTGGTTGTCTAGTATAGCAGTCGTTAAGCCATGTCAGAGGCCCTCAGGGCGGCTTAATAGACTCTCGACACCAGAGTTTGCCACTCTCATTCGATAAGAAAAAGATAATATTCAGCTATTTAATTCAGTTAAAAAACACAAACACACAAAAGAAATATCCTAAATCTTCTTCAGCAAGATGTTTCTTATTTTTTAGAACTTCACTCGAAAATGAAGTGAAAACTTTCTATAAATCAATTGCTATCATCGAATTTATTAACATGATACGTAGTAGGTATTATTTAAAATCCTAATACAAAACCTACTAACCTAAAATCTGGAGTTCTTGCAAAGTATCTTCCAAGACTTTAGCAAACAGAAAAGCACTGAAATCGGTCAAACTGAAAACAAATAATAAACGCATTTAATGGTACAACATCTTCAATTTGTAAAACATAAAATATTTAATTCCAAATATGTATTAGTTACTTGAAAATCGCCATCATTGCAAGGACAGGGTCTGCTGAATTCTGAAAAATTATAAAATAAAACTAGCATTTATTTGAACCTCGTTACAGTCGTTACTGAACCGATTTGAGTAAAATATGGCAAGAAAAATAATACTTAAATAATATTGATTTCCAAAACCGACAACTGCGCAAGCGATAGAGTAACCAAGGTGGAGCAAGAGTTTTGGAAATAGGTACTCTCTCTCTCTTGAGTCGTACTTCCTCATGACTGAGGGTTGACTTCCCTCGCAGAGTTAATTCGTCACGATCCTCAGTTAAATTGGTACAAAGTGTGGTAAATTGTTGTAGTTTCGATAAACGATCCCACCAAGTTTGTTGTTTGAAGCCGGTTAAGGAGCAGTCGCGGCGGAAAAACGCTACATATTTCTCTAGGGTTTCATTTAACTAAGATCCCTGTCTTGATAGTTTCTCATTACATTTTCTATTTCAGTAATAATACATGGACCAAGTAAAAGAAAAGGCGGGTGTCAGGTCGTATAAGGTCAAGGAATTGGCAGAAGATCGGGAAGGATGGCGCATGCTCCACAGACAAGGGCCTTGCCCTTAAATTTACATAAGATACTTTTAGCTAATAAAGGAATTGAATTGTTATTCCCAGAATGTATGGGCTATTCCAGTAATAAATAAAATGCAACTTACCACCACGCTAGGCCTGGTTCGAAGGCTGAAGGTCCTGATGGCCACATCGCTTGGCAGCTTGTTCTTCTTGGTCAGGAGACCAGCCTTCAGTATCTCAGATAAACGAGAATTTACATGCACATACACTGGTAAACAAACTAGCGAATCACCTGACATTGTTACTGGTTTAATGTATTTAAAGTTTATGGAAGAATAATCTAAACCTGTAACTCTTCTCTTCTTAAAAAGGTAAAAAATAAAGATATAAAAATAAACTTAATGGTCATAAAACAATAAAAGAAATTAAACAATTGTCAATAAAAATACGCGAAACAAAAATGATAAAATTGATTTAAATGCGACAGTGAATTTTCTATAAATTTGATGGCAGAAATTTTAAAAACTATATTGTGGAACAAGCCTTCAATATAAACTGGCAATAAAACGTATTACAGGAAAATGTAAATTAAGGGAATGATCCCATGTTTAATCAATTTATATCTTTCTAAAAATGTATCAAGAGAGCAACTGTAAACGTTAAGTAAAATAAAAGAAGCAATATCTATTGTATATATTTAATACAGACTATGTCGACAAAATAATTTATGACTTCATAATACTTGCTCATTTGGTTTACATGTGCAACTATTTATCGGACAAACAATATCAAAATCGATACAGCCTTTTCTGTTTGGGTTAACATGATTGAGTGTTAAGGGCTATCCTTAAAAATATAAAATACAACAAGGTTAATTTTAAATTAAACTTTTATTGGAAAATGAGCGAAAATAATCACGACCGGCAGGATTCGAACCTGCGTATTTCCGATCACCGGAATTTAATCCGGAAAAACAACCATAGTGCAGGTTTAGCACTTAATAAATTAACTCATAAGGCTAATTTTGTCAAACGATTTCATACAAACACTCGTCGTTGTAATCGAGTGGTAATATAGAATTGTTACATAATAATGACAATGAATAAATGAAATTGTTGAAACAGAAACTAATAATTTTACTGTTAAAAATGTCTTCTTAGGCAAAATCTATTAATTTTCGTCTTTTTTTTTTACATTAAATATGCTTACGTTTGACTATAGCCTGCCTGATGTTAAGCACCACTATAGTCTAAGATGTAGCAAGCTTGCCTAGAAGAAACCTATTTACTCTAGATTGGAAGAATTTCCCAACAAAGAAGCCAAAAATTTTGTAATAAGGCTTTTTATTGGTATAATTTTTTTGGCGAAAAGTGTCTACTTACAGTTTTTTGACTTCAGTATTTTATAAGACGTATGATTGAGAGTATAGCTTCAACGATTTTCAAAACAAAATCGGTGATCAAATTCAATCATGTAAATCCAAACAAAATTACAATAAAATTATTTATAACAAGTATACTCATCACACATGTTAATATTTTACTGTTTTACTTATATAATTTACTAGTGGCGCCGCTCGGTGTCACCTGATTTAATTCCGGATAAAACACTCATATGTTAATATTGAATTAAATTAACATAAAAGCTACCAATTTTAACTAATAAGGTTCTAGTTGTTAGCATGAGTACTTAACGAGGACGAAGCGGCCGGGAGTAGTAACATCGCCTCGCCTCCACCCCCACCACCCCAGGCCCCCGCACCCGTGTCCCGGCGGGCCGCTCGCGCGGCGGCGCGCAGTCTGCGTGCTGCCGCGGTCCCAGAACATACGTTCTGAAGATGGATGTCATGACATCCGAAACGCGTAAACAACTTACGCGATTTACACGTGAGTGAAAACCGTTTAGTTAATATAATGAGTACTTAATGTAAATTTTATAAGTAATACAGTTCTACACCTATGAATAACATAACAATAGGAAAACAATATTCTTCACAAATTAATCAATTAGCCTATTTTTCATCTGTATAAAATTCAATACTTTTTACAAGAAAGATTTGTTACAAGATTTAATTTATAACTATTTACAAGTTTAATTCTCAAATATTATGAGGTATGTAAATCTTAATTTGACATATTTTTTACACTATATATTATATGAGGTTAGCCTTTCAGTGCAGGTATAATATGTACATAAAATGTAGCCTTCAGAAATATATTAAAAATGTGTATGTATGTAATTGATAAACGAGTTGAATTAGATTTGCAACTTAACTGTCATTTTAAACCAGTGCCAAAGAGATGGAAGCAATAACATAATATAATGTTTGCCACTTTCGCACTGTCCTAGTTTTTAATTTGTATTGCACATATACTAGTATAAGTGGGAATATTTTCAGTAAATGTAGAAGGAATACCACATTGTCGCTCTTGCGACCAAACCGTGGCGAGGACGGCATACTTCATACATTCACTTTTAGGTATTTTTATTTTGGCTAAAAAAGGCTTCAATTTCAGTAAAGAAAACAAGAATAATAAAGTTTTCTAGCGTTTGTCCTAATCAAGTCGACAGTGGCTGCACCTATAATTCAGTATGTATTTCTGCAGACACTTATTAGATATCCAACATAGTTTAATATCTGACCGAATATTCTCAACTTTCACAACAAATCCAAAAACTATAAATATAAATAAATATCTGAACTATTATTGCTACGTGTTTACTTAACATTAAATACTTTACAGTACTATGTTGGTAGTAAAACGAGGGCTATAATATGAATATAAGAAAACAAATCTCTTAAAAACCATTGAATAATAATTGAATATTATAATTCAGTCTTGAATCATTCTCACTGTACAAAGCTGATTAGATATATGTACATGTATGATATTAATAACTCTTGACAATACAATAATATACAAAATCATAACAATCGATTTAAAATTGAAAGTTTTGTGTGGAAAATATAAGGGTCAATCATTTGAAAGTCTGTTAAAAATGCGTCAAATAAAGTTTCCGTAGTTTATTATTTAGATAATATAATTTTATTGTTTACAAAACCTCTCATACTGGGGTATAAATTAAGTGCTTTAACCGTTGATATAAAAATGTTCTATCTATCATTTCACATCCTGTTAAGGAATACTGTTCGATGACTATTTTACAAACAAAGTATTCAAACTAACTGGCTAACTTTACACAATTTGAACTATCATTCATGTATTTTATTTACAAGCGCGTAGCAATTCAGACTAATTTGATATTTCTAAGTTTTTGTCCTTCTCTTAGATGAAGATTAAAAGAGACAAGGATAACTTTGGACCTGTCAAATTAGTGTAGTCGCAGTAGAGTAGATTTCAATAATATCATATCATGATTTATTGTCTGTGGATAAATCATTCAATTGACGGAACGAAGGAACGAACGATACTTTTAGAAACTGTTAGCAAATAAAGACGTACCGAAAACTGGGCAAGAATAATTTTAGTGTATTTCTGTTGACATTATAACATCAAGGAATTCTTTGTGAAACAAGGCATTTATAAGTGAACAAATTTTGGAGATAAAATATAACCATCAGAGAACGTGTCAGAATGTCTGTCATAGATCTCATATTCTATGATAGATATTTTTGTTTCCAAAATTACTAATTGTCCTTCACTTACCGACCATTATCTGTTATATCGTTCATTCATTCGTTCCTTACTCTACCGACGGCCTGTGAACTTATGAGACACAATTGATCCTTCCTGCCTTGTCAATGAAGTCTATTTTCACACGGGTCACAAGCCAGGAGATACTGCCTTACATCACTTACTCGAAGACGGCTGTACGCGCTTTCCTGGAATTAAAAAATAGCTTATGTAAGAACATGTACAGATCAAACCACAACTTATAACTAAAACAACTTTATACATTTATATTTTTAACTAATACAATAGTTTTGGTGAGAAATGGCAACATAGTTTAGTGAAACTTACAAATCTCATCCCAAACGCAATAATGTTGATCAATTTGGAATGAACAAGTTAAGATAGCCATTTTAATGACGCTTGCCTAAAATTCTCCTAAATATTATGTACTGTATTGTTGTTCCTCCAACTTATGATCTCAATGAATGGGGGTAAATAGTGATATTATTATATAGAAAATTCTGTACACAATGAAAATTAATTGAGCCCACTGCGCCATTCCTAACATTATCTTATCTGTAAGTCTAGACTAGTTGTTGAAACGAAGCCTGCTCGACATTTCTGAGAACACACAAACTCGAGTGAGTTTGTTAAAACAAGTAAATGAACAATGTACACTTCTTTATACACTTTCATTGTCTTTAACTTCATGTGTGGATTAATGCTTTCATTTCAGTATTGTTTCTTTGTGTGTATAGTTGTAACTTTATAAAGCATGTCTGCATTGCATTTGAGTATTTCATTATATTGGATTTGTTAAACAAAAAAAAATTCTTTGAATGCAAACCAATAACGCAGAACTTGATCGAGAATTCGCCTTTGGAATTTGAACTGAACATTATTAACAAAATACCTATATGTGAATGGGTAGATAAAAAATTATAAATTCTGTATCACTCACTACCTATATAGTTAAAGCAAAGTCGCTTCCCGCGCCTGTCTGTATGTAAAATGTAGGTATGCATGCTTAGATCTTTAAAACTATACAATGAATTTTGATGCAGTTTTATTAATAGATAGAATGATTCCTCAGGAAGATTTATGTGTGTAACCGCGTGCGAAGCCAAAAGTTAGTAAAGTATAATTTTAATCTTTTAATTTTGTTTGCATGGTCGAGCGACTCAATAAATAACAACTGCCTATGGGCATCACTCGGAGCGTTAATTATACGTAGGTATGTACATATGTATGTATAAAAAACTACATTTGATCAAATACACCAGTTATTTAAAGAATCAAACTTTAGCTACAGGAATGCTATGCTCGTTACTTATGTAATACTAACTCAACTAAACACAAACTAGTTTCAAATATAAAATAGTTACATCAATATAACAGCCATTTTCCTCCTTTCGTCGTGGCTCGGGTATTCCCTTGCAAGATTGCACCATTGCACCGTGAATTGATACTTGTATTCATAGGTGAGTGAATCATTAAACACGTTCGCCACGGTTTATTTTGTTCATAGATATGTAAGTCAGAAGACGCCTCAATTTAAGAATAAAACCGACATCTCCTGTATCAAAAATAACTAAGATGGCGCCTTCGCTCGCTTCGATTCGATTTTTCACTCCCTAATTGGAAGCAATTGGGAAAGGTCTATATCCAGGAATGGATGCGAATAGGCTGAAGAAGAAGGATCCTATAGTCGCTCCGTTGAGGCGGAACAAACAGACCAACAGACACTTTCGTGTTACATGTACGTAATCATATACGTAATTTAACTCTCGTGAAAATGTTTATCTGTTATATGTCAATACAAAACTTAAAAAACAACATAAGTTAGACATTATATAATTTAATTTTGATAGTTCTCAACGTAGATTTCGTTTCCGCGCATTTAAGCTGATTGACTGAAAGTTTTTTTTTTTATACTATAGTCTAGACAGTGGATAGGTACATATGTATGTAGTAAGCCGTCTTTAAGTTGTATACTCAACACCTTTACTAATGACTAGTGCATGATTGTTTATGTAAGAGGTAGGTATATTATTATGACTGCTCCGTTAGCTTAGTTGGTAAAACCCATGTAAGCTTAGTATGGGGCTAGATGGCGCTGTGTGATATGTCCTGAAATATTTATTTATTATTTAGTACATACTCATTAGACTCCTGTCCATCCTACGGTTGCCTGGAAGAAATCGCTATTAGCGATAAGGCCGCCAGTTGTGGCACTATTTTTTTTAAGTCGTTTGTGTTTCTGTTTGTCTTTATTTTTTTTCAATGTGTGTTACAATAAAGAGTTTTATCTATCTATCTATCTATACTTATAATTACAATCGATCATAATAATATCTTAAATTGAAATAATCTGACGTGCCTAAATCAAATAATATTTGTGCAAAAACGCACTTTGAGACAAACATGTATGATTTTAGTATTATCATAACTTTTTAATATTGGTATAGGAGAGAACAAGACGTGAAGTCGAGTAAGTAAAATATTTTGGCAGATTAATTAATCTGATTTTTAAAAACGTCAAGTTTTCTAGATCATTTTCTTATTCAACATCTGCCCTACATTGAACTGCATAATAATTGCACTATGACTCAATCAATTTTACCTTTAGGAGCAAAAAAAAAAACAATCAAAGGTCGATTTGGTATTTCTAAATCTTTCACAACACATTGTAAAGCAACTGTAAGCATTTTGCTTCCATATATTATTTTGTGTACATCATATATTGATAGCTTGTAGCGATTCATCATAATCATTTTTCATTGTTTATTTTACGAGTGTAAACTTTACTATTTTACTGTGCTTGACCATACTACATATTTTTACAATAGTTTTTTATAACCCGGATGCAAGAGCATGTTTGTTTACATCGTTAATTTTTATGAATCACGTAGGTACCTTTATCATGTCGTTTAGTTTATAGTACTAATTATGGCAATTAAGATAGTAATTGGTTTCACTAAAAAGTGTGTTTAGAATACTACATGAGGTACTTGACGGGCAAAAAATGCGACAATCTAAGGGCAAAATGTTACATAGGTAACTTACGAATTTTTCTAATATGTTTTTTTTTTATAGATTTTTACCTATTTACTTATTAAGATAAGTTGGGTCAGACAAGTTTTGCGGTTTGATGGATATAAGAAACAAATGAATAAATACTTATACTTACGGTGGTTTTTCCTCGCCTCCGCTCTTTCTTGCGCGTCGAAATACCATAGTGTGATAGCGTATCTGTAATACGATAAAGTACGCATGTGAGATTGGCAAAACGGAAAGAATACAGATAGATAATATTATGCTTATCAATCAATTAATTAATACCACCTCGATCGGACCTCTCGTCCCGCTAAATAGATATCATCGAATAAAAAGATCTTTTAGGAGCTGCATACCTACGACTGATAGACATACAGATCTATTTTTTGAACGACCAGCGCTGGATGCTTGCATTCAGCACATGCTGAGATAAAGCCGGATTGTGACACAAAACTTATACCTTTTTATATTGTTATTTGCTATGACGTTTTTTTGTGTAAAATTTAATAAATTTTATTATTCTTTAATTTTGTTGCGGTAAATACATATAACAAATTACCTCGTGCTATACGCTGGTTGAACTTCGTGCGGGTTGCGTCGGTCGGACCAGAAGAACAGCATGCGGTCGAAGATGGGCTCGATATCTGCTACTTTGTTATCGTTGCCTGCTGGGAATACCCTGGAACGTAATATAGGAGTATTTCAATACACGTAGAAGAAGTCTTAAAGGGCTCCAGCATAGGGCAAGCACGGCATGAGGACTAAAAGTCTTTCCACCATTTTATCCACCTGTCACCTGCCAGTCACCATACACCAAGTGGATAAAAATGGTGGAAAGACTATTAGTCCTCGTGCCGAGCTTGCCCTGCTGTAGTGTTCTTTTTCTACTTGACAGTCAGCATTAGACTATCAAATGTTTAGCCAAGAGATTGGGTCTCTGAATCAATCGTAGTCATTGCTAATACTTGCATAGACAGAAAAAAATTGGTTCGAAATCTGACGGCCATCATAGTTTTTGTGCAATGTAATTTAGCGCAGGGAAACTCAATACAGAGAGGCAACTCCCCTAACGAATTAATTCTGCGGGGAAGTCACGACCGTCACTCATAAAATACGACACAAATACACAGAATGCAAGAGTCAAAATATCTTTTGATCTACTGTTTGGGTACTCCGCCGTTACAACTTCCATAGTCTTCAAGTGAATAGATGGTACAAGGAACCTACCTGAGTAGCCCCCCGCAGCGCTGCACGTCCCAGTCGAGATTCAAGTAGTATATGGCGGTGATGCAGCGCCCGTCCTTGTTGGGGTTGTCCACGTGCTTCACGTAGTGCGCCCCGGAGCCAGGGTAGCACGCCACCATCGCCTGAGGAAAAACAAGGATTGCATGACAAGGGTATTTTATAAAAGGTGACAAAAGAACCGAAGTAAAAATGATTAAAATCAGTGAGAATCAAAACCAAGATCGTGATCTCGTGATCTTCTAATACAACCGTTCGGAACAGATAGATTCGGAATCCAACAGCCTAGAGAGGACTTTTACATCCGATCCTGGGGCTGACATAGCCTAGGAATGGGCACCGTAGTAATCTTAGTAGTACAGGTAATACTAAGCAAGTGCTACTGATATCCATTGCTTCTTTCTTTGGACTTATTGGACAGAGCGATGATGTTGGCAAGTAGCATTCGAATCTTGGTAGGAATATCGTACAAAAGTTGTCAAAACATTTGTGAGGAAAACTTGCCCTATAATAGTAATATTTTTAAAACGGTTTCCTCAATAACGGAGGGCACTTTATAATAATGGTCACGTACGCCCAATAATATCACGTATACTAGGCATATAGGTCGGCATAATGTATATTACACTCGTGTCTGTTTGCTATGCAAAGCAGAAAAGCCGCAAAATTCCAATCTGTATCAACAGTTCGTCTATGATTTGTAATCTGCGTGTGTTTGGAATACAAACATTCATCGACACCGACTTTTTATAAAAAAAAAACTCTTCAAAACTGAACCTTATATCGTAGATATAAGAGTTATACATGCGGGCAATCGTTTAGAGTATATCTGTGCCAACAATATTAGACAGTTAAGTCGTGGGTGGTCGCTATTTAGCAATGCGGTGATGATCACACCATTTAGAAGCTATGAAAGCCTTACGGAGGTTGTAACCGTTTGATTGACCGAATAATGAAAGTCCGAGAGTCGAGTCTGATGCATTTGCTAGCATTTTAGTACACATTTATAAACCTTGACATCTTGATAGCCTTTGTTGTTGTTTATTATATCCTGCTGATCTAAAAATAATTAATCGATTTCGTAAGAGCCATATTATTATATTTTTCAAAACAGTTGTTGTTCGGTTGTCATGGTGTTTTGAGCCGAGTGTCCATTTTATAACCTACGACCATATTCCTGATTTTATTACTCAGGTATCACTAGAAGTGATTGACCATCAGTTTTACATAGAGTGACTGCTATCAGCTGACCACTATATATAGTAAACATTCTATGGATTAAACTAGGTGTCAGTTTATTTGTGTGTGCTGTTTTCCCAATAACATCTGTCAAGGATATTCGCATCGGTTTTTCTTGACACAGTTCGGTTATACTATTTTGTGGTACATATATAACAAAACCACTGTCATAATTTATAAAATGATAAGGTACGGATGCGGTGTAAAATATAATATCACCTTAATTTACAATAGCCTATTGGAAAAACCCTAAACAAACTGTAAATTAGTCATTATAGTAAGTAATTACTATAAATAGGCATGAAGTTTTGAGTGATAGTGTGGATATAGTGTTTACTATAACTATACAATACAATAGATAAGTCTTATTGAATGATAAGGATGACCTATTGTGACTGATCTGCAGGCCGATCGCGCTAATGAATCACAAACGAAGCGCAACTGGACCGCAACTGAACTTGATACGTTGATCAAATTTCGTATCGCGCTAACAGTCCGGACCAAAGTTCAACCGTTTATGGATCGTAACTGAACCGTTCACGCTGTCAAACTAACGTTTCTGCTTCAGTTACTACAACACGACTTTTTTGGACCGATAATGGAACGTTGCTGAAACGTTAGTCATTCTTATAATATTTTTACTGAAAAATCTCGTAAATATAAACGCTTAGGTACGTGGATTTATTGGACCTATATCATGAAGTGAATACCTTTATGTGTTGCATGAGCCCAAAAAATAAATAAATAGAAGTGCAAGAGTAATGTCTGGAGCTTTTGATATGAACGACATAAGCTTTATCAAACGATATAGGCTGACAAAGAAATTTTACCAACTAATAGCTGATTTGACTCTTCACTGACCAGCCATAAGTCGTTCGGATGGTTTGGATGTTGAAACCAAGGTAATACTAGGCGTTGTGTGCAATGAAAAAGATTGTATCTCTTTTGTATTCATAACCTCATATTTACTTGATATATTTGTATTTTAGTGGAGAGAAGGTTGCATTATACACCTCAAGCTACATCAAGAATAGCATGATACATGACATACGAGTATGTAGCTCACAGAGAACACTTCCCTTACACGGCACTGGAGGCGCTGCGCCGGAGCAGCAGCGGTGTGGCTGGCACCGAGCGGGAGCAGCCCGGCCGGCCACCACCCTCACCCAGCTGGAGCTGGGGTGAAGTCGCACGGAGCCAGTCATTACAGCTTTCATTTACCATATCCTATTTGATAGAATATTTACTTGACTTGTCAACAAGATGATATATCTCTATACCAACATACAAGTAATCTTATTCAATCAATTAAATACTATACATATAAATATATTTTTATTTATATATACCTAGTTTTTAGTTAACATAGGCTCTCAATTAGGTTTGCCAACTTTATATAAGTTGTATGAATAGGAACTTGATGCAATATGTGAATAAAAAACCCATAACACAGTGTCTCAACATTAGTTATAAACAATTTTATTAATTGACCTTTTTATAAATAAATGTAGCTGCTGCCTACTATACAATAAGACAATTACACAATTTTAGTAAAATTAACACTGAACTTTAAGTATTATTAAAGCTAGATACAATCAAATTTTAACTAGATTATATAGATATAGATACATAAACATCATAGAATTTATGACAAATTTTGACATAAATATGTACTTTACAAAGATAGCAAGAATCATAGGAATTAAAGAACAAGTTTTTATCTTTGTGGAATTTATGTAGAGAACATATTATTGTTAGCTTAGAGATGAGATACAATTGATACAAACATAATTTACTAGTAAGACAACAATAACATTAGTAAATAAAACAAAAAAAGGTTACAATAATGTTAAAAAAAAATAATTTAATTATTCCTGCATCGTGGTGGCATGCCATTTTGTGGGGTTGGTGTCTGGAAATACTGAAACAAAAAGTAAATATCATTGACCATGCATGGTAAGTTAACACATAAAGATGTCTCACAGGTTTTGGTAGTAAGCCGACAAACATTATGGAAGTATGACAGCTTGCTTCTGTAGGTAGGCAATTACTTGGGTCATGCAAAAGAATAGGAAGATAATTAGTTTCACCTTCCCATAGCATGCTTGCTGGGATTTGTAATGTTATGTGATCTAATGTATATCCAGCATATTGGTGATATTATCAGCCAACAGGATTATAAAAACTTGAAGGATTTACTTAAAAAATAAACAAGCAAAACTCAACTAACAATAGGTTCATATCTTACATTGTGTTCATGCAGGTGTTGTGATGGGTACATGTGGATGTAATACATGTGTATACATGGTGTATAGTGAGTTTGGTTTGTTCTCTGACTTCCTCTCACACATCTGATGCCACTACCTGCATGGCATGGAGGATGCAGGTGGTGCTAGTTCATGTGAACTGATGGTTGTGTTGCTCAGGGACATCAGTATAGAGTGGGAACATCAGTCAATTAAACTGAAATAATAAGTGAAAATGTTGTATTAATTATGTTGAATAGGTACACCAAAAGTATGACAATAATCCGAGTAAAATGTATTATATAAAAGGACATTTATACAATATTTTCAGACCGGACATTAATGTAATGTTATGCATTTTATTAATTGTAATCAGATTCTTCTTTCTTCCCTACACTAGATGAAGGCTGAATAACATTGTTTCTGAATGAGCTTTTTCATAATGTTATACTCAATGTTGCTTACTACTAGTCTATAGCATTATAAATAAAATATTGTGTAAATATTAATACATCAATACCTACTTTGGAAATATTAATCATAGGTACATATTAATAAACTTGTGATACTTACCTACTTATATTATATCATTCCAAGAAACATGATCTTGCCTCACATTAGGTAGGGGGCCCAATGTCCATGTCTTTAATTTTGTCAACCCAGTCCACTGGTTCCACCGCCAGTTATAAGCTGGTTAATCTTTCTTCCAACAAATTTTTGCACTACCAAGTAATTCCACACCTGAAATAAATATGATATTCAATTTTTAGAATCCCAAAGTTTACATAAAACTATGAGTAAGTAGGTACTAGTAAGTACTCTATACTCAGATTTTTTCACATCATAAAAGTTGTAAATACCTGGCTTATTTCTTTCCTGTGCTCGCAGATCCTTCAGATATGAGTTTCGGTGAACTATCGCCACAACCTAGCTGAGACTGCTCGAGTTTCCTTGGACTTGATTCTCTTAGAGCGAGGTTATCGTGGCCTTCCATAAACGATTATGTATGTACGATATTCTTTCATTATCAGCGCTTAAACTTTTTCACAACACACAATAAGATCTGGAGCAAGTCAGCTACAATACTACCGACCATCACAGAGTACCGTATGAACACCGAGTCCACTGATTCAAATGAAACCACTTTAATAGACTCAAATTTCAAGGCATTTGAAGTGGTAGTATTTCAAGTGATGTGGGCCGCAGCTGTAACGCATTTGGTTTAATTGCTTAACATTTTTGTCACTAAAACACTTGAGAATATTTTATAACAAACTTCAGAAAGGTTATATGTCAGTATATTTGTTTGTTTACTTTCGGCGTAGTTTTGACATTGATATACTTTTCGTCTGATTTGCACAGATAATACTCAAAATAACCTGCTATTAGCATGATATAGCTTCATGTTTGCTACAAAAGATTACATCACTAGTAACGGTCGAGATATGGGAGTGGTTACGCTTTGGTTTAACTTCGTCTGAAATTTGAACCTTAGCGTGATACCGATTTCAACAAAGTTGATACAGAGTTGGAGCGTAACCGTAGCGTAACCAAAACTGGACCACTAACGTTCGATGTTGTTTTATATTAGCGCGATTGGCCTGCTGTTTCTTTGGCATAGTGTTATATATTTGGCGGCGAAACCGAAGACGGTATTAGGTAATGGAGACCTATCGCCTATGCTTGGTAACCATTACTACTGCTCTACTATTTTTCTTCTTCTTATCGAATGAGAGTGGCCAACTCTGGTGTCGAGAGTTTATCAAGCCGCCCTAAGGGCCTCCGACATGGCTTTACAACTGCCGTACTAGACAAACAGGCGGGACCTATAATTAAACGTGTCATCCGACCCACGGAAGAATAAACTATACTATTTAAAAAAAACACATAAGAATAGGTTAGTAATTTCCATGTATCGGGTTGCATGGTAAGCTCATAAAATGATAGAATGTAAATATTTTTATAAGGATTAATGGCTGCTGTTCTATACCTACATTACCTACGAACAGCAAAAAGCAAGAGAGTCTACGTTTGTCTTTATTGTGATTTTGTGTAAGTTTGTCTTGTTAAACAGGAGAAGCTTGTTTTAATTCCAAGACCATTTCATTAGTAAACGAAGACGATCTTTACGTATTTTCTAATTAATTTATCCAACACAATGACAGCTAAATAAAATATTTGCAGAGTTTATTTTATCTGTGTACGTGACGGTATCTAAGTACATGTCTTTGTGTTTTATTGACATTCAGATAGCAGGTATATAGACATACTTAGGGGGCCGTTTCTATTGATACTAAACTACTATAATACCCACTGATTTACCATCTATTTATAAGTTTACCTTCTCTTTTATTAATTTTACTAAGCGTTTTTCATATAAGAGGTCATAAATTAACTTATATGTTTTTTTTTATTAATTGTGTGTTAACGCCTGTCATTAGATTTTTTTATAACGCCTGTCAATTAGAAAAAAAAATATCTTTCAAACCCATTGCAAGCAATTTCAAAATGATTTGAAAGACTTTTCCAATCGAATACACGTATGCATACATACCTACGTGCTTATATTATTTTCTTTTCATTACCAACAAAAGCATGATTAGGTACTTTGGTGTGTTTTGCAAGAGTTAGCGATCTACCTTTTTAAAGTACCTATTTAAATTTTTTACACACATTATTCAAGAAACACCGCTGCTACAGCAATCTCACCCTTCAACTTCTAGAAATATAGCCTACTGGTACTATACTAAAAGCTTAGTCAAGTTAGTATTTCTCCGAATGCGTTTTATAGTTAGTATTAAATTCGGCCGAGTTGTTACGACATCCATGGTCCAATGTCGTTTCATTTCAACGCACGTGCGTGCTCCACTGACATATATTATGCATGTAAGGGCCTTTAGGACTGTGTGATGTGAGTGTACTCTTTCGTAGAGATGTGTCATCTGCGTAAAGCTTTTGGTTCTCTCCTACAATATGTATTTCTATGATCATTTATATTAATATAGTCATGTATTAGGAGATGTGTCGACCACTCTCATCAAAACAGACAACCAGGGAATCATTCTGGCGTCCGAGATCAACAGAAAGTTGAGAAAAGGGGTTGAAGATTATTCATTTTAGTTTAAGTAAAACATGACAAACATTTTTCTTTATTAATATTACCTTAATGGCCATTTTGCGATAATATTAACTCAGTTAGTACAAATATTTACCCATTATGCTTACCAATTTGAATCCTAGCGTCTAATTACAAATCCATGTTGTATTTCCCCATGCCAAATCTTGTACTATTCAGTAAGCTGGGGAGCAAATTGACATTACCCGGAACCAATATATTTAGAACCATGTTGTTTGAAGATATTTATACGCTAAAAGACCTTTGTGTAATGGTTTTGGAAATAGTTTGTAAACATTACGATGTCAGTTTATAAAGTACCGCATGTTTCACATCATTTGGCGGATGTTTTGTGTCTCTGTCGTTTGTTTAACGATAGGGAAGGATGGGTGTCTTTCGTGTTAGATTTTGTTTTTGTAAGCAGTGGTTTCCAAAGTTAAGGAAATGTGTCTGACGGTGTGTGACATACCTACCTAGTTTCAAGTAAGTAGATATGAATATGTAACAGAGGAATTAATAAATTTGTACATATTACCTAGGTATATCGCCGTCTTGTATCAGATTTTTGTCATAGCAGTGTTTCTCTCACGGCCCGCCTAGCATCTGTCTCGTCCTTGCATGCTTTACAACTATAAGTACCTACCATAGTTTTGGACCATATTAAAGATTCTTAGCTGTTACCTACTTTTATTTTTAGCTCAAATAGTGAACACACTTTTTTGTGATCACACTACCACATAATACAAAGTACAAAAACAAGTGAGTATAGATGGTATGCCATCTATACAAAGTTTACACTCATGGCTATACCTATAAATAGGATTATTTATATACCAATTTTCCAATGTGATTCCACATACTACCCAGAATATGTGAATTGTACCATTTGCCACAGTTTGTTACCGAATAGTGTACCGAATTTGCCACAGCCAGCCTACATCAAGCAAGGTTCCGTTCGCCTAACATTGTTTATTGTGTACATCTGCCGCGCCCCCTACTCAGTTTGACTTGACAGCCACTGCAAGCCCCCCCGCCTCCTCCGCTCGCCGGCGCCATGCCCGCGGTCACGTACGCAGAGCCGCAGGGCGCATGCGCGCGCGTCTATTTAATTTTGCCTCTTATCGCCGATGTAGATAACGATTCGCGATAGATAACGCGTTTCGGTCAATGTTGAAGTTTGTATTTGGAGTAGGTATTGTTGTGGGAGATAAGGATAAACACATAGGCCTATGTCTTTGGTAATATTCGCATATACTAACAAGGCAGGCAGAAGGTGGGTTACATTATGACGTATCGCATGACAAACTTTTGTATAAGTAGGTAACTTCTTATGTGGATTTTCTCTAGGGTCGATGTGTTTAGTAATATTTGCATGCTAGTCCGTATGTGTTAGTCACAAGTTATGGAATAACTGTCTGATACTATTTTCTTTAAGTACAAATGATGTATACCTACTACCTAGTCTAAGGATTTTTGTGTAAATAAAGTAAATTATTAAAATTAATAAAATAACATTTCCATAGCTCTGATTTCATGTGCATTTTCTCTGATGTTGGGGATACCATAATATCTTATTTTAATTACCTACTCTCGGCTAGTTAACTGTATCATATCTGACTATTGTTGTAAGAGATAAAGACAGGTCCATGTGTTAATGCTGTGACCTGTGACTATGTGAATTATTGTTATATCTGAAACTGAAATATCACATTTGGCTTATTTACTTTTCCTTGATTGAATTTAAGGTTGAATTAGAAATACTAAGAAATACTAATACTAAGCCACATGTTTACGTTACATTCACTATAACAACAAAAAGTTGTACAGATTCAAGGAGATTTTCTGCACTTCATATTATGATAAATGAAATTTACAAATACACAGCATATAACATTAGTAAGCTGAAAACTGTTTCTTTATGCATACCTACTTTATTTCAAGAAAATCCCAAACATCACCTTGTAAGTCAGTTGAATAAGAATTTAGACTAAATCACAATTTTTAGGCAAATAGCAAGACATTACAAGTCAGAAACTGTTATTATACTACGATATCATACTACAAATTTAATCAAATCGTCAAACTAAGTTGTTGTTATCAGTGCGACCACCCAAGTGTGGAATCTCAGTAACTACTCGTACCTACTAATGATGTTTGCAAACGTCCGCCGTTCATCAATGAAACGGCGACTCTGATAACTTGCTTCAACTGTTGATAATGTATACGAATTCATTGTATTTGTATTTCACTATGACTAATATTGACCTTTTAAGCTTACTCTGACTAATAAGTTACTAAGTTTTATTGTAACCTTTTTAAGCTAAGTAAGGTTTCTGTATTTTATAGCTTAGTGAATAAAAAAGTTACCTACAGTCACAAATTAGGTACGGAACCCTAAAAAACTGACTAGAAATAATGACTGGGCTTATATGTTAAGAAAAATGCAAAACTTTGAAAAAGTAATATGATAAAGTAGGTAAATTAAGTACACATATGAAATTCGAAAACCAATTTTCGTTTTTATTTAATAATAAGTACCTATGTGAAGTTTTTACAATGATACCTAAATACACAATGGAAATAAAGAAAAACAATGGTCATGGACAATATCAGACCCAACATTGTCCATTCAGTAACAAAGAGCTAACAAACCGCGTTTAACATTAACCACGACGATTCTATTTTAGTCAATCTGTAAACGGAAATGAATGAACCAAGTTCACGTGTCACATAACAGAGATATTTAGGCTAACGTCTTTTGTATACATAAAAACGACTGCGTATTTTTGGAGAAATTTCGCATCGTCTGTGTTTGTTTTGTTTATAAACTAAACTAGAGAAACTGCGGCGGAAAGAGGCCGCAAATATTATAATCTTATGCGAAAACATCGCATAAAATTATAATTTGGCAAAAGTGCGATGGGAGAGGAAATGTTTGTCATCTATTTAAATGCTTTGGTAAGTAAGGTTGTTGGACTAGTTTCTACGAGTAACATGTAAATACGTCATTACTGTTGAGAATAATAAGTGCAAATAATAAGCTTGGTGACGTGGACATTAATATGGACATTAGAACAAAATAATTTATAATCAGTTAATCATAATGGTACTCTGTCGGAGCGAAGATTTATACAAATTCTAAAAGCATTATCCAGTTAGCGAAAAGTTCAAATAGAACTCTTCAAAAGTGCAAGTACACCACGTAGTATTATTTAAAATCTTGAAAATATATCCCGTTTGAGCGACAACAAAGTGTATAATTGGAATAAAATTTCATAGAGCTGTAAGCTTGTGCACAATAAACAAAGTTTTTCTAATACTCTTTGGAAAGTCATCCAGGTTGAGCGAAAAATACGTAAGATATTAGGTCAGGCTAGCAGTAGGTGTGAAAGTAGGTGAGGGTGTCAAGAGGAGCGTCGACCAATCGCCGCTGGGCGTGACCCGACTGAATATTTCAACCATTACCTTCCGTACACACGTCTGCAGTACGATAGGCTTGAATTATTAAAGACAATTTTACCATAGAGGGAGGAAACGGGAATTCTTTCTTTCTAGTTACGGATATTTGAAATCACTCCATTTCAAATATCATCATGTTAAACAGCCTTCCTTGTACCACTGCTGGGAATAGGCCTCTCTTTGCATGTGCTAGCTGAGCTGATCTTGTGCGTATCTCGTCCATAGAGGTATGTACAAGATTTGTTACTATGTCAAATACTCTAGCCACTTTTTGATCACCCAAACAAAGCCTTCTCATAGACCGTTGTATAATTTTTAGTTACACGAAGGGCACAACAAAACTTGTGCGTAAAAATAATATACTTAGGTTTTTTTTTATTTTTGTCTAAATTACTGATAGGTAGGTATAATGTATTTTTGACAATTTCTTATTTCAACTTATTCTTATAGTCCTTTACATTTTTCTCAAAGCGATACTACAATACGCCGTAAATCTGTCAATCAGCAATAGTTTATGAATGAACGCACACTTTGCAGTTTTGTAATCGCTTGTGCAATTTGTGGTTTGTCATGATTTATCGTGAAGATTATGAAACTTTTATTAGAGACTACAAACCACAACCAAATACGAAAAGACTGGCTTGATTTTATCTCAAGTTAAGATAGAATCAAATCTCTGCAAATATTAATCCACAAGAAACGTGGGTAAAGCGGTTAAAAATCCCTTATTCGAGACCAATCTAGTTGGAGGAATCACCAACGATTGCAACAAGGACATTTCTTTCTGCGTTGAACAGCTTTTCGTTAATGAAACTCTGGAAAAAAATATAGCGTTTTTCGCAGCGGTAAAACACTATATTTTTTTTCCAGAGTTTCATTTACAATGGATTTCCGCAAAGTAACGCCTGATTCAATATCTTAGCTTTTCATTCATTGAATTGTGAGATAATCAAGAGAAGAGAAAACCATCCATTCATTGGCGATACCTCACTTGTAGGTAGGTACTTTTAAAACCAAGTTGCATCATATAGGCCCAGAAGCAGGGATTTCTAATAAAAAATAAAAAAAAAACTACCAAAGATTTTATTGCTGTACAAGTCCAGGGTATAGGAGGACCTGTTACAGTAATAAAATCTCCGACCAATTCATGTTTTTTTTTTACTCGTATCCCACTGGCGTAATAGCGATCTTTTTTATATAGTTCTTTTTATATATGTATATAGAATAGCGATCTTAGATCTGTATGTACCTTCGTCCGGCCATTGATAAAGAAGTCGCCCATCCGCCCGTTGTTGACCATCTTGTTCGCGCGCAGGATTATGTTGTCCACCTGGAAGTAGCACACACATTAGTTCATTCAACAGTCTAAAGTAAGCTAGAAGTTTTGGACACACTATAAAAAACTAAACGGTAGCTCCTACAGCTGGTTACAAATGCTTGTTTTGATATACATACATACATATGTATGTCAAAGTAAAAGTTATCCTATTCAGGGTGACTTTAGTATATCATAGGAACAATTCGTTTCTCCATACATTTCGGCGGCGTAATTCGCCCGCGAATTTCCAAAAACACGCAAGATAATTGTTAATGTTTTAAAAACGATGTACTTATAATAATGCCATATACTCACTAACTTATTATTTTCTTGCTAAATCAGTGGTAAAATTGAAATAGCTGACATAACTATGTCAGCTATGTATGCTTTCTCTGGATTAACTAATCCAGAGAAAGCATAATAAATTTTATACCATTTTTTTGGGTTTCATTCACAAGACATGACCAGTGATTCTCGCACGCTACACTTGCTCCGCTAATAGCGTTTTAATGATAAAGATGATTTTATTAGCAGCTAACGATATCAACCATTATGTACGGAAAACTACGGCGGCTTTAGAAAAGAGAGCTCATTGGTACTAGTCATTGAATTAGGACATAGATCACACTTTAATCTCATTGGCTACATACCTTCCTAGTACTTAAGGACAGCGAAATCCTGTGGAACTCTACCAGATGTCATGTTGAAAACTAGGCAAAATATACCTCAAATATATTTTGCCTGGTTTTCGGACAATTATATTTTTTTTAGTTTTTATTAGTTAGCTTGAAATTAATGACCCCGTAATATTCAATTTCAAGCTAAATAAATATATATATATTATCGGCAAGCGTGCTAGATTCTCGATCAACAAGATCAGGCAAGCTGTAGTCAAACGGAAGCCTAGACACATTGTTACAAAAATGAATTAAAAGTCCAGACTTTAATTTTAACTGGTGTAAATATGTAGGTAATGTTACACAAAAATCAATCAAAATTCTATTATTTCACATCACGCAGCTGTCAAGCTGCTCATTTTCATAGCGTAGATTTTCTCTTTATTTTATACCTACAATGTATGCGGTTATGTGGCGCCATATAAGTGGCGATACGTATTTATCATTATTCGACATCAAATACCTGTGATTAGACACAGAGCATACTTATCGACATTGATAACACTGCACTGTAGGTATCTGAGAGAAATCTAAGATATCTTTTTTTTTTTGACAAGTAATGGGTTTGCATTTGACCGTAATTCGCCTGATGGTAAGCAATCATTACGGTCTAGGATGGAACGTGCTTACCCAGTAAGAACCGATTCACTCTCGCTTTGAAGATCGCAAGGTTATATTCCGGGAACAGGGAGAACAGATATCTACACATACGAGTACCTAAAGCCATATGATGATGCTAAAATGGTACCGAACTTATATTTGTATTCAATAAAAATTACGTACATGGTGTTTCATAAAAACGTAATAAAAAAAAAACAATTATTGAGGATGTTTTTGTGAAGTCGTTTAAAAAAAGGCTAGGCTAAACACGTTTAGTAGTTCAATTTGGCAGATATTCATATGTGATTATAAAAGTATGTTTATGCAGTCTACATATTTATTTGGGAACAATAAATGTTTGTTATGCCAATTCTTTTACAGAACGAACTCTAATACGAAAACGTCGCAAATAAGATAACACAGATAACTAAGTAAACAATTTTAAACTAAATATCTAAATAATATTTAGTTTTCGCGGAAATCGGCTCCACTAGATATATTCGATATGAAAAGGGCTGATAAAACAAATTCCAAAGATAGCAAGTTATTTTTTAAATACAAGATTGGCAAAGTTTGCTGTCTTGAATTCTCAGACTAGTCCGGGAGCCTTTGACATGATTACTACTAATGGAGGTATACCTATTACTTACTTATATCTACATAAGATGCATTTAGGACTTTTTTAATAAACTAGATAGGCTCACTTTTGACTACAACTCGCCTGATGTTAAGCAACGTTATAATTTACGATCTAGCGCGCTTTCTGATCTGCCACTGCTTATTCTGGCATAATAAGAACAATGTATTTGTATTTATTAGTATTGACCTGCCTAAGAGAAAGCCACGGTCAACGATTTAACGTCTCCTACCTACTTACGTTCAATCACATTGTTATTCAAGATTTGTGTGGATTTGCACACGCCCAGCGGTGAAGGAAGACATCGTGATGAAACTGAAAAACTGAATAATTGTGTAGTATAATAGTTTGTTTTCTAGTGACAATACAAATGGAATACGTGAGATGAGCCATGTAAGTTAAACCACAGTAAATGATTAGGTAGTCATTGGTGTAAATGTTTTCTTTCTTTCTTTCTTTATGAGGGTAAAAAGTATTGATATAATAAAATAAACTCATTAAGAGTTCCAAAGACTCGCACCAAGCGCTTTGCGTCGACTTTCATCGTGCGAACAGCCCAACTGTGGAACTCCTTGCCCGAATCTCTATTCCCCTTGAACTATAATTTGTCGGTCTTCAAGTCGAGAGTAAACCGGTTTCTTCTAGGCAAGCGCGCTACATCGTAGACTATAACGTTGCTTACCATCAGGCAAGTTGTAGTCAAGCGTAAGCCTATATCATGTAAAAAAAAAAAAAAAAAAAAAGAGAATAATTATTTTCTTATAACTGAGGTCAATCGAAATCTAATGCCAAATACCTACACTTTGAATAAATCAAGAGAGTGTATTTTATTTCAGAACTGAACATACGACAGTTATAAGCAAAAAGTTGACTTTATAAAGTACAAAAAAATTCAATAACAAAACCATGGAGGAGCAAAGACAATTAGGGTCTGGTATTGAAGTATGAATAAAGATGGGTTCATTGGTGTTCCTTGAGAGAGTTTTATGTCAATGTCTATCTTAGACTACAGTGGTGCTTAACATCAGACAGGCTGTGGTCAAACGTAAGCCTATTTTATGATAAAAAAAATGTCCAGAAGTGGACTGGTTTAAGCTGATGATGATGATGATAAATGTAAAAAAAGAGATTTTTTATTAGTACTTGCCTTAGCCATAAGCTGGCCAATGTTGTAGCACTGGGGCTCCTTGCCATCAATCCATGTGATGAGATCACTCCGAATTGTCTGAGCCTCTGTACTCCGGGGATTTGATACCAGCTGCCCTGCCTGCAAGAAACATTACAGGTAGGTATTAAATAGGTAAGCATGTTACAGCCTAGGCTGCAGCAATGCTTAACATCATGCAGGCTGTAGTCAACACATAAAAAAATTAAACGAAGATCAAAAGTGTCTAAAATGTTGGCAACTAAAAAGCTGCTCAAATTGGGCAAGTTTGAAATTTATCAATCTGTTCAGTCAATACTTCTTTGCTCTGGTACCTAAATGTGAGCACATTCAAACCCAACTGAACCAATATTTATTCATTATATATTAATTTGCATCACTAAACTGATACAAAAATAATCTACTATATAAAAATAAGTCAGGTTTTCCTTCCTGACTCTATAACTCCAGAAAGCGCAAACCGATTTCCACGGTTTTACATTCGTTGGAAAGGTCACGGGCTCCGTGAGGTTTATAGCAAAGAAAATTCAGGTAAAAATTCAACAGAAAAGCGGGAAAACAGGGAAAAACATTTTTCACATATTGTTTGACAGCTACTCATTGTTCTCTGCTCAGGGTGAACGCCGGGTTTGCTAGTTATATTTATAGTTTATTTGCATAGTTTAGTTTATTTGTTTAAATGAGGAGAAACATGTTACACATATAATTTAGCAAATGTGTTTAGAAACCTAAGTCAGATCTTGTACTAAAATTGTACCATATTCTGACTGTGTCTTGATAGGCACTGAGAGATGTCAGATAAATTTTTCAAATTACTTATGTAGTACTCATTTTAAAATTTTCTTAAACTTTATAGTTATTTGTAGTAGCCCCACGGAGAATCTGAATAAGTGTGAAGTAAAGCATATACTTAGAGCAGAGGTGTAGGTACCAAAGGGGTATATAACACTGTATCTTCAGGCTTACAACCTCCATCAGCACTATTCAATATTTATATATAAAAGATAGATAAATATCATTATGGATCAATAGTTTAATAATCTAACAGTATATGAATCACATTGGTATACTCTGTGCAATTTTTTATTTTTTACTTGGTTTAGGTTTGCGTTTGACTACAATCTGCTTGATGTTAAGCATTGCTGCAGCCTAGGGAGAAACATGCTAACCTAGAAGATACCTATTAACTCTAGATTTGAAGACCTCTGGATTGTAGTTCATCACAGCTTCCGGTAAAGTATTATATTCTTAAAAACAAGTGTAGTGTATAACTAATACATTCATTTGTTTGAGTTTCACACCACAATGGTGTGATTGATTTTATTATGGTGAAAGTAAGTATTAACTTACTCTACTCTATATTCTGTATCAAAGCGAGTGAGGCTGGAGTATACACTAGTAAAGTAATGTTCTATGTTTATTCACATTTAAATCATATATTATAGGCACTATACCTAATAGCAATAGCATCAGCAAAGCAAGAATGTTGTGTTATGACTAACCATTTGTGTATGTAAACAAATAAATATACATATACTATCTGTTCTTAAATTTAATAGGTTGTACCTATAAAATATTGTTTTTTGCAAATGAATCAAGAAATTTAGAAATATTCTCTTTTTATTGTAGCTATTAGCTGAATTGTACTTTAGGTTAGTAGGTATTTGTAGTAACAACACATTGATAAGTACCTAAGTACTTACTTACTGATAAGTAATTTATTTATTTTAGATTTTTATGACACATAAAATATTAAATTATTTGTATAGTTACTGTATCAGTCAGCAGTATAAAAGGTATCTTGAGGTGCAAATAATAAATAATATATAATCAAGTTAATCAAGTGTTACAGCTATTACTTATACAGTAAATATACATAGTTTTTATTAAACTGTTACTCATAGATACTTACCCTAAAAATGCCTGTTTTGTACATGTCAAGCACTTCCCCCAACACTGCTTGTCCTCGGTCCCTACTTAAGAAATTGTCTAGCACACACACTCCATACTCTGTCATGTCTCTGATCACTCGCTGGCACACCTCGTAGCACGGGTCACTCGGGTCCATGTGGTAACTGTTAGCACTGTAGCTGAAGGGGGCTGCACTGCCCTGCAGCGAGGCCTCGGGGTACTCCCGGGGCCTCGCCGGCCGCTCCGGCAGCACGGGCATCTTCACAGCACCAGCACTGGCGGCGCGCGCCCCCGCAGCCCCTCCGGCCGCGTAAAAGTCCACCGTACTCAGCTGCTGAGCTGTCTCATTCAATATTTCGTTCTCTGATGAACCCTCGTAAGTAATAGCCCCGTCCGTATTTGACCCTCTATTCGCACATAATACACTATTTATTACACTATTCTCACTGTTTGCACTGTGTTTATCGTTTTCCGCTGGCACTGCCGTATGTTTACTAACACCGTCCACACTACCCTCTACACTTCCTATCTTGGACTTTGCCTTTTTTTGCCGTCTCGATGCATTTATACTGTCTTCTTTTGACACTTCATTGATAGACTTTAGTATAATTTCAGACTTTTCTTGTTTCTCTTTTCGTGGTGCTCCTCCGCTAACTGTTGAATCTCCGCCAGAATTGGTATGCTTGAGACCCTTCGGTGCACATTCACTTTTATGTCTTTTCCAATCTTGTCGTTGATGTTCTGTGTTACAATAGTATACAGTAAGACACCGCGCACATCTCCGCTGAGTTTTTAAGCTGCAAACCGCGCAGCAAGCAAGTCCGCTTTCCTGATTCATTCTGAAATAAATTAATTTTCTCTAGAGGGCCGGCCCTGAGACTTGTCAACTGTGAGAAATGTCATTCCAATTTGACATAACAGCGGATCTATTTATTCAAGTTACTATTTTATATTTTTATACAAAATATAGGCATGCAAAGGCTATTTTATGCGTTTCATTATATACATATATTTAGTTTAAAATATAAAATTACATTTTTTAATTGATTGCTCTTGAAAAAATGCTAGTAAATATTTAAAAGTGGCTAGGCTGGCTCGTTATCACAGCGGAAACGCGTTTATCATTTTGACATAAGAATAATGTACTGCAATTATGAAAAAATAATTTGACACCTAAAACTACTACTACTACTAGGTACCTTGTTTTGTAAGTTTTTATTAAATAAATATTTGCGTATACGACACCTAATTATGTTTCATATCCACAATGATTTTAAGCATATATATCCTCTATCTTTAATTTTGTGGACCTAACGAACGGAATAGATGCAGGATAATCGTATGTGGACGCGGTCAGTCCTCGGATGGGTGACCAAATAGGGGTATTGCATTTCGAGCGCTTCCGTGGGTTGATGGATTGTATCAGCTGTTTGTCAGAGCACCGCTGTCGTTAACCCTTATTAAAATAAAGGTAGAATGCATACCACTTGATTTTTTTTTTAAAAAAAGGACTTTTGTTTCACCGAATTTAATCGAATTGACTAGCAAGTAAAACGTTGTGTTTTTTTTTATCCAACTACTGGCAACATTTCACTAATAAACGTCACCCGTCCTTATAAGTCAATGTCACAGAGGGCAAGTCGGCACTCGGCAGTTAGGCGAAAAAAATTTGAAATATGTGCGTCGCTCCCACCCCACAAAAATTTGAGTTTTGTTCTACGAAAAATCTGGTAAGTGGTTTTTGCGTCCAGATTTATAAACTAGGCTATATTGTTGTTGTTTTGCATCCATTTGGTTGAAAATTCTGGTAATCTATGCATGGTTTTCGATCATGTGAAGTTATGGGTGATTGTGGTAAATTATCTACCATTGTTCATTCGTGCCTAACTGTTATTGGATTTACTAATATAGAAAACGATTTGTATTTTTAGGTTGTGAATGTTGCATAATTTTCTTTACTAATATAAAAACTATATGTTTATTTACTATTATTATTACGACTATTTTTATTTACCTACTAAGATAGACCATAAAACCATTAGACTCCTTCTATGTCGAATGCTTTAGAAGAAATATAATGTATTGAACAAAAGAAATGTGAATATGTATATGTTTTTTAAATTACCTAAATTAGACAAGCAAACCCAGAGAAAACAACTAGTACTTATAGATTTTTTTTCAAACCGGATTGGATAATGGTAACTATTTTACCACAATCGTAAAATTTTACAAGTCGGTAATGGATAATGGTAGGTTATTTACCACACAAAAAACACCCCTTCCCTCCACCTTTTTTATATTTTTTTCATCAAAAATCAAATCAGCGGCCCCTAATTACCCAGAAAACACCCTCGCTTTTTCTTAAACAGCCACAGGGGCTCTTGTTTGTTTAAGGGTTAAGCCATGATAGAGGCCCTAAGAATGGTTGATAGCTCGCCACTAAATGTTTTTCTAACTTTCTTTAGCGGCGCCCTGCAGTGTTAATCGCGTTAATCTGAGATAGAATTATTTCATGTGGGTGTAACATATCTCCATACCAAATTTCATTTACATTGTTGGTCCAGCCGTTTGAGGGTGTAGAGTGTAGAAGGAACAATCTCACATTACTTTCACACAACGAAAAATAAAACGTAGGTATATATTAAAGTTTATTTTATTCAATAAAATATAATACATTTTGAATAAATTCTTCGTTAATTATTTTCTAAAGATCTATACAGTACAGTACAAAGTTTTATGTCCGACCAAATCAACAGATTAAGAATACAAAAAAAAAAACTTTTTAACATCTGATATTCCTTTTTTACAAGTATTTTTCTAACCAAATATGTAACCATAAAGATATTTAACTGAAAACTTATTTTTGTTTCATCAGAATATAAAAGTTGGAATGAATGAACGAATAAGAAAGACTAGATTAGTTCAACGTCGAGCCGAGTTCTTGGTAGTAAGGGGCTCAAAATTAAACAAAATCTGGAGAATTCGAATAAAATTCAAGAGCCAGACTCAACGAAAGGAACTAAGGGTGCGTAAAAACGCGCGTAAGTTGACGCGCGTCCTTACGCCATCTACGATAAAGTTATACTTACGTAAACACTAAAAAACTTAACAATTAAAGTTACTTGCCTCTTCTTGGAAATTAACAGCTATATTGTGATGGAAGAATTTGAAATTGGGCACAAATTTGAAGGCAATACTGGTATATAAGATAGGATAGATAGGCCTAATATAATCTCTTATCAATTAATTTTAATATTGGTACATCATTGTACCTACTAGGCTTAAGTACGTTAATAGCTTCTGAAAAACATGTCTTTCGATATTAAGATTGTGCCATTAAGTATTTTTTTGGATTATTATAAGAATCGTAGAAAATATCAATGTCTACGTTACTCTAGCCAATTATTACTTTGGACCCTATAATTACGTTTAATAGTACCTGTACTAAATTTACAATATTATATCGAGTAACGTAAATGATACAGTTAAGTAGATATCTATTCATAATAATCGAAATACTGAGTTCATTATTCAAAGTGCAATTCCAATAGCTTTAGACCACGATTATACATTAAATGTACATACACAGATCCACACCCGAACGTATTATTAGAAAGTACCAAATATTGGAAGAATCTTAAAAATAGAATACAATGCATGAGGAATAGAGGAGGCCCTAGCGTACTACGAGTACCTTGGGGCACACCTAAGTTCTCATTTACTCTGTTAAACATTTACACGTCTTTCTTTTCTATTTTGAGGCAAAGGTTGCAGATAAGGCATAACACATGCTTCATGTAACATTAAACCGCGCTGAACACATTGAGAAACATGTATTGCTTCTGTCATACAGACTCGTAAGCCTAGGCCAATTCCATCCCCTTAACAATTTTGCGTGAGTAAAGTTCAGATTCTGGTATTATCATCATTGGGGGGCACAGGAGGTGGTGGGGCATGGAGTACTCTCGCCAGTTCCGCCTTCTCATCAGCTGAGAGTACGTAGACAGGAGGTGCTTGGGGAAGGAACCGTTCTGCCTTCTGAGGCTCTCTTTGTAATCTTGCGCGATATAACATAACAAGGACGCAGAGTACACTGATAATGAACGCTGATGTTGCTGCTAGGACGATCAGGGCTGTGTGGTAGGAAGTAGTAGCTGAAACCTGTAAATTTACCAAATGGAAGTTTAATTGATGTGTGTGAATTGTAAATGTATAGCAGTCGTTAACACAAACATTTGACAGGCAATATGATAGCTATTGTTTTTAAAGACTAGTAAATAACAATTGTATAATTAACTATAGCTGGTGCGCGCGTCTTCGTCCGCGTGGAATAGTTATTACCATAAAAACGGTTTAGTGAGTTAACCTTAAAAGATAGACATTTACTGTTTCACTGTTTTTTTTTGTACATGGAACATTTTGTTAGGTAGATCTTTTCAAGAGAAATAATTCTTTCATACACATTTTTTTGATATCTTGAACCATTTTCGCAGCGCACGCAACGGAAGCCTTCAAAGACGAATAATTTTCCCCGATTTTTCCAAATTTTCTATTGTTTCTTCGCTCCTATTAGTTGAAGCGTGATGTTATATAGCCTAAAGCCTTCCTCGATAAATGGTCTATCCAACACAAAAATAATTTTTCAATTCGGAACAGTAGTTCCTGAGATTAGCGCGTTCAAACAAACAAACTCTTCAGCTTTATAATATTAGTATAGATTTGTTTATTTTACAAGGGTCGTTACCGTTGATTCGCTAAGAATCTCTCTCTGTTGCATGGCAGGCATGCCCGGTGGCGCTAGTCTGTATTCACTGCGGATGACGTCTGCTCCAAGCACCATCGGTTCGTCTTTGCTATTATTAGCTCGTGCCATCTTTTCTTGTTTCACCTGAAAATATATTTATAAGACATTATTAAAATGTACCTGATTCAGTGTTGGAATGGTGGCTGATCGTATTTATAGCTAACTGGATTCATTGTGTAATGGGTAGCATCCTATAATCAAACAGATTCCGAGTGGCGCCCTCTGGTCAACTCCCTATTTCCTAAAGGTAAACTTAACAGTCAGTACTACTTAACAGTCTGGCGATCTTGAAAGTGATATGACCCGATTTTACTAAGCACGTTCCATTTTAGACCACAGTTATAGCTTACCATAAGTCAAATTGTGGTCAAGTGCACACCGCTTTTATTTTTTTAAAAGGCAATGGCCAAACGCAAATCTATCAACTTTTGAAAACGCATACGTACCATGTTCTCAATATGATACAGCACGTCTACAGCACTAGGTCCTGGCAGCGCGACCCTGAGTCTCGCTGAGTCGCGCTCCCTGGTGGCAGCGACGGGCACGCGAGCTCCGAGCGCGGCCAACTTGCTCGCGAGCACGACACGCGCGCTTTCGGCGCGGGCTGCGTCCGTGTTGAATAACTCCAGTTCTAAGATGGCTGATTCAACTTGGGTCGATTCTGGAATGAATATGAGTGTCGGACATATCTAAGTTTGACTGCAGTAACTGTAATGAATTTGCACTAAACTGCAAATCTTTGTGTTATTTTGTAACAAAATAGCGTATTTTTTTTTAAGTAAGTGTTTTCTTTTTAATTGTATTATGATTTATTGCCTCGCAGTGTTTATATAAAGTAGAGTAGGTATCCCCTTAATGCATAATCTACTTTCTATTACGCTGGACCACCCGCACAAGCGTTACCTTTAAGCTTTTTGTTCGTAAGTCTTTTGGTGCACACTCGTGCTGGAATGGATCTGGCTCTCAAATGAGGCTACCAAAACTCACTGTTAGATGCTTATTGACAGATTTTCCTAGGTGGCAGCCAGGATTTTCTAAGGTGGTAGCCAGTCAGGCAGGTACCTTGCAAAGAGCATACATACAATTATCAACAAAGCATCAATAGATATCTTACCACAAGGGTCAGGTCCCGGTGCGTCGCTGACTAGCGGCGTGGCACGGCGCTGGCCGGCCGCGTCCACGCACCAGCAGCGGCCGCGCGCGCACTGCCGCGGGGAGAACGACCCGTCGGACAGGCAGCGGGGGCGGGCTCCGTCAGCACCTGATAATAAGAATAAGAATATAGTTCATAGTTCTTAGGTAGTTATTTTTAATTATTCATAAACATAATTTAATTTATTCATAAACAGAGTTTACATGTCAAAATCGAAAATAATATTCTTATACCACATAGTACGTATGTATACACTCAAGTAACTACATAATAATAGGTATGTTAATATATAATATAATCCAATTAAACATTAAATCATTTTCTTCGAATTCTGCCATCAACTTTTAAGAACATTTCATATGAGTAGAAGGTCTGCTTGAGAAGCCAATCTTTTAGTCTATGTTTATAATCTTATAGTTTATGTTTTGAATAAAATACATTTATTGGGACACGAAACAACAAGAGATACAGAACACAATACAATATAAAGATATATAAGTACACGTTTCATGTCACAATCCGGTCCCAACTCAGCATGTGCTGGATGCAAGCATCCAGCGCTGGTCTTCCGTTGGAACCGGCAGGTGACGTCACGAACGTGACGAAAGGTATTATATATAATATAGAGTGATTTGAACTCAATAGTAATGATAAAAATGTACAAGATGTAATGATAATAATACAAACATTAAATATACTTAGTTTAATTATAAAAGGGATAGGTTTGCATTCTCTATAAATAAAACTGAAAGTAAAGTAAGTAGGTACTAGAATAATAATGCCATTGAGGTATTTACCGTTTTCACTTTCCTCTTGCATCAGCTGGCATTTAGTCTTGAACACAACTTTCTCGACGATCACTTCCAACGGCTTGTCCAGCTTTCTAGTCGTGTCTGCCACCTGTGATATATAATCAGATGAAATACCTATGAAGATAATCTGTCTCATTCAGATGAAAAGTTAAGTATTTTTCTAGTGTACTTAGGTAAATTCTTAAACAGTTTACACTTTGTTGCATTTCTTATGACGGTTAGCATATTCTTAAGAATTGTAAATTAGCAATTCGTGTAAATTAATTCGAGATACAATTTTTCTTTGCTTGGACAATTACCCATGACACGATTACTGTAAAAGTAAAAGTAAAAAAGACATATATTCAGCTATTTAAATTTTACATTCTTGCACTCGGATATATTATAAATTTAGACATTTTAAGCTTTTTATAAATAAGTACTAGATTTATTTGATATTATTATTATTTTAAATGTCATGTTGTTGTACGATTTCACTTGTCCTTTTTATCATGGTGTCATAGCTGTCGCGTCGTTGGCGTTGGCGTGCTGTAATAGGTATAGTTATATAATTTACCTTAGGGTCTACAACTTCAGTAACCAGCACAGCGTCATTTTGCGGCAGTTCCTCGGAAGTATCTCGACCTTCCACTGAATCTAAATCTTCGTCATCATCGCTTTCGAATTCGTCTATTCTGTATGCAGTCATTTGTCTGATGAGCTCTTCTAGAACTGGAAATATAAACAGAAACATATTTTGTAGAAGTAATATTCGTATTGCGAAAACACAGATGTTACTAGTGCAACGAGTCTATTTGGGCTGAATGCCTGTCTGTCAAATTATAATTAGAGGATTTAATTTGCTTTAATTTGGAGATGTGGTTACTACATGAAGCCTCCTCTTCTTTGCTTCGTATTCGTCATTAATGAAAGTCGTTTCTTCCTTCTTGAAATGTCTTAAATGCGCAATATTTTGCGATGTAACTGGATATAGTAGAGTGATAACTCTAAATGCATACTATGATTCAATTGAACACACATTATAGTTATTAGATGATTATATCATCTAATAACTATAATATGTTAGTTCTAAACTCTTCCGTGGGACTTATTTCGTGAAACAGTCAAGTGGTGGTCAGGACAGTAAGACATTTACATCATGTGTACTTAGGTTGTAGGTAATATACGAGTATTTCATTGATCCTTTCCTTACCTTCATCAGCCTTAGCTCGTTCGTCGAGAGGGTCCCGCGCCACCCACTTCCTGGCCTGTCTGAAGTTGCAGGTGGGTTTGGCTCCACGCACTAGGGATCCCTTCAAAGGTTCGCCTCGAGCGCTTACACACCAGCACACATCTGAAAGGGACATTAAATTTGTTTTATTGGAAAGTGAGGTGATTCAAGATGTCTATTGAACGAGGACAGAGATTTTCCATGCTCTTAGGACTCACGAAGAGTCTTTTATCACAATAGACTTTTTCTTGTAATACTTACAAGAAGATAGTAGATAAATATCATCTTCTCAGAGTGTAAGTACTTATTACCTATACGTTATTTTGGAATCAGAATCATATATTTTAAACCGATCAAGATGTTATATCTTACTTAGGTACCTACATTAATACGACATCTTTAGTGTCATCGTTATCATCTACACCGAATTTTTTCTAAGTATTTCTTGCATACATAATTATATGAAAAATGTACCTACATTTAAAATAAAATCTTGTTCTTACCAATATGCGACATGCACTGCACTGGCTCCCAGGCCCCGCTGGCGTCGCAAGTCGGTATGAAGGTGCCTTTGCCGTACTTCTGCGCAGCCAGCTCGTTCTTCTCTCGAAGCCTCTCGCATGGACTTAGAACTGAAAATAACAATGAAACAATGTTTAATCTTAAGCAGATTATAATAATGAATATTCCCAATATATGCACTTATGTTTCTTTAGATCCACAGTGCTGGTTATTGTCGTTTCTTCAATGCGTATAGCTATGAGTACTTTGAAATTGTTAGTCACGTACGTTATATCCCGATCATTTACTTAACTGATTTTAGGCCCTATAAAATAATCTGGATGCATATAGTTTGGCCATGCATTGATATCTTTACCAAACCCTTACCCCTCTTTCCTTTAGGTACGTAGGTAGGCCTTTTTTAATTAGGCTTTGAGCTTTAATGATGCACTAACATCTGAGTGATTTTAAATATCCTTTCATCATTGATAGCATTACAAGTAAATTATTCATCATCGGAGACAGTGACATTGATTGTGCCGTGCGATTAGTAGTTACACAAGTGCATTTCTGTGTTTGTTACCACATTTTTTTATGTGAAGTACATAAATCTTTTGCTACATAAATTGACATGCCTTTGTCTTGGTTCTTGTTTTTGGCAGGTTTCCTTCTGTACGACTGTTTGGCTTTCGTAGATGCCCCTTCAACTATTGCAGAAATTGCAAAAGAAATGTTAGTTTGTAGAACAGCTTAATCGACAAGTACTTATTGGATTTCTTTGTTTTAAAATGTAAGTCTGGATCATGTGAGTTTTTTAATAATTTAATTACTTCATTTTTCTTCGATTTACCCAGTATAAATAGAAAGAATGAGTTCGACAGGATTTTTATTTTAGTAGTATGAATAATAGGTACATATAGCAGATAAACTAATAAAACAGCGTAAAAGAAAACAGAATACTAAATTTAACTAGGTAATTGATAAGTAGGCAAATAAAATAAAAGATATAAATCTGAGCAAGAAACTTAGACCAAAAAATGGAAAACAGTGCATGAAAATATATAAAACTCATAACAATATAATCTTACCAGGACACACAGTATTGCACTCCTCCTTACTCCTGAAGTTGTTATGGTTGCCGGAGCAGCCGTGGTACCGGAACCGCTCGCACCTGTTCTTCTCGTGGTTGAAGTGCCAGCGCGTCGTGTTCAGGATCTCGCCGGAGGTGCACGTGCCCTCGTCTTTGCTCTCGAAGCAGACCGTTCCTGAGGAAGAGATCGATATTATTTGTTTTTCGTATATGAGATAGGCTCACGCTTGGCTACAACTTGCCTGATGTTAAGCAAAGTTATAATCTACAATCTAGCGCGCTTGCCTAGAAAAAACCGGTTTACTCTCGACTTGAAGACCGACAAATTATAGTTCAAGGGGAATAGAGATTCGGGCAAGGAGTTCAGGCAGTTATTAGTTATAGTATTTGTTTTGGAACACTTTGATAAAAGTATTTTAACTTTTTCAAGTAACAAGGGCTTTTTTTGAGCGGTTATACGCTTGGCTGAGCGACGGCATGGAAGCAAAAGACACAAACTAATATGCATTCGTTTAGAGGCAGAAAGAACCGTTCGGCCCGCGTATATGTAAGTTTAGTTGTACTCGTAGCTGATTGGAGGTGCGTCAGGCTCCAAGTAAGAGTTATCTATTCTATGACAACGTTGCTTAACATCAGGCGAGTTGTGGTCTACCGTGAGCCTTGCGTAAAACAATGATGTAAGGACACTCACGTGGCTTAGGACAGCAAACTGACGGCCGAGAATCATGGGGAGCGAACCGACAGGCGTGTGTAGAGGGGCAGGCAGCAGCGCTCGGTCCACACACCAGGGGACCAGAGCCATCTGGTGCAGTGAGGGGCTCTATGTTGTCAGGGCACTGGGGCGAGGGCGCGCAGCGGGCTAGAGGTAGGCAGGACTGGTCCTGAAGTGGAATAAAAGAGACATGGTGTTAGTAATATTTTTGTATCTGTATTTTTACATTCTTCACTGAATCTTGTCGCACAGAATCAAGTTAAAAACCAGCAAGAAAATCAGTCAGAAGTAATTTGTCACGATTGTACCCTTTTCACACTTGCTTGATTCTAAATAGTGTGTAGTAAGTATATATGATTTTTAATTATGAAAAATTCATAGAATCAATTCTAAATTTCCTTTTTATTCCATAACATAAGATTATAACAGCTCAACACAACTAGTTTAAATCGAATATCAAAATAGCAACTTACTCCACAATCCAAAGGCACCAGTTCGCAAGTCTCATCATCTCTGCACTTGGCACCAGCGCAAGGGTCCCTGCAGTCACAGGTGGGGCAACCCTTGTCATCCAGGTCTCTCCCGTAAGGACAGGTCACCTCCTCGTTGCATCCGGAGTCAGGGCACTGGGCGGGCGCTTCGCAGTTTGGTGTTGAGTTTGTGGAACGGGTGCCGGGCATCTTGAAACAATAAATAAATAATAAAATAATTATTCCGAGACATTGAACACATCGCCATCTAGCCTTACACTAAGCAAACGCTTGTGTCGTGGGTACTAGATAATGAAGTGATTCTTTAAATTCGAGGTAAGTTATATAAAAACGTTACTAAAAATGTATCCACTGTACAGGTACTGGTTCAGGAAATTCTAATTCTAATAATTCTAATTTATAATAATTAATGAAAATTTTTAATTTTAGGTGAATAAGGGTACCTACGCACTATGCGGTTAGCCGGAATGCGGCCAGCCGTGCGGCTGACCGCAACAAAAAATTTGTACGAGAATGTAGTTTTCATTCGCACTACGAAGCGGCTGCCGCCCGACCGCTCCGGTCGTTCTGGGCGCTGCGGCCCGACCGGCGGCCAGCCGGACGGTCGCCATACACACTACACGGATATGCTAGTTTGCGGTTGCCCGCCATGGCCGGTAAACGTGTTCACCAACGTGCGCGCATTTAAGTGAGTTTATTACTTTGGATTTCGATGCCGAAAATTTTATAATCGAGATACAAAATAGGCCAGCAATCTGGAATAGTAAATCCGCAGAATATTACGCAGAATATCCAACCGCAAACCACTACGGTTACTAAACGCACTTTCCGGTTGGAGGTGCGGCTATCCGCCACCCGGCTAACCGCAAGCGCAACCGCTTCTTACGGTTAGCCGGACGGCTGGCCGCATTCCGGCTAACCGCATAGTGCGTAGGTACGGGTACCCTAAGACGTCTCACTCTAACAGTCTGAGAGTGAGGTCATTTTATTCATATTGTGTCCTTAGATATACCTCATCCGTATACGTGTAATTCTAAAATGAATATTTTAAAATTCTGAGTTTGCCCGGTATGGCCAATTTTAATCCTTTTAATGGAGTTAACAATAAACCCGGCTACAGTTTAAAATGAAATGTTCACTATATTTTCATGAATATAAAGCATAAGTCAGAAGATAGTAGAATAAGTCAGAGTCCGCTGTAGTCACCCGGATCTACACAGTCCATTCGAACCTTGATTTCAGATCTTGAATCATGATTTGCCTCATTACTACTTCTGCGTATAAAAATGACTAGTTCAACATGATTTCCCTTACCTCATTTCCGACAGTGTCGACACACCAGCAAGTGTTATCCGAGCCCTGGCACTGCACGGTCTCGTACGTTCCATCCTCCTTGCACTTCGGCACCCACGTCCAGGCAGGAGGGCTGCCGCTCTCCGCCGCGGTGTGGAGGGCTAATGCTCTGGAAATATTATATATTATGATGGGGTTAGTTACCAACGGAGATGTATCAAGAATGTAAAAGAACGAGTTAACTATAAAAATATGAAGTGAGTTGACAGTGTTTTTCTTTCATAGGTGGGTGAGTTTATACCTACTTATGTTTCATCTGATACGGCGGTATAAGTTGAAACATTTTCATGGATCATTAAACGAGGCTTATAAAGGGCGGCGAAAATCATGCCATCCTTTTCCCAATAATGGAGGAGCTACACCTATATTGTACGAGAAAAGGATGGAATGGTTTTTAATCGATCTATGTAAAAGTCACATTTAATTAACCGGGTTCTAATACATAAGTATGTCTAGTGCGGCAGTCGTTAAGCCACGCCAGAAGCCCTTAGGGCGGCTTGATGAACTCTCGACACCAGAGTTGGCCACTCTCATTCGATAAGAAGAAGGAGATACATATAAGTAAGTCGTGGAACTTACCGTCGTTGTTGGCAAGCAGTGTGGTGCGTAGCTGGCGTGCAGGCAGTACCACAGCCAGTGGCACAGCACCGCTCACCGGCAGCACACTCCGCGTCCGCGCGACACGACCACTCGCAGGAGCCGGAGGAAGGCACCAGGTATGGACACTGGCCTGGCTTCTTGGGTAGACCTGGGAAATGTAGTTAAATCATTTTATTAATTTACAAAGGTTTGTGGATACAGTATATTCAACACACAACTACTTAAATGACAAACAGTTAACAGGCGCTAAAGGTACTTACTGTTAATCCTACTTTATCCTACTAATAACGAACACAAAACGCTTATTACCTATTGAGAGAATATTGTTGAATAATTATGATAGTGTGGCATTAAAAAAAGAAAGACAAACAATTAGAACTTAGACTTAGAGCTGCTGCTTGCATCACCGTAGCGTAAAATTATAATAGGTATATTTACGCATTTCATTGAATGGTTTGAGCAACAATACAATTCAATCCGATTTAAATTCAGCACCAACACTGCAAAGTTAGCAACAAAAACGTTAAAGGTTTCAAAAAGTTACTTACAAGCAGGCACAGGCGGACAGTAATCAGAGTCGCAGGCCACATCGACAGTAGCGCAGGCGCGGCCGGCGGGGCACGACACTCCCGCGCAGGGGTCCCTGCAGCGACACGTGGGGCAGCGGTCCGTGCCCAGCTCGAAGCCGTAGTCGCAGCCCATGCGGCAAGTCAGGTCCAGACAGGGCAGGTCCGCGCGGACTCTGCAGTCATATTTTTTTTTTTATTAAATTTGAGAAGTAACAGAATGTCCAAGCCAAATTCAAGGCTGTCCAATGTTTATCAGGAGTAAAACCTACCTGGAGTAGCACTAATACAAAAGAAACAAAAAACTCTGTATTTACTCGTATGTAGGTATGTGGCATTAAGTTTTTACATGAATAAACGATTATTTATTTGTTTATATATGTTTAGATGAATAGGTATCATACATGGGTAGGTATATGTACCTATTTATACAGTTGTTAGATCAAAGGTAGTAGCACGTACTTAGCTAAGTTTAATTTTTGTGGGCCTATGGGTCCATGCTATCCCCTTTTATACTATCATAGCGTCAACGACACAGCTTCTCCTTACGTTTTAGATCTTGCTTTAGTATCCTGATGCTATTTTCATTGGCTACGAAACTTATCCCTATTTTCATTTTGGAAGTTAAATGTCACCAAACCTAATATTATTATATTTCGATCTTGAAGGTCTTTAGTAGTGTATCCTATTTATTCTCCAACTTACTTATCACAGTCCACGGAAGACGCGTTCCTGGTGCTGGTCCCAGGTATCTCCGCCCCCGCGGAGTCCACACACCAGCACCGCCCCGCCGCGCACTGCTGGCTGGTGAAGGAGCCGCCGGCGGTGCAGGAGGGAGCGGGGAGGGCGAGCTTCATGCCGTCCACTGTACCTTCCATCTTCTCGTCGAAGTCGCGGAGGTATTCGCACACTGGAAGAAAGATACATAAAGAGATATATAAAGTTGAAGTGGGTCGAACAGGCAATCCTCTATTTTCTAAAACAAATGTAGTAATGTCCATACGCCGCGCCGTACGCAAAATATATATCACATTGAGCTATGTAACTCCCATTAGGTAAATCTTCCTGTCTCCGTCTCTGACATCACATCTGCGGTAAAGTATTGTTATCACGCTTGCGCAAGAGGCGGTGAACACACATCGTGACTGCCAAGTAGGTAAGCGTAGAAGCTGCGACTCCGAAAATGAACAAAGTGGGTAAGTTACAATGCAATACAATAGGTATTATACATAATGTTTGCTTGCATTATTGCCCTTAATCCAACTTTTCAGATAGCTACATAATTTCCTTACTAGTAGGCGTATCATCCACTCGGTCAGACTGAAGACGCATCTTGGCAGGGTCGATGCACACCGGGCCGCAAGTAGCCGTGGAGCAGCACACCAGGTCGTTGTCGCACTCGCCTTCAGGACAAGATATGGTGGAGTTCAACCCGCACAGAGCTTCGGCCTCGGAGCCGCAGGATTCGAATGATATCTGGAAATTGGGAAAGAGTTATTTTTGATTAGATATCGTTACAAAAACTGGACCATAACAAGATAAATATTGAAAGTTTGCTTTTTCTTACGTCGTATTTATTTTTTAGTTCTTAATCATTATTTACGCGATTTTTCCTACGTTAGCTACCTCTTCTGTCTTAATTCTTAGTCATTATTTGTTAAGTAATGTTGTTTTTGCTTCGTTTAGTTTTGTAGCAGACCTCCAGAAATGTACGTATGCTAAGTTTGGACCTAATCGTTTTATCTTAGTCCCTTCATTACATTACGGTCTTCTTACCTCCAAATCCCCTGGTTCTCCAACATCCGTGGCGTTATCGAACCTGCTATCAGGGCAGCAGAGGGCAGCACCAGTTCTCCTGGTCCTGGTGCAGCTGTGTTCAGCTGGACAGTCAGTGTCTCCGCCACAAGGTATGACGGAGCCGGTGTCGTCGGTGGCGGGAGCACCGGACTCGCAGGGATTCTCGTAGGACCCTCGGGGACGACCTGAGGGAAAGAAAGAGGATGACTTCCAAATGGTTTCTTTTATGACGTTTTTACGTTACGGTTTTACTGTTTGTTTAAGGCGTTATATTTTATGTAGCTTGTATAAAGATAAGTATACCTATTATAAAAAAATTTGCATCATAATATTTTTAATGACATCAAAAACTGTAATGTGAAACTTTTTATATAGGGAAATAAAGGCTGTTTTTATTTTATTTTCTGTAGCTTGAAATGAAGATGACAGATTTTTTCATTTATGATGATTTTGGGTTACCCCACAGAACAACGATCGGGCCACATCGCCCCCGCGCGCGCCCACCCCGGGCGACAAGCATGGACTTCAAAGCTCTGTGGGTTACCCATTATTTTTTAGTAGCTTTAAAAAAATTGTGCACGTATAACTTCAAAGGGAAATAAAGGCTATTTTTATTTTATTTTTAAGTTTATCACGTTTACGATTTTGAAAAACTATTGAAACAAGATAAATCAGCAATATTTCTTTATATCGATTAAATAGGATCGACAGATGTCATAGGTAGATATTTCTAAAGTAATCAAAACATATAGGGTGTGAGTAGTGTAGGCATAGAGTTATGTGTAATATATGAGTGTAGGCCTCTATAATCTCTTTGTAGGTAGGTACATATTGTTTTAGTACACATTCTAACTGTAAACCGTATACGTACAGACAGGGTATCCAGTACAGAAGTCGCCCGTACACTCCGCATCCTTGACCCTCACGCACTCCTCCTGCTCCTTGCACGGGTACCCGGCGCACGGGTCGTCGCACTCACACGTGGGACACCCGTCTGCACCCGTCTTGTATCTGAAACAGGTAAAAAATGGAGATGTTAAAACTGAAAGTATGCTTAGGAGGTAATTCTCTCAGAATTTAGAAAGACATAATGTAGTTCTAAGTTAGATATTACGATTAGCTCAGCAAAATTTTGACTAAGTGATCATTTTTGTTGTAGATTTCTTGTATTTCTTTTTAATATAAAGTGTTATACTTAAGTACATAAACGCAACGTTTTTGTCCTTACAATGCAAAAAGTTGCTAATGATAATGATTAAGTAGCACATTGATAATTTTAAAATACGTTCCAGTTTTCAGTTACAACGTAGCAAAGTCAAAAGTTACTTCTATGTATATAAAAAAACTAATGCAAAATACTAATGTGTACACTAATATTTGTATTTGTATGGTATTTATAAACATTATTCCTCATTGTTTCTACTGACCCATATTCGCAGATCCCTGCGCAGAGTGCGCGCGCGCAGGACGTGAGACTCCTGGCGCCGGAGCGCGCGGGCAGCGGGGCGGGGGCGCAGCGCACCGACTCGGACGGACCCATCGAGCCTCGGAGTTTGTTGCCTTCTGCGTCTACGCACCTGAAACGAAGAGGGAATTATTTGTAGTCCAATAAAGTATCAGGGTTTACAAGAATCACATAAAATTTAAGTTAAATCCCGAGTTAGGAGAACGAGGATCAATCAATCCATCTTTTAAATTACCTCATCGTTAGTTGTACAAGAAACCTAGGGCAAGTTGTGCTATAGATAACATATTCTTTAATTTCTGGTAGTTCTCATCATGGAGAACATCATCATGGAGGATGTTAATTGAATAAAACGAAGAAGATCACGCAGCTTTTTTAACTCACCAACAAACCAATCCATTCCGCGAGCACTGTCTCGACACAAACGAGCCATCCGCAGCACACTGCGGCACATATCCCCGGCCCTCTCTCTCACTAACCACCAACAAATCTGCTAGCATCTTCTGCTGCGTACACATGGTCACATTGTTAGGCAGAACACAGTGTTTCCCGCAATCGCCACCGTCGCAGCACTTTTGCATGGAAGGGCACTCCAAGTCGTGCGCGCATGGAGTTCCGCAGTCTTGGTCGGTGGAGATTGGACATGTGCCGGCCTTTTGGAGTTCTAGGGATGCGGGGCAGCAGACACCGTAGTCGTTTCCTGGAAAGAAATAAATAAATACGTAGTAGCTTATTAGCGGAATATTATCTATTACAAAGCGTGGTTTGCTAATGTAATTGTCGCCGCGTCAATCACTTGCAGTTTTATTAAATTTGTAAGGCCTAAACATGGTATTAAGTATTATACTCGTATGTGGCAATGTAGGTAATACATAGACTCTCTCTATAATGGTAGCATTATTGACAACTTTTTAGCTCGCATTTATATGACAGTGAAATAACCTTTTGGATAAATTATAATAGGCACAAAGTTAGCTTAGTAACACAAGATTGCTTGCTAAATGTCTGTTCCAAAAGCCAATTACAAAAATATCACAGCTAAACGTAAAGTGGCAGCCAATGATCTTCTATATAAACCTCATTGGTGGCAGCTATTCGCGTGACTGCATAGTATTAGGGAAGGTTACTGTGAACATAGCCTTATCTTCACCTCGGTATCTAATACCAAGGTCTGCAAAGGACCTTTTTGCTATTTTATTACGTGTTTTATCTATCTTTCTAATCAACGCTATTTGTAAATACCCGAGAAACTTGTTATAGCTATGAATGTATATAATGTGCCTTATAATTATATTTTTAAAGGATATTATTAAGTATTTAGCCATGTAAGTAACTAAATTAGTATAAGGAAAATAGTGTTTAAGTAGATATTAAGAAAAGTGCTATGCTCTAAACTTTAAACAAGCAACAGGGTCACACAACTCAATCTTTTTTTAGAATAAGTTCTAAAATGTAATAATTGTATTGTGTACAGCATAAATAAATAAATAAATAGAAATGTAGTAAGCCAGCTTTTACAATTCAATAGTAAACATTGCAGTTGTCTTTATAAATTTCAGATATACCTATGAGTATTCTCCAGTCAGTAAGTCTTCATGTGACTTATGAATCCGTGATGTGGCGTAAATATGGCATATTTTATTCACAGGAGCATGTATTGTACTACAGGTAAATAAATAATTATTCCGGGACATTGCACACAGCGTACAGGTAGTATATATACATATAGGCTGATGATGATGATCACTTGATGAGTTTATTAAGGTAATTATTGGTCCATACCTGATTCCACAAGACATCTGTACAGAGGCGGGCAGTTTGGTTTCCCAGGGTCTGTTCCGCAGAGGAAGGGTCTGGAGGTTTCTGAGATTAGCAGAGGATCTCCAACCGGGCAGATGTTCTGTAAGCTTCTGCCTCTTTTGCCTGGGAAAGAATACAAAGATAATGTTTATTATGACGCTCGTGCTGTACAAAACCCACCTTTATGTATTTTTTTTTTCAAAAGATTTATTATTTACCTACCCAATACCTGCAATGACACATTCTCTAACAAATTTTGCAAATGTTAGAAATCTATCATCATATCATAGCTTACTTCTGTACTAGTTCAATACACAAAGCTCACGTGTGACCTATCTACCCGTAACAAAGGCTACTATCAGCGCCATCTTGTGTCGTCGCCAGAAAGTCACGGAAACCAATTAATCGCCGGAGCCAAGTTCCGTGGCCAACGGTGCATTTATGACGGCACGCCAAGCCATTTGCTGCTATACGATCGCAATTACCGCATCATGGATACATTACTTCATGTAGATTCCAATGGAAATCCTATAAAAGTGGTTTAATGGATTATAGTCAATTTTAACGATATGTGCATTGGCGAAGTTAGGTATGGTCCGCAATTGGTGATGACTTTTTGTGTTACCTAATTGAAATTAATGGACTCTCGAATTCTGTTTTGGTTGAGTCTTCCTTGCTACTGCTTTAGCAAATTGAATTCAACTATGGCCCTAGTAATACGGACCCGTGAGTTACTAACACATACCTCTAATACACATTCACAATCTACATATAATAGCGCAAGGGACTAAGACTTTCGATGTTGTGAATTGTGATTTATAAAATAAGCGAAACTCAATGAGGAATCTCTTGCTTTAACTTTTTTTAGTCTCAAGAACATACATGTAGGATCTAATAAAAGTAATCAGTGTTGCAAGTTTACAGCCAGGATGGCGGCTAATAGTGTAAGATTTACCGACGCGATTACAGTTCGGGGCTGTCTCCGTGCGGCACCGAATTACCAGGGGTGTACTGACAGGCGAGGGCATTTCGGCAGACGTAGCCATAGTCTCGAGTTTCAAATCATGTGCCAAAACAGCCATGTATTGTATGTTGCTGGAATCATTGCAAGGTGGTACCAGCTACACGCAAAGAGTAGCGATTGTTCACTTTGAGGTGGATGAAAAATTGAGTTCGAGGAATGGAGCGAGGACGGTTACCAAAATAAATGCTACCTACGCCACAGTGATTGATTATGATTTCTATTTGACTGATGTTTTATCGTAATCCTTGAAAGTCGCCCTGTGGGTGGAAATATAGCACACTCATATGTACAAACATAATACCACCTTTGTAAATACCTATATTTCGCAATGAATAAATGAATTTTGAATTTTGAAGTGATTTGTTTCGTCGTAAGAATGTCTGGATTTGGGAAAGTGAAATAATTTTTAAAAAAAACGAAATGTTTGCTTCGAGTAGCAGACATTTTACAATATAAAAAATGACAATGACAGAATTTAAGTACCTACTTATTTGTAACGAGCTAAATTACTTAATTGCATTTTTATAAAAACTTGTATTGTTAGATCGCTATGTCACAGCAGCTGTAAAACACGTAATTATAATAATAGGACTGGTGTTTAGAGTATCACGTGAGATCTAATCTCAATCAGCATCAGCTATTCGACATGGTAATGAGAGTGAAAGTCGCATAATATTATAATGTCGTGTCTCGCGTGCTACAGATCTTTTGCAGACGTGTTGTAACTCTAATATGGTAACTATTGTAATAAAAGTCATTAACATAAAAGAGCAACAAAAACGGGCCAAGTATGTCCCTGCAAGAGGTCTAAATAGCAGTTTAAAATCATCGGCCTGGTTATGATAGCCTACAATGAGATTCTAAGGCCGCAGCAAAAAAATTTACTACGAGTTGTTAAATTTGAATGTTCAAATGGACTCACAAGTAGGCACAGGAGGACACGGCTGTCTCAAACAGGGTGTCTCCTCCAGCTGGCAGGACAGTTGTCCAGGACACGTGACACCATTACAAGGGTCTCGACATTTGCATAGTGGACAGCCTTGCGCATCCAGCTCGAAGCCTAGTGGACACAGCATGCGGCAGGTGTGGGCGGCGCAGGGAGCTGACCGCGTGCAGTTGACTAGACCTGCGGCTGGGGCTCGCGTGCCAGGCACCTGGAAGATGAGGACGAGGAAGTTTTGTTATTATATGTATGTAAAGAATTCGAAAGTCTAACAACGTCAAATATTAAATTCGAATGTGGTTTCCTAAAGGCCTAAGAGGCCCATTGTGGAATATAGTATACCTTACGATACGAGTGTGCACAGTGGTTCTAATACCTTATCTCATTGTAATTACAATCTCTGCATTTTTCTTTTTTACGTTACCAAAACTACCTCGATTTCTATGACAAATATCACATACTGTAAGCATATCTTATGTGGGTATTATTTTTCTTCTTTTATTGCTTCGTTATCTGACTTTATTTTATACTAGTCAAAGAAATCTCACCTCAAACCCAGCAGCATCGACACACCAGCACGTGCTGACGATCTCATTATCGCACTGTATCTCCTCGAACTCTCCGTCAGTGGCCCTGCAGCGAGGAGCTCGTACTGACGGCAGCTTGCCTCGGCCGCTGCGACTGTTCTCTGCTGCTAGGGCGCGGGATATACGCTCTGATGATAGCTTCACGTTCTCACAACCTGCGAACATGAGAAAGAGATAATTTGGTACATTCTGGTACCCGCCTGGCTAGCTCATGTTACATACGATCTTCTCTTATCAGGGGGTCGCTATATCATTTGAGCTTGTTAGTATCTTCTGCTTTTCTTTATGGATGTGGTAAGTACATGATTTTACTTAAAACAATAAGCAAAGTCCGAGGCCTCTATACCAGACTAACTATAAATAAAATAAAATAATTATTCTTCCTTTAAAAGAGGATTGAAAGATTTTCACCTTTCTGGGTACTTGAAGCGGCACTGGCACATGGTGGAAATGGTGGAATATATTACCCGTATTGGTATGAAACTATAACCAACAATGTAAATATATAATTACCAGTATACATGGGGTCAGAGCAGACCCGCCCGCAAGAGGAGTTGCAGCACACCTGCTCCCCGCACTCGTCGTCCGTGGTGCAGGGGGTGGCGCGCGGGGGGCAGGACGCTTCTTCTGGACATCGACCTCTCAGCTCGGCGATAGCTGGGAAGGGAAATTGGATTTGATTCAATGTTGGACAGATTTATCTTTAGGTCTAAAAAAGCCGTGCAGCCGTGCTCCGGTCGCAGCAGGGGAGCACTGCATGTTATTCCAGAGTTTCATTTACAAACATTTTTGACATTTCCGTAAACAGTCGACTGTATGTAGGTATTTTTATGACATTTTACGAATGTGTATCTGAATAAAAGCTTTTTTACTTTTACTTTTACTGATGTACAGCCAAGTTGTGGTATAAGGAGAAGTATAAAGTACCTACTTTAAATAAAAAGAAAATGTTCGTTATGATACTGCAGTCACTAAACCATGTTAAAAGCTACGGTTTGTGCTAAGTCTCGGTCACTCTCATACTAAATTCTTAATATTAGAGAAAGAAAGCCAGTCAAGGATGAAAAAGCCAGAGTGTTGTTCCTATGCCTACTATTTCTATAAAAGGTACTCTTACAATATTTACTACTTACAGTAGTAATTTCATCATCACTTCATGATTACGCGCGTTAGCTGATGCGGATATCGATAATCTGTCTTTAACTTTTTAAAACAATAGACTACTAAATAAGAACAATAGTACTGAGTAATACGGTAGGACAATAATCTGTGTTGTAATTGTAGTAATAAATTTACAAATCTGACTATTGATTAATCGATTGTAGCTCCCGATTCATGCGCTTTCGCTGTACTATTGTTCTATTGGAAGTCAATTACTACAGGAAGATTATGCTAATGACGAAAATACGAATTTCATTATTAAATTGTTACCACTTAGTATGATATCATGCCTTATTTTTACGTACAAACTATTATAATTAACCAACTATTAAAAAATCTTATCACACTAAAACATAAACTAACTAAACCAAGCTAAATCCAAAACAAATCCAAAACAAATCCAAACCAAAGTAAATACCTAATTAAACTAAAGACAAATAAATAAAAAGTCTGATCGTGTTAACAGATTGCCAAAAACAAACTGACAACCTCCGAATAGAGCTATTAATACGTCTTAAGGAGTATTCTTCCATACTCTTTGTAAGACTCTGCGATCTCTCTCAGATAAATAAATGCTGAAAGGAGTATGCTATCTGTGAGCATTTGACTGGCACTAGGTTACTTACCTTGTGGCAGCATGAGCACAGCGCAGAGCAGCGCGGCTCGCACCGCGGCGCTCGACATGGCGGCATCAGACGCACGCGCTCTGCAACAACACAAACACTAGTTAGTCTGATGAAAGTAATCTACACTAATTATATTATAAAGAGGAAAACTTTGCTTGTTTGTTTGTAAAGAAAAGGCTCAAAAACTACAGGACCGATTTTGAAAATTCTTTCATCATTCGAAAGCTACATTATCCACGAGTAACATAGGCTTTATTTTATTATATTTTGCTGTCTTTCCTGGGTAGGCTTTTTGCAGCGATAACCAAAATCGACGCGGGCGGAGCCGCGGGCGTCCGCTTGTTAACAACTAGCTAACTGCGTACTTCGACAGACAATCAACAGATAAACCCTAAAATAAGTCTTTCTATTCTCTTAGTACACGTTATTACGATTACCTACTGAAATTTGTCTCTTGTCTAAGGGTAAGTTGTAAATGGAAAAATAATACCTGATAATCATGAAAAAATCAACTGCCGATAATTTTTGATACATGTGCCACACTAGGCTGCGTAACTGATTCTATGTCCTTTCTTTAACAGTTACGGCTTTTAAATCAAAACAAGTACCTAGTTTTGAATCATCGAGGGCGTTAGTGAGAATTTTCCACAAACTGAAACAGGATTCGGTTGCATTGTACGCAAGCGCAGATAATCGCATTCTACGCGCGTGCGTCTGCGTCCTCGCGCCACTTTGCGGTTACGTACCGTGGGCTTTCCCGACTGACAGCAAGCATTCGACACGCGTAGTGTTTTGAATTCTTGTTTTTTAGTTCATGGTGATAATGTAAATAACTTTAATTTTCGTTTTATTTTAGAACGTTTACTAAATATTTGCTATCTAAGTTATGCACAGGATTAGCCATAAATGCTAAGCGAAGATCCTATAGTTACGTTCTAAACGAGGAAGAAAGAATAGGTACTTTAATATTAAAAAACATAAATGTCCTCAGTACCGAGATCCTTAATTAACCGTGCTTTGAGATTGTGTGATCCTCAGTATGTGGAGAAGGAGTTAGAGCACGTTAGGAATGTACTAGAGGATAATGGCTATGCGTGGAGACAATGTTGGCGGAGCGCACATTCGAGTGAACGTAAGCGGATCCCAACTGTTGAAAGAGCTTCAGCATATCTGCCGTTCGTGAGAGGAGTAACGGACAAGATTGGATACCTTTTACGACGGAAATATGATATCAGGACGTTTTTTCGTTCTCCGGGGCAAATAAGACAGTTGCTGCGTTCACCCAAGGATAGAGACCACCTAAATGTACCGGGCGTGTATAGAGTCCCGTGTGATTGTGGCAAGAGTTAGATAGGGGAGACTCGCCGAAACATTACCACAAGACTGTCCGAGCATATTAGGAGTTTTAGGGACGGAGACACAGCCAGATCAGCAATAGCGGAACATGCGCGGCTCTCGGATGTACAGCATTACATACGGTTTGATCAAGCTTCTGTGCTGGCGAGAGAGAAGTCTTTTATTCCGCGGAAAGTACGAGAGGCTATAGAGATCAACCGCTACCCGAATTTCAACCGAGACCGTGGATGGGCGCTTCCACCGGCGTGGGTCCCAGCTCTTAATACGATGACAAAGAGAAGGATCATTGAAACTTTGGATCAAGATACGGTCAGTTTTGTATGCGCTGGTACATCGGTCGATGTTGCTGTCCCTGATGAAGCAGTGGAGCGTCCCGAGGACGAAGCGGCCGGGAGTAGTAACATCGCCTCGCCTCCACCCCCACCACCCCAGGCCCCCGCGCCCGTGTCCCGGCGGGCCGCTCGCGCGGCGGCGCGCAGTCTGCGTGCTGCCGCGGTCCCAGAACATACGTTCTGAAGATGGATGTCATAACATCCGAAACGCGTAAACAACTTACGCGATTTACACGTGAGTGAAAACCGTTTAGTTAATATATTGAGAAAGAATACTGACGTTCCATATTTTTGTATTGCCATTACTTACTTAGAAATCCTCAAAAAGTTTTCGTTCTAGGCTAAAAAATAGTGTAAGTATTATATACCTAGGCATTCGTAGGAATCTGCCATATTATCGAAAGATTTTTGATTGCCAATTAGATTGGTTACTCTGGCTTTTCCTTTTAACTATACTACATTCATACTTATACTAGAACATAAGTGAATTATCTCATAATGCAGCATATTATTACAATTAAATACTACACTGTGGTTTGTCCAAGCAGCGGAAGTGACGTAAGCGCACGGAAATCATCGTCTGCATGCTAATTATCTATTACTTTCACTGGCTCTCGTCAGGTCACTCACCTCGGGAAATTGTTTACTAGATTTTCCATTTAAATACGTAGGTATTTATAGCTTTTCATTTGATTACAATACATTATATTATGGAGTTTTTACTATGGACTATTCTTATACTAGTATTTGATGCCTTAGCAATGTAGTCAATTCGACCAATAATATTTTCTACGAATATTATAATGTCTGGATGTCTGGAGAATTTGCGACCGTTAGTTTTCAAAACAAAATAATAAAGTTAAATAGTTTTAGTTTATAAGTTAGGTATTAATTACTTAAGTTTTTATTTTAAATTAGTAAAATTTGTTTTATAAGTTTTTATTAAATAAATACTGTTCTTGTAACAACAATAAATAAAAAAAAATAAAAAAAAAAATATTCCGGGACATTGCACACAGGCAGCGCCATCTAGCCCCACACTAAGCAAACGCTTGTGTCGTGGGTACTAGATGACGGATATAATACTTATATACTTTTCTTTTGTAAATACATACTTATTATACATACAAACGACCAGACTCAACACAAGTAATTATAAATTTTTAAAGTACTTACATAAATACTTGTGTCATGCGGGAATCGAACCCGCGACCTCTAGATTAGAAGGCAGAGCCACTACCAACTAAGCTAACAGGCCAGTCCAAACAAAATGTTTAGTAAGTTTGTCTTATAGTAGTTTTTTAATTCTTTCATTGTTTCCAAAGGGGCCACTAACCTCAGAATTGCAAAACAGAAAACATGGTTCAGGAACACATTTTTTTACAAGAATTGAATAGTACTCGTATACCCAGTACCTACATATTTATTTTATGAGTCAACTTCATGATACAAATATGGTTAAAACTACAAACAAAATTAAAAAAAATGGTAGGCAAGAATAGATACGATTTATTAATTCGGCTACTATGGTTGGTAGACTAACTTGAAATGTCTTTATCGAAGACAATAAAGCCATTCTCAACTTGAATCTTAATTCTAACTTGATAGTATTTTAGTCGCGTTTTAGAGATAAAGTGAAAAGTTTAAGCAATCCCGATCATAAGCATACGACGAAATAGCTTGGATTTACTTAGCCCCGGAGTTACATGTTCGAACAATATTGAAATAGTTTTTAGTATGTTCTTATAGTTCCTTATTGCTGTTGTTATTTGACTAATTCCTACTATTTCTATGCCACGTAATCGTCATTTTATATTATTGTACTTACTGAAAATAAATAAAATATTACATAAAAAGTTCAACCACAAACATGTTCACATAAAAATAAAATAATAACCTATAGATATAAAGTAACGTATGGATGCTTTCTAACATTGTTTAGAGTTCAAAGTTATTGCGAAGAAACTCTTGTTTCAGATTTCGGAGCAACTATCGACTAATCTATGCCTTTTAGCGGTCTCTAAACTGAGGCTTAACTTGCTCTAAACTACTTAAAACTACTCGATAGTGAACAGTTTCAACTGTTCGAGGCTGTTGGGAACTGTTCTGTTTTTGTGGGATAAGTTGTAAGTAATGTATTTCGGTTTTGGGAAAGTGAGCCTTTGGGCATTGATAACAGAGGCTTGAGACTTTGAACTAGAGGTTTTATAGAAAAAACATATCACATTTATGTATTGGCTTTCTTTGGTCAATGTCTTGTTCCTGAAAAGAATTGTCGGTAAGTTATCATTATATATATTATGTGTATTTTTAGATTTTATTCCTTGACACTTAAATTTTCCCAACATTTTTAAGGCGAGAATAAATCATTCATCTACTATTGCTGTCGTGCGGGAAAGCTAAGTAAAATAGCTATTACATATTCATAAGTTTTAATTGTTTAACGAGTTTTATTCCGTACACCATATTAAGCTTCACTCAACAAAACCTTAAATACTAAACCACTTTACTTTCTTTCGGAGACTTTTCACCGATTACTTGAGTCGCCTCCATGTCGCAACCACGGGAGTTCACTGACGTAGCAAGTTGGTACTAGAATACTATTGTCTAATCTATGATCTAGTCCATGCAAGATAACACTGATGGCAGCACTTCTTTACTTATTTTATTCTTGCTGGAATAACGCTTAGATTATTTCAAAGAGTTTCATAGCAAAGGGATAACAACTAGATTTATGATTATTTTATTTCAGCTTTCTTTGTAAATTGTTTGAAATAAAAAGACATATTGCTATGCTTGTTTCCAAATGCTAAATAGGCACCTTTTAGTTAAGAACTTTAATTAGAAATCGCGATCTAAATTAAAGGTGGCGCGCGTCATCAATAAAAATGATTGCTTTGTTTCTCTCTACAGTTTTAGTTCATTTTCTGAGTCTTTCATTATTACTTGGACTATTTTAGTTCCAATTTTATCCGAGGCAGAGAAGTACCAGAGCCAACAGCCTCGTCCGTGCATCGCTCGCGATGACGCATGCATGAGGCGGTGAAAGGCGACTAGGCGAGCCAAGATGCATTGCATAGTGCATACCTACTTGCGTTTTGATAGAAAACTCGAGAAATTTCTAGAGAAAATATGCTCGGTTAGGAACGTCTGTCCTTTGACGTCACCAGGACAATATAAGTAGTAGGTATACGTCTCTTGTACTATAATTACCTACTATATTGCTTTCTTTGTCGTATTATTTTGTATTCATTTTGTCTGTTTACAGAGAAGTCTTTGTTTTCAACAGTTGTTTTTTTTGCGAAAATATAAAACCAAGCGTTAAATTAGATATTTTTTATATTATTTTGTGGTAGTACTGGTATAAGGAAACTTGTACAAACACACATACAAAATCACCAGTAAAGTAAGGGTATTGTATCAGTTAAATAGAGCCTCCTTAGTATATTTCCTTCTCGGTTCGTATTCCCACCTGGACGCCCCAACAAGATTAGGGACAAGGAAGTTTCCTGAATAGAATCTGTGATGAACTGCCTTGAGACCCACTACTCAATTCTGGACAGGTAAAGTGAAATGAGATGAATTGGATTTACAGACAGTAATGATAGAATGTCCTTTACATTGTAAGCACAATCATAAAGCAAAAAAACTTCTTATCGTAAGGCCTTTCAAAGATTCTTTATAAAAACAGGAAAATTCTTGGAAATTAGAAGATAAAACCTAACTGGTAAATTATAAAAACATGCGATGGAACTCTCTTTGTTACGATATTGGGTGAAGTCACTTTTTTTTATAAAAGTACTATTTTGCAGATATATTCTAAGTAGTTCATGATTTCTTGCAAATTAATTCTATCACATTATCGACTTTCGACCAACAGTATCGACTGCCAGATTGACACAAGACTTGCAAAAAAACCGTTATTACAATTCCAACAATAAACTCCCCCCAAATCGAATTCATGCATGACATAATAATCTAAGCATCGATTTATATTATTACGAAAGCACATTGTGTCCATATCTAAAGCTATTGTTGTGACAGACAGACCAGATATACAGATTAGTGTCGCAAGTGAACAATTAGCGTATATTGCGTACATTTGCTACACTTGTAGACCAGAGGAAGTTGGATTACAACTGTAGACCAAAGGAAGTGGTGTAATAGACCCCATTTACATTTTATGTTTTATACGCGGTCATTGTAGTTTGTGATAATTATCCGTTATGGTTATTAGGTACGTAACTGTTAAAGAATGAAGAAATATTTAGGTAGATATTCTTAGGAGATAATTCATGTCTTGCATTTCAATAAAATATTTACATAAACATTACCTAATAAAGTTTATGAACCCTATAAACTCAGAAGAAATATATCTATCTCTGATACTCAATCAGTATTGGTAAAACCAGCGTAAAATTTCAAATTACATTGTCCTTTAACCGCTTTTAGGTAAAGTAGCATTTCATTTGGGGCGCTTCCGTGGGAGGATGACACGTTAAATTGTAGGTCCCGGCTATTCGTCTAGTATGGCAGTCGTTAAGCCATGTCAGAGGCCTTTAGGGCGGCTTGATAAACTCTCGACACCAGAGTTGGCCACGCTCATTCGATAAGAAGAACTGACTGACATTACCCTACCACCACATTTTATAATAAATAAAAACTACTATAGATAAAATCACAACAAAATAGATTTGAAAACACAGTTTTATAATCAAATCGTGTGGTAGAAAGTGAAGTGTCGTCTGAATGCAAACGATGACAAATCGACGTCGTGATGGATTTCACTCCACGACCGACGCGGCGACTACTACGGAATATTACTTAGCTATTTATTATTACTTATTACGAATAAGTTAGTTAATAAAAGTGTTTAAAAAAAGAGTTCATATGACAGTGGTCAAGTCTATTGTTAGAGTTTTCGAACCGCCCTAAGAGCCTCTGATATGCCTTAACGAATGCTGTACTAAATTCAAGACCCACAGGAGCGCCCAAAATAGAATGCCACTTTTTGGTTACCCATCCAAGGACTAACCGCGTCGACATTTGATTAACATTGGTAACTACGAGTATGCCTCCGCTAGCTGAGTTACGGTGACCCTACTATAGTCATTTACATTTATTTACATTGACTGTGTATATCTGTGTGTGTGTGTAAGAAATTATCAATCGTCTGGCCGAGATGTCAATACCTACCAATGATGGTGGTGATTTTTATAATAAGTAACATAACCACGTGTGATTGGTTTCTTCCTTTGCTTCATAAACTCAACGGTTTACCCATGTTTATCGATTATACATAACACAGTTAGGTAAGCATAATATATTAAACAGCATATTTACCGTGATTTTTGTTATCTTCAACTATTTTCATCATAATTATCGGAAGGCTTAACACAATATTTCTGGCAAGATATAAATAATATCTTTGCCATAATGATAAACGTTTATAGCTTTCTTGGTTTCAATTCAGCTGCACGCTCGATTGAATTGTGTTCACTATTAGATAATACACCAATAAATTGTAGTAGAAGATTGATTTGGTTAAATTTTCAAATTAAACGCATTCCATCATTTATAAGTTTATTAGCACACTTTTATTCTAACGCATGTGCTGTATTTGTAGGACATTTTCTGAAAATAGTGGTCTTAAAAATATTAAATACGTATCATTTTTTAACAAACTAGATTTTTAATTTAATTTATTTACCTACTTACTTTTACTTTTTCGATCCATCTTAGACTATAGCTATTGCTTGCTACCGGGCATACTATGGTCAAGTGCAAACCTGTTTTAGTTAAAAAAAACTTAAATTTCCATAGTTCATTTCATTAAAATTGCGCATTTAATTTATATTATAATGGATTCTAATCTCTCTATTATCAATATATCAACCTATTATAGTTAGGTCTAAAGCTAGTCTCAAAGTTATTATTAGTAAAGTCTCGGGTTTGAAGTACGAACCCAGTGATTATGGGATTTCCGAAATGGCCGAATATTGCTCGGTTATTTGAACTACGGTCGTTATTTCTAAGGCTTTGAAACATTGAGAACCCTAACTACCAATCTAAAATTCTATATTGACTGGCCTGTTAGCTTAGTTGGTAGTGGCTCTGCCTCCTAATCTAGGGTTGCGGGTTCGATTCCCGCATGACTCAAGCAATTATGAATTTAAAAATATAATTGCTTGTGTTGAGTGTGGTCGTTTGTATGTATAATAAGTATGTATTTACAAAAAAAAAAGGATATAAGTGTTATATCCGTTATCTAGTACCCACGACACAAGCGTTTGTTTAGTGTGACGCTAGATGGCGCTGCTTAACTATTATACCGTTACATACACTGAAATTGTTTTTATTCATTAGATATGTAGTGTGTTACTGTTTCTCCTTTCCTCACTCCTCCTTCACGCTGCAACGTAAAAACAGATTTTTAAGAATTGAAGTACCTACATAGTTACTTAGTAAAGGCTCCGAAAGTGATCTATGCCCTAGAGTAAGCGCCCGTAGCTTAGCTAACGGAGGCAATCGCATGCGATTATCAATGTTAGGCAACGGACGACGCGCTCAGTTCTTGGATGGGTGACAGCAAAGTGGCATTCTATTTCGGGCCCTTCCGTGGATCGAATGACACGTTAAATTGTAGGTCCCGGCTGTTTGTCTAGTACGGCAGTCGTAAAGCCATGTCAGAGGCCCTTAGGGCGGTTTGATAAACTCTCGACACCAGAGTTGGCCACTCGCATTCGATAAGAAGAAGAACATTAGACGTCTGTTATGTGTAAAGTTACTGTTTCTAAGACATTAACCGAGGGCTCAACTAAATTAATAATTGATATTCAGATACGAAGGGATTGTTTGCAGCTTGTGGGGTTTCACTAAATTCAAGGATAGACCCTATATACGTATTGAAATTAATTCGTAATTAAATAAATAGGTGGTGGTTCGTTTGATGCTTTCATTTGATATTCTTGGCTTAATATTATTAGTTTTTGGTGCGAGTGTTGGTAACGCCGGCGAGTGTCTGTCTTTCTTTGGGTCAACGGGAAAATCGCGATGGACACTGAATATATATGTTACGGCTAATACCCGAAGTGCGGCTACACCTAGTTTTAGCCGGTTAGAACTAGGTGTAGCCACTTACTCTTGGTTAAACCCCGAATCGAGACAGGACTTGGCTCCTCCTCGCTTCGCTCGTCGTCGCATGTGCGTGGTAGAAAGCAACCTAACGAACCTAATCTACCTTCTTTCACAGGCAAGTGACTTCGAGTCCAACACTTGCACTACAACAGGACTTGAGACCTTACCCGAAAACAATCGGCTCGTACTAGGTTTAACCAAGACTAAGTGGCTACACCTAGTTCTAACCGGCTAAAACTAGGTGTAGCCGCACTTCGGGTATTAGCCGTAACATATATATTGAAACTACGATATAATCAATTTGTTGTTTTACTAACAATGGTTCCTGCACATTGGCCCTGTTGGCAGTACTGGTGATACCTGCAGTTGCTACTTCGGGTTGAAGGTAGCGAAGGATTTCATAATTTTACATGGGAAAATATATGTAAATATTAGTATTTGTCGTTTTTAAGTAGACCCATTCCGTAAAATAAAAAGAAATAACTCACTACGAGTACGTTTTAATTAAAGCTTCTACTTGAAAGGAAAACCGTCTTTTAGATCTATTTTCAGTGAAAATAAACTCACTGTAGCTGTGTTTCAATCTTTAGGTTAAAGAACCTTTCAAAAAATCTTCAGATTTGTCCCTAATCCCCAAAACAGTAAAAGTATCGCTAAAAATATCGCCGAAACTTTTGCCGATAACAAAACAACTTATTAAAACTTATACAGAAGTTCTGACACTTTGTCAGTTTGTTCAGATCTAAGTAACGAATTTATTTGCTTATTTAAACATTATCTCGAAAAAAAAAACTGGAAAGTTCCACTCCGTTTTCAATAACTATAATAAAGTCCTTAAAAAGTAAACATAGTAATGTGAATGCCTATTGGGTACACATTCGTTTTTTAATTAAAACAGGGTTGCACTTGACCATAGTTTGCCGAATGGTAAGCAATAGCTATGGTCTAAGATGGATCGACCTTACCCAATAAAAACCGGTTCACTCTCGCTTTAAAAATCGTAGGATAATAGTTCGTGGGGACAGGGATCCAGGCAGGGAGTATATCAAAACACTATCGCAAGCAGGTACATATACAAAATATCTTTAGCTTTATCTTTTAAAACCTACGAAGCATCTGCGATGCCTTTAGAATGTTAATTAAGCCATTGTGGTTGTGGGCGTCAATGTCATTTTTGTAATCCGTGCATTGTGTTATATGTTCGCTGACATACAATATAACAATATAACTTATCTTGGTCTATTGACGCCTTGAACGTTGATTTAATGTTTAACATAACAAAGAAACGTATATGTCAAAGGAAAGTGAAAGTGGCACGCTAAGGAAGCTACATCTAGTTTATTACTCGAGAGTTGGTACTTTGTTGGCTAATAGTTTAACTAATTTGAGTTTCACCACAGAATAAACAGAATAAATAATACAAGTTACACTATGTATACCTACTTATATATGTATGTCTATGTTGTACATTATGTATAGCTATAGGCAATTTTTACCTTTTTATATCTACTATATACGTACAAATATATAATGTAATCTTAAGAGGGCTTATAATTGTTTTTATTGCTTCACAATACAGAAGCAATAGGATAATAAAAGTCAGTTTAATATTATAATCAAATCATTATCATGAGAAGAAAAGCACGAGTGAAATTGTGTTTTTCATTTAGTACGTAATGCTTATAAAAATGTATACTAACAAAATTAAAAACACCAAGAATAAAGATTCCCGTTCGTCCCACCAATAGGTGCAAGTGGTGGGACGACGGGACACACCCCAAAAAAACGACCGAGCGAATTGCGGATTTCCAATTTTCCACCTTAAAATAGCTTCAACGAAAAACTTTGTCTGAAAAATTCGAATTACAGTGACAAAACTGAGTTCGCTCATCGACTAAGTTTTTGAAAAGTTAGCTTCGTCTAATGTAAGTTGTTTTTAACAACGGAAAGTTGTCGGCTCTTTAAATGATCGAAGTTGGAGTATTATTAAACTTTTAAAGCCCGTTATTAGGTCCCCAGGAAATATTACCGCATCCGTAGCTAAAAAAATCTATGAAATACATATTTACTTTATATAAAGCGTATCAAAAGTTTAATTAAGTTTTTTTATACAAGTATGAACCATAAGCTATTACGCAAATTTAAATTTCTTACACTTATTTGAAACATTGTTTGCGTCAAAGAATTTAAAACAAAATGTAATTATGTTTATAATGTTTTAATTCATTACACTAGACAATCCATAATTGGAAAGATAAAAAAAATCTAATTCATAGAAAACTGAATAAATATAACCGGATATGGCAAGAGGGAAAACGACTAGCAAAAACCACAGATTAAATATGACTAGATACATGATGTAGCTTTCCCATTCTTCGTGTAGTCATGTTACTTAGAATTATTTCTGTTTCCTTTCCTTACCATAGACTAATAATAATAGAAATAGCTCGGGGCTTCTTGTAGCTAATTGATAGGTGGATTAATGATCTATTACATAAACACTTGTGTTATAATGTATTCGAGTACCTATTAATATTTTTTTTACTTTTTTGTTATTATTGTGCCTTTGCATCTAATTTCTAAATTGTAACTCCACTGTAGTTCGCTCCAAATATCACTAAAATAGGCCAGTTTATCTAAATGGGCAATATAAGAGAGCAATACAATGTTTAAAAATAATAATAAATCATTATTTTTCTTATTTAGTAGCTAAAATAATAATCAAACGTGCGTTTTGTGTGATACTTACTTCGCTGTTTCAAAATATTTGCATCAAACTATGTATTGTTATTTGGTATAATACTATCATTAGTGTAATTTGCCTTATTGTGAAACAAAAACAGTCACCCAAATAGATCTGTAACACGAAACGCCGTGAACTCAAAACAATACGTTTTCTGCACTATTCGCACGCATTTTACGGAAAAAGTAATACAAACATGGTTGGAAAAACTAAATAGGAAACGTTCGCATGCAATACTCTATTGTTTAGACCCATGTCTTGTTTTAGTAGACTATATACCCTTTGTAAAACAAAAAAATAGACAGATCTATTTATAAATTTAGTTTTAACTATTTTTATTATTTTTTTAACTTTTTATACATCACCTTGAAATACTTTGAATGAGAATCTTCTAAGAAGATAATCAAATTAAGCCTATTTCAAAGTAAAATAATTAGAAAATGATAAAGCTATTATAAAAAAAAATCTCTTTGCTTTGTACAAGACATGTTGCGGCGAATAAGACATAATATGGGTTAATACCACTTTATTACTACATGCATCAAGGCGACTGCATCAAGGTGTCAAATGCCTTAAAAAAAGAAAACTAAGAAAGAACAAGTTGACAACACCGATGATCCAACTTTTCCAATCCAACATACGACAGAGTCCATAGTTAGTGTCAAAGCCGCTAATTAGTTTGCTAAACAGCATGCAAGCCATACTAATGGAGGTCCGACTCACTTTCACCTCCAGTATGAACAGTATACGTCATAGTTTGATTAACTTTGTGCGCGTGCGCCGCTTTACGCAGATTAAACATAGTAGGCTCGTCTGACTTGCGGACAGTAAATGCTTAGGCTGAGTAAAACTTGAATGTCATTGTGTATTTCAAAGTTGTTGGTATAAAAAAAATAACCTCTATTCAACTACACATTTGATATTTCATTAAATTGAACACATTATTATCTTCCCATTGATTTATAGAACCATTTCTTATTTTCTTTTTTTATATCAAGTCAATTGCTTATATAGATGTTGGTACAAGTTGCTGGTACTTCTAATTAAAAATTTCATTGTTAAACATGACGGGAATATGAAAATTAGATTCACTATAACATTAATTCACGATTAATTTAGTCTAGAATTAGTAAACTTAAAAACCTACACTTGTATTAGTACTAGGACCCTAATTCGATAGCCTTGGCAACAATGTTTAAATGCAAGACAAACTCAAAACAGAATATACTAAATTCGTTTTCTATGCCTTCCTAAAACGATTATCAAAACCAATTCGCACATCTTCCAAAGATCATAACAGAAAACCCCGCAATCCCTCAGATCAATCCCCTAACCTTGGAGTCACGCATAAATATTATGAAAGCCACGTGAGCTACAAAAAGTAATTTCGCGAGTACAACCTCCGGATACGGATTTCCCGCCGTCTGTGGATCTTACACAATGATGCTAACCGAATTGCCCCATATTGCCTCTAAGAAATCTGGTAACATTTCGGACGAGTCATAATATTGCTACGTCAGTCTACTTTCTGCTATTTCTTCACGCTGATGACGTGTATTATGATGTTAGTCAATGCTATAAACATAACAGGTATACACAGACTCCAATAATATTGAGTTTTTGGTGCTAATACATCGAGCGGGCTATGGTAAAACGTGCACCTATACTATAGCTAGTAAAAAAATAAAAAAGGAGAAGCAATTATAATATATTTTCTCTTATTACAGCTAGTTTGATACAAGGTGGCCTATCCTATTAGCTAAATGCCTGGCTGTTCCTGGTAAAAGTAAAAACTATGGTATGACAATGTTTTTTAACTTAAGACCACAAGGCTTAGTCATAAGGAGCTGGGCTTTTGTTTAGATAATGTCCCATTTGAGTTAGAATTCTTTTTAGTCTCAACGGTATGCTTTAACTATTGCACATGACCAGAAATACCCATACATCAATTATGCTTTAAAATTTCTTAACAACCCTGACGTCTGCAGATCCTCGCCAGGTTGCTTCACGCCGTTGCCTCATTGGCTCGTGTTACCTTCAATGGTTCATTGTTGTATTATATAGTATTGTATTGCACTCGTAACGTCACGCGGTTACTGAGATTTCTACATGACGGTGACGTCATATTTTGTATCTTCTGTTCGTCGACTTCGAAATTGTGAAATTTGTTAGTTGTGTTGGGACCACCTTCCGAGACTATTTATGACTAGTGTAACTTACCCTTTAGTTTTTTATCTCAACATCGTTTTCAGATGCAATGGATATAATGAAGAAAGAAAGAAAGAAAGAAAGAAATATTTATTAAAATCATAAATATTACAAAACAAATAAATAATTATTATCATCATGTAACACTATGATTTCTTGTCATAATTGTTTTTACATACATTCTTATAAAAATATTTAGGTAAGATTGTATCATATTATACCTTTATAATAAAATAATGATAATAATATGTGTTTTTTAGTTTTTCGCGCATTCTAAGCTTACATGTTTACCCAACAGCGACGTTTACCTAGTTATTACTATTAATATCCCACGTCTCAAACAATCCTCTTAACGTGAGAACTAGAACTTTTCGTGAGTACAATAGTCTGTATCAAAACATTTTCCTACTTTTTCTTTCCTTGCAAGATAACTTGCTTTTCTTATCTAGTCTTTGATCGAACCAGGATCAGTTAGTTTGTAAGGTAGACGTGTTTCCAAAAAGGTACACAATTTATATGTTTGTCAACATACAGTCAGATATAGTACATTTAAATATTCCAATTCCACAATATGAAAGCACAAATCCTCGACCTTCCTCACGAATCACAATTTCCATAACACGAAATATGATATGAAGGAAATACGGAAATGGCCCGTTTGCTCCATCTATACTCGCGTTCGATTTATACAGTCTGTTTACAAAATAGCAGACTGTTTGCAGAAACACAATATCTAGACGATCTCGGATTGAGACTGCCTTTGAAGAAAGTGTCGAGACTTGAAGGAATATTGGCAATCTTTCGTTTTAGAGAAGTAGATATAAAAATGTGGAAAATATCAGATTGGCGGAATATAGATTATACTTACTCGTAGTTATTATTTATGTATGTAGGTATAATTTACTAATGCATACTGAAAAGCTTTCTCTATTTTATTGGTTTGATACATTAAGTAGACTACAGCAATGCATCTAGGACAATTAAAATTGAGAGAAAAAATATTGAGTCATAATTAGAGGGTTATAATATTGACTCACAAGCGATTAACCTAAGCATTAACAATTAATATTAATGTACCAAATTAGCCCATTTTAACCTCCACAGTTTCTAGTATCAACACAGAATATACAACAGCATACCCATGCAAGCATAGCCTATTCCCATGATGCTGATCCAAGACCGTACTTAGAAGTTAGTGTACATTGTATGCACGCCAGGACTCTCCTGGGCCCAGCTTCCTCTGGCTAGCTGCCACTTCCTGGCTACGAGCTGTCTAACTGAGCCATGAATATGGAAGTAAGGTCTTGGCTAGTGTCTTAACGGTCCCTGGAGTAGCTGAGGATTGATGGAGTTTAAACATGTGTTATATAGCTGTTTGTGAGTAAAAGAGCCTATTTGTTTTTTATGAGGAAAACATTTATTCCACACTTTTCATGTCATTAGTTATATTTGTATGTTATATGTCTTTCGACACCAAGGTTGGCCAGTTTCATTCGATAAAAAGAGGAAGTAGAAGAAGTGTTTATGCAAAACTAAGTATTTAAAATCTTAAAACAAATATCGCTGTCTTCCCAGACTTAGATACTTACTTTAAAGTTTTAAAACACTTAGAACGAAGACACGTTCGGGACATTTCACGTTAACTTACTTCCTTTTACATTTTATCATTCCATAATTTTATGTTCTTATCTCGTATTGTGAGGATTCTTCGAGCCGACGTAACATAATGTTTTACAATTCTTAAGAAAAATATCCTTCTGAGAATACAGACCCAGGTCAAGGTTGTTACAATCTGACAGATTTATTTTTTAGCTCAGTTGAAATCCCCGAAGGCCAGAATATGATTTTGATGAATTAGTAATTAAATGAATAAAGATTCGAACAAGATATCAGTGTTTTAAAATTTTAATGGTTACTTGTGTTTTAACTAATTGTTACAATACCCAATTAATCCACTTTATCAGACTTAATAATTTTATTTACTTTCGAAGTAGAATCAATGCATTTTTATAGTTTCTCGACAGCCGAGACCACCAACCCAAAAATTGTCCGCATTCAACGTTTTTTTATCTTATATAACCTATGAAAACTTAAACGTAGGTATGTACAAAGGCATATCCTTAGGTACTAGATAATTTTTCTATGGTATAAGTGACTTATTTCCACGACAACAGTAGAGTTCAATGACCTACACGCGGATGCGTTTTCTTGGGAAATTCGCGCATGAATCGTGCGATGTTGCCATCATTGATGAAAAACTAGCAACTCAGTTGGAAACCGCTTTGTGAATTGGGACGCGCAGTTACTGATGTTACGACGCTTGTAAAAAGGTAAGTAGGTATGTTAGCGAGTGTTTGGGCGGTAGTTAATAAACTACGTATAAATGTTCGCAATTAACTAACTACCTAATAAATGGTTGGAAATTAGATGTTACTGCATATCTGCCTTTATTAGACACCATAATTCAGAAGTCTGTAGTTTTTCCGAATGAAATATTTGAAATATTTTATTACTTACCTATTTCATATCATCATTCATTTTTGTATCAAAAACAAAGATCGAATATCAGTCTTTCTTACCATAAAAGAAGACCAATCATTACCATAAAACGTTTTAGTTTTCTCTAAAATACATACAAACCTATGCTGCATGAACACGAGCCAAGAATATGATACATTTCTACTACTATACAAAAGTCTACAGCTTTCATAATAAAGTATCTTCCGGCCGATAAAAGCCATGTTTAGCTGTTGTTCTTGTTTACTAGAATTCGTTAGGCTTTTCTGCCTAATTGCTTGCGGACCTCGTTAGCTATTCTAATGTAAGCACTTAAGATAATTAATTATTAAGACAAGCTTCACATATTTAATAAAGAAAGTCACTTACACGAACTTTGAAAATACTTTGGAACATTAACAGTTACCATTTGAAAACAAACTATATTTTTTTACACGAAATAGGCCAACTTATGACTATAGCCTGCCTGATGTTTAGCACCACTGTAGTCTAAAATGTTGCTTGCTTGCCTAGGAGAAGCAGAAATATCATCTAAACATCTGCATGTTATCTTTTTTGCTTTCATAGACACTCGCAGACGTCAATAAAGCAGCTGTTGATTGATTATTTTTTTATAAGTAACGTGGTAAATGGCTAGACCAGAGAGCAGAGAAAATCTGTGAGTTAGATACTTTATAGCATACTAACATATCGTTACATGGGAAACCATCAAGTTAAATTAAATTAAGGCATGATATTATTGTAAGCATAATTATCATATCTTAATTTATATGCAATCATTTTCTAAATTGAAGACGAAACCAGTGTAGGTTGCTAACTAATGCTTCCACCCACATTATAAATTACCCATCAACCTCTTATAGGTATAAAATAAATGTTTGACTTGCTCGTTGGAGATGGGTGGGACGGTAAGACAAACAAACAGAAGAGGATACTCGTATATTACAACTTGAGTAGTATGATCTAATAGCTAGTAGGTATTCATCTTCACAGATGACATCAACTACCGGTGTTTTAGTGGATTTTGTACTCTTAGGAGTGTGTTGAACCTACGGGTAAAGTTAAAATCTCATAATTATAGACAAATATTTGTTGAATTTGTCAAGTTAATGAATTCAAAAATTTTAAAGCTATATTGACAGGTGAAAGTAGACGATTTGTGTAGGCAGAATGTGGGTTCTTAAGTATTTTTTATTTGTTTATTTGTCAATTTGTTAAAATGGGCTATTCGCCATAATACAAGTCTTGGGCTCCTATGGCGGGATGAATATTCGTGACACCAGAGATAGCTGCAAAGCTATAAGGAATGTTTCAGATTGGATTCGCTTACATACGTTATTTACTTACAGAGCATTGTTTTGTAAACAGCCTCCATACTTCCGGTGGATACGATTGAGAACTACAAACGTAAACAACCGATCAAATATTTGGTGAGGTTTGATTGTTGAGTTTTTAATTACAAAACTTAAGACGTCACTGCAACTTAAAGAGCAAGCGTAATAACGAAAATAAGATGAATCGAGCTCTTTTATTATTATTGTAAGTAAATCAAGAGAAGTTAAATAAGTTTGTACGTCCGTATAGTAGTGGCCTACTCTGGAGTCGAGAGTTTTACAAAGCGCCTTAAGGTCTTTGACAAAAAAAAATTGAAATTAAGCAGTAGTTAGCTTTCATACATATTTGGCCAATCAATCGCTGAATTGCCACAAATATAGTGAGGAAATATTGGAAACCCAAAGGAAATATAACAAAAACAATAGTCTATTGAGTATTGTACGCTTTCCGGTTAGCAATACACAAACACTGATTGCTGGTTTTCAATCATTTATGAGCTAATCGTTTGCTGCGTGGATGTTAACAAATATAAACAATGTTTCTTGATGAAAAACCTGATCAAATTTTAACCTAACTATAGTTTTGAAACTACAGTGAAAATATTGCACTTAAAAATGTACAACAATTGTGAGTATTCGTAATTCGTATAGTAACATTGTAAATTTCAAAATAACTAAACATCGGACCAGTTTTCGTTCGTACAGAATACAGATACTCAAAAAGCTGTAAAAAAATTATAGAATCCAACGTGTTTCTCTACTGTAATGTGTCACCAGACAAGAGGACAAATTTTCTTCTTCTTTTTTCGGAGTAGCCAACTCTGGTGTCGAGAGTTTATCAAGCCGCCAGATTAAGGGCATCTGACATGGCTAAGCGATAGCTGTACTAGAAAATCAGCCGGGACCTACAATTTAACGTGTCATCCGACCCACGAAAGGACAACTAAAATATTATGATTCTCTATGATTTCTACCAATACATAGATTCCAAGTCTTACCATAATTTCGAAAACCGATTACATATAACGATGAAACGACCCAACCAATTTGCTTCGGAAGATGGGTATGTAATGGGGCATATACATACCTAGCGTGCATCACCCGACCGTGAAGCCAAGCAGTACCGTGGTAACGGGCTGGTCTACTGGTCTACTGTCTCCTTTACAATCTCATGTGGTGATAATTACCATCGTTATGTCGAGTTATATAATAGGACGATAACCTTTGCCTTCAAGAAGTAAGTTTGAATGAGAGGGCTGATGTCTTTGTGTAAGTACAAAAATTAAGTTGTCTCGGACAAATATAAGATGGAAAACAATATACTACTACAAAATAAAAATACGCTTGAAATCTGTCTAACAAATTAAAAATCGAAATCTAAAGTTTCTCAATTCGCTGACGGAGACAATAAAACTCCTTGGAAACGCTTAATTGAGAATGATGTATAAATGAGTAGGTTATGCTTTTCTATTTTAGTCGTCTGAATGTGCTAACATCGCATACGATTTATACATTAATCTGCTAACCTAACTAGGCTTTCAATTATGCGGAAACAGAAGCATTAATAAATAACTATAGAGCTGTAGGCTTTATAACTATAGACCTACATAATAAGATTTAATTAAATTCAGCAATAGCGTGGTATTATTATTTACTCTGTGGAAATAGCTTCAGTATAATTGATTCCTTTTGAAATGAAATCGGTTGGTTGGTACGTATTCAAATATCCGCCTGATTAAATAATATCGAGAGAATTCCTTGATCTCTTATTTCGCTAAACGGAAAAATGGAAACGAAAAAATCGGAAATTGAGTCTTTTTATGCTCGTAAATGGAAACGGTTTTCATGATATTGTTAAATTGATTTCAGACCAATGCTGCGGAATAAATTACGTTTATTTTGTTCGTCCTACGTCATTATATAACTACGTACTCGTATTATGTAATCAGCTTAGTTACCAGAGTGTCAGTAATACAATTATAACATTTATTTCTATACGGGTTGCAGGCAACGACATCTGGGTAATAGCAGCGCAAAATAATCCATTTTGTGCCGTTATATATTGTTTTGCATTGGGTTCTATTATATGTAGAAAGTGTAGGTAAGAATATTACTGAAATTAGTTATATTGCTACTGTGAAGCTTGTAATGAAAAAGTAGAATTTTAAACTTCGGTATGGAAACTGGAAACGTCAGTACTATGCCTTAATCGTTAGGCTATTGTTGAGTCACAAATTGTACAATGGCGAAAATCCACCCTTACACTACTTAAATCCACTTGTACAAACACATTTACACTTTTTACTAGGTGCCTCGCTAAATGCTTTTAAGGATCGTTGTGCAAGTGAGCCGTGCGGGCTTAGCATACAGCAAAATAAAGTAAAATGTTGTCTAGAATCATTCTGTGAGATTGAGATATACCTAGTTCAAACCATATAAAATGTTGAATGATAAATGAAATAAGGTAGAATCCCAGTCGTCCGTCGATTTGTTAAAGGTACGTGGACTATCCATCTTACATCAGACAATTTTTCTCCGCGAATGCGTTTGGCCCTCGTGAGAGAAATCTGCTGAAACATATTACTTATGTTGTCTGATAAATTATATCTTCCTTTTATCTGGTTTCCGCTTTATCTTTATGTATTTATTTATAAGATTTTCAGTAAATTAGGTGTCATAAAGGATAGGATTGTATTATTGTATTTTGTTCTTTATTTGTTCTTTAGTCAAAGAATCAATGATTATATTTACTTAGTTTTTAGATTTACTTAAATGTTATCAGAACAATGACTTCCTCTCATATTAGGTAAAGGGAACTTTTATTATTTCCTTTCAATCTTTGTAACAAGAAAGCTCTTTTGATTTATTTATAAAACGTTAAGAGGCTTTTGCTGAGAGCTTTAAGCTTCGTCAACGTCCTCGATACGGAAAGCTTTTTCAATCACAAGATTCCAAGACATTTTATACCTAAGTCTTATTAGATATAAATATCCTGAAAATCAGAAGGTAATTAGGTACTAAATTAAATTAAGATAAACTCATACACTAGCAACCCTTAAGTTAAATAACAGTTCTTTACTAACATTACTTAAAATTGGAACATTGGACATTCCATTTGAAGTTGAAGTTATTCCCATTGCGATCAAAATTAAACTTAACTTTTTTGCAAACTATAAAGCTCTCCCAAAATGGTTTGGTAGCATGAAAAAGTGAATTTGAAATGGAAATAGTTTAACTTGTGAAAATAACTGGTGTTATTTCAGAAATAAAAGCGCCAAGGGTGAAATATAATTAATTCTAAACTATCACGAAGTTGGAAATGGCGCTGAATTTTTAGTTTGTATCTAAAGCAGTTCACATTTTTCATTGTATGAATAAAATATTATTTTGGTGAACTCTGGAATGCACTGAAGATGAGGACTGCACTAGAATGATGCAACTGACAAATGCAGAGAAGCAGTGGCGGTGGATACATCATCATTATCATCAGTATCGCTCACTGCTGAACATAAACCTCACTCTAGTACGCCACTCATCCCGGTCCTAGATAATAAAATGAAAATGATGGTAGAAATGATTAATTTTATCAACAACAATAAACAATACACGATAGCACAATCGAAAAGGAAGACAATCTACCTGATGGTAAGCAGTCACCGTCGTCTTAGACACTAGAAACGCCAGATGAGTTGCAGCGCTTTGCAATTATTTCAAATACACAACATAATACAAATATACCAGTTATGATATTAAAAATTCGCGCACCGAAATTCCCTCAGTAAACAGTTGAACTGAAATATCCATTAATTCATGAATATTCTGATATATCGGTCTCCGTGCGGCAAATAAATACGAGTTCAGTCACAGTTGATTCGGTAAACACGGTGCCGCACTCCGGTGTAAAATTAAAAGCTGTTTGCCAAAATTTAGCTTCATACATGCTTTTGAAAAGTTAGCAAACAAGAGTTTTATTTATTAAATGACGAAATTAGTATAGCGGGATGTTTTTCCAATATTGCCAATATCGATTACGCGGCACTTAGATTATTTTATTGACAAATATTTTCAGTTTATATTCAAGTTACTGTAAAGTGTGTTATGATAAATTTGATAACGAAATGATTGAATGAGCCATCATCCCAGATCTATTTCTATTGAAATATTAAAGGTGAGAACTATTGTTTAATCTAAACTGAGTCAGTTACTGCTTATGAAAAGAAAACAATAAACAAGGAAAGCCATCTCGTGCAGTTGCAGGCAGACGCAGTAAACGAGAAATCATAAAATATGTAACGTACAGCGAGATAACACTGCACAGGACATTTCACATTTAACAATTGGGTCAGCGTATAAATTTGAACAGAGCGACGCTTTCACCGACGCAATGCATTTTTAAAATGTCCCCATAAAGGTGCTGGCTTGACCATAAAAACTTTGTTTTGTGGTACAATTTTCGCGCGCGCCCGCGGTGTTGTTTCGACGCTCGTAAAAACGAATCTTTAATTTTTTTGCGGCAGAATATGCCTGAATGTCGTTCGTAAACAGTTTGCAGGCGAAGGAGGTCGTTTCGATAATTTGTTTCGAGAGGGACGCGTTTTTCATACCGTATCGTGCCCAAAGAGCTATAAAGTTGTGCATACTTTAGGTACTGCGCTGTACCTAGTAAATGAAAGTGGGGATGTAATATGCAAAGTCGTGTTCTCTTTGCCTCTGCATTTACTACGCATACTACTTACGCCTTTAAAAGCACAATACAAAGTACAATTCACTTTTACCTTCTGCAGTTTAAGTTGTAGTTTAGAGTTTCGACCTGAACTTGACCTTGTGATATTTTACAGGTAATTGGCTGTATCAAAATTAACGTGACTTAGTTATAATACTGCGCATTGTGAGTGCCATACAGGATTACTGATAGCTAATGCAATACTTTTTAGAGTACACTACTACCACTAATTACATATATTGTCAATAAGATTTGGAAATTGCTGTAAACAAATTGACTATAACCCTATATTTCATCCTATGTCCATCATTGTATGTGAGCAAAGTGGCGGGAGCACAAAGAGCTGGACGAGGGTCGTCAGAGAGGCAATTTCCTGATTACTTATCGACCTGACAGGGAACAGATGTTCTAGCTTAGGAATTAGTCGTGTAGTCCATCTATATACTTGTTAATATATGTGTGTTGGATGTCAACGTAATTAACTGTGAATATGTATGCTTGTTTTATTTATTTCAGGGACAGGGATATTTTATTTAATACTCAGAAAATACTACAAATATGTACAAAAAGCAGACGAAGTTTTATTTTATTTACCCAGACAATGGTATTTTACTTTTATCCTTTGTGTTCGTTTGTGGTATGTATGCTACACATGCTTTATGCCCGGTCACGATACAGTCTCTTTGGAAGCCTTCCAGTGAATATATTACTGAGACAAGTCTGGATATAACTTTTTGAAGCTTTGGAGGTAGTCTCTCCGGCGTAAAATAGGAACTTAAATAGTTAATTAATATTAGTAAAAAACTCAGTCTCATAATTTTAGCAAATTTAAGTCGATGAAATCCTGTAGACTTATGTACATATGTAGGTACGTACGTATAGTGTAAGAAGAAACACGTACCGAATGTAACCGAATAACTTTTACTGAAACATTCATTCATTTGGTCGTATGGTATACTAGTGGGTGCTCGCGGTTCACCCCTTTAAAAGTGACATTTCCAAAAATCCTTTCTTAGCGGAAGCCTACGTCATAACATCTACCTTCATTCCAAATTTCAGCCCAACCCGTCCAGTGGTTTGGGCTGTGCGTTGATAGATCACTATATCAGTCAGTCAATCAGTCAGTCAGTCACCTTTGAGTTTTATATATATAGATAGATAGAGATGCCTCTAAATGGTATACAAAATAGCATAATTAATTAATTCCTTTTGTGTCTAATAAAGAAATATATGTATATGTACATACTTATATATTTCAAAATAATTTAATTAAACATCTTTTTGCAAAATGAGTATTTTTTAAAGTAAAATATAGTAACTGTGAAGCTTTGTCGTAACCACGCCATTGCCTACAGCTATTGTCATAAATTAGTATTTGTCCGGACAATATATTTCTACTATTCCCTACAATACAGGACTCATTCCAATATCCAGATATGTATATTGTTAAGCGAATTGCCAACAATCTGACTGGATTGTTTGGTAACAATATGGGAAATAGACTGATATGAAGGCAAAAGACTTAATCTTTTTTTTTACATGAGATAGGCTCACGCTTGACTACAACTTGTCTGATGTTAAGCAACGTTATTATCTACGATCTAGCGCGCTTGCCTAGAAGAAACCGGAATTGTTTCATTCGCTACTAACCTACGCCGCAGTGATAAATTGCTTTTCTTTTAATTCAGGATTTAACATGGACATACAAAAACTCAACTCTTTTGTAAAGGGAGAGTCACTATAATCCTACTAATATTATAAAGGCGACAGTTTAGGCGTGTGTGTGTGTTTATTAATTCTTGTCGCTCAAACGGCCAACCCGAATATGATGAAATTTAGTATGGAGCTAGATTAGACACTTTTATCCCGGGTTAACGAGGGTAACATCGCGGGGGCGCTGTTATACTACAATATTATATTTGTTAGACGTATTTTGGCTTTATAATATTAATTCAGATAGAGAAGGACGTCACGGGCAATTAACGCAAAACCTCTCAAGGGCGGATTGACATCTAGACATACTAACCTTGATACTTCTTATGAAAATGTATGTAAGGGGCCGTCCATTAATCACGTGATGCTCTAAAGGGGGGGGAGGGGTCCATAATAAAGTCACGAAAGATCACGAGGGGGAGGGGGGGTGTAGTAACATATCACGTGTATTTATTTTTTCGACAAACGCGCGATATTCAACCGAAAAACAAAAACAATCTGCAAGTCCTGTAATTTTTCTGCTTACCTCTAGGCAATATTGGATTATTTAATTTCAATAAAAGTAGAAAATTAAGATTCTTTGTAGGTTTTAAAAATACACGTGATATATGAGGGGGGGGGGGGGTTAGTCTTAAACCTCACCATGTATCACCACGGGGGAGGGGGGGTTAAAAAATGCCAAAAAAAACATCACGTGATTAATGGACGGCCCCTAAAATAAAATGGGTCTGGATACAATGTATTGTTTATGTTTACAGCTAATTTTATAATAAGGAACAAAAACATATAAGCTGACAACCACCGCTTCTTAGAAAGCTAATTCTAAAGCCGGGTTAGAAAAGATAGTTTATCTGTGAAGACTCCAAAAATAAAACACTCTAGTAATGTTAATTTTCTGAATGAAAGTGATATTTTTTCTGATATCCAGATCACATTACCTAAATGTAGATGTGTGATAGCCTAACCTAGTTCTATGAGTCTTTAACTATATATTATAAAATTTTATTTGGTTTCATACTTAGAAACTGGGCCATATCATAACTACCTACTAATATTGGCATATTGCCAATATTAGTTTTTTCTATATTTTGTAGGTATTACCTTACAATATGTTCGACGCAAAAATTACGTGTTTTTTACCGACTTCAAAAAGAGGAGGTTATCAAGTCTCTGGTAAACTAAAATGAATATGCCACCAGCCATACTGATCTTTTCACAATTTTTCTTGCCAGGGTTGCCTTGAAAAGATCACTTAATGTGATAATACCACCCACTGTATTTAGATTTTAAGTATATGTTCTTTGTAATACTTACCATTACAAATATGGAAAATTCTATGCCATTACATATATATCCGATTTCATTCACTCAGACTAATATTTCGTGCATTTGCCCACTAAATAGCGAGCAATAAACCTTACCTGCGGTTATTTAGCCCCGAATGTGGCCATAAATCTATTCGTAACCGACTAATGTGCGGAACAATCTCGCCGCCATATTTCATTAGGGAGCGCCCGGGGAGGTTTTACACAAGATACGTCCTCTAATATTGTTATCTGAGTCTAAAGGTTAAGGTTTGAACATTTATTGTTTTATCGAGAAGAATATCGGAAGAGACTGGAAGAAGGGATTGGAAAAGAACTCATCCATAGATTTAATTCAAATTAAAAATTCAGAATGCTTAGGAATGAGGAATACGACTTACATATGTAGGAGAAGAATTTCATTGAGAGGCTGAGATTACTCTGGACTATATCTCAACTGATCATGCGGATTTAGAAAGACACTTGCTTTGCCACCGCATAAGGTGAAAATCCCGGTAAAGGCAACCATTCATTCACTTACTTACTAGTAAGTGAATGAATGGTTGCTGCAAGGAATATAATTCCGGTGAAACTTTAAGGAAAACATGTTAAGTAACTGTCGTCATGATAATCTTGTTTTAAATAAAGTCATGTCCCTTTAGTAACATCTTGACATTTTGACTGCTCTGTTAGCTTAGTTGGTAGTGGCTCTGCCTTCTAATCTAGGGGTGCGGGTTCGATTCCCGCATAACACAAGTAATTATGCATATTAAAATTTGTAATTACTTGTGTTGAGTCTGGTCGTTTCTATATATAATAAGTATGTATTTACAAAAAAAAGTATATATGTATTATATCCGTTATCTAGTACCCATGATACAAGCGTAAGCTTAGTATGGGGCTAGATGGCGCTGTGTGATATGTCCTGAAATATTTATTATTTATTATTTATCTGTAAATGCTTCTATTTAATTACAATAATTCCCTACTTCAGGTTTATAAATTAGTACTTCTTCCATCCCGGAAAGAGCCTTTTATCCCGAGTTTCCCAACTCGAGGATAATCCCCCAACAGAGTGTGCAAATGAAATGCTAACAGTATTTACTGAGATTCCACGCTTTTAAGGATACTTAATTAGAGCAGCCGTGAAAAATACCGCCAAAATCCCTGTGACGGGCTTTATTTATTTTGGGCCCTTTTATTCTTGTTACTCCTAATTACATTGGATGTTTTTAAATACGGGCGACAAATAGTGGTACTTATTCTGTGACGCTTCTAAAAGTAGAATAGAACGTAACACGGCTCTTGTGTATAAGTCAAAATTTGTATATTATGTTAGTCCATATTAAAAGTTAGTAACAAATGGAGCACCTGTGGCTCAGTGTTCGGCGGTATCCGTTTGGGAACAGCCGTCACGGCCAGTTCGTGGATAGCCGTGGCAAATACATAACATAGTGCTTACATGGTCTGAGCGCTTTCGTATGTTGGATAATAAAATAGTAGATTTCGTCTGTCCGTCATAGTACTACAATTGCTAAGCCACGTCAGAGGCCCATTTAAGCCGTTTGAATACTCTCAACACCAAAGTTTACCATACTCACACTAACTAACTTATCAGCTATGCATCTAGAAGACTAGTCCGCACTAAATTGCCTCGAAGCAGGCGGCAGTGGGCCACCAGGAAGTGCGGGACCGGTTTGTGAATATATCAAGTACTAGTACTAGCCTTGGGTCGCAGCCAGGGAACCGACTTGGTACAGTAACCCTTAACTGTGATAACGGCAGTTTCAATTACTACTAGTGGCTATGCGCTGATTCGCTAACGTCTTTTGCTGATAAAAAGTAGCCTATGACACTTTTAGAGCCCATCACTACTTCTTTTCTAAAAATTACGATAATTCATCGTATTATTTGCTGCGGCATGAAAAACTAAACAACCTAGCTAACGCACTTTTCTTTTGAATGTGTGAATGTTTTGGCAATGACCTCAAGAGGGGAAGAAATAACCTGACTGGTGAGTCACCAGCTACAATGTATGTATTTGTATTGTATAAATACGTAAAAAAAATTATACATGCATATTTGACATTCTGTAGTATTGTACATTCTTTTAGACATATAGAATTAAAAATAAAAGCAGGGACACATACACAGCTGTGTAAATATTATGTCTGTACTTATTATGCGAAAGGTCACAAAAGACCCTTGAAATCGTCAAAAGTATGACAATAGTATGTTTGGTTCATCTTGTGTATTCAGGCTGCCTGAAATGCCTACGACGGAATATTTTGTATCTCTGGCCGTGGCGCTGTGTATAAATAGATATACTGGGTTATTAATGGGTACAATTTGTAACGGATGTAAGTTTCAAGATGTCACAAAATCAGTAAAAATGAGTCTCTTAAGGCCTTATTACAAAACGTGGTTTAAATATTAGTCTAGACCAAGTCCGTTTTAGTTGTTCGAAAATGGTCTGTCTACTGTCATAATTATCAAACTGTCAAAATGTAAAAATGTAATGGCCTTTTACTGGCTCAACGTATCAGCATTGCCATCCATCGTGGTAATGCGGCTAGTATGCTGGGCACGCTGCCCTCTGGGAGTGGGCTGGAGCACTTAGATTATCATTAGGCTTTTCTAAAGATTTTCTAAGTGCCCCTTTTTTGTAGTAGTTAGAAGTAGTATGCTTAAGTTTTTCTTCCCTTGTTTTTATATTTTACCAATGTTAAATCAAAGTTCAAAATTGAAGTTGACATTTTGAATTCTTGTATGTGATGTCTGAACAACAAAAACCCACTTTTTATTTTCAAAGTCCTGGACTAATATTTAAACCGCGCTTTGTAATAAGACTGTTAGGGTTTGAAAATGTCGACAACAGAATTTACCACTCTCATACGCGACTTTAATTACTTATACTTATTCTTACAACTTACATAGTAAGTTACTTGGTAATCTTAATTTTTAACTTAGATATGTGTAAAGTAAAAAGCTGTAAGTATAAGTACGATTTGTTTGTTTTCTGTGCTTAGTGTGTGTATTAAATTGACTATTGATCCATTTCTAAGACGGTTTTCTTATGACGATACGATGTTGCCAAAAAACCTTGTCAGTATTCAGTCGCCCTGTATGTAGGTATTATTCTAGTATAAATAAGTATGTACTAACAACACAAATCGGCCTAATTTCCTTTGTTCAATCCCAAATATTAAATGTAAATGAAACATTTGCAGAGGACTGTCTGAATGTTGTTCTTTTAAAGCTGATTAGAGCAGGCGCGGAACCCTAAATCGGGATCCTTTCCAACATTTCATTCCGCATTCCCATGGAGTTTTAATGGGAAATACGTTTTGAAAAATGCGAATAATCTTACTATGAAGGTTTTGTTTTCTCAGTTGAAGCAATATTACCTACATCATCTAATGTTACATATTCATATCATTATTAATATATGACACAGATTGTATCGTACTATTTATTATTGGTATTTCATTACATAGTTTCATTTATTTATTTTTAATTAACTGAAGTAAAAGTCTTTAGTCATATAGAAAAAATATATATACAAACTTAATTTTTACGAAAAATCATAACCTACAGAAGTAAAAGATTAATTTACACAATTATTTCTTTTCTTCTTCTAGCCTGCCTCATATTTCATACATATCGCTATTTCGGTGACCTTCGTTTCGCCAGGCCACTGGGTCGTTCTCTGTTGATGGCCCTAGTATCTACATACACACTCTAAATTATAAAATAGAAGGTGAGTGTGTTAGTTTGTAATTGATTCTTGCTCCTGAGACAGAACTACGAATCCTTGATACATATATCCTTGGTACATAAATTGTAGTAAAGTAGTGTGTAATCCAATGTATTTTGTACATCAATGGATTTATAAGTATTTTTTACTGATTAATTCACAGCTATTTCAAACAGGGTGGATAAAACCGTCGACGAATCAAATTATTAAATACAAAAAAATGTATGTTTGTTGTGTTATGGATATGTTCGATTTGCTTTCGTAACGTGATTTTTTGTATGGCGCTAGTAATATGGTCCTGAGAGTGATATAGCCTACTTTTTATCCCAAAACAACGCAAGTAAAGCTGCGGTATACAGGAATGGTTATGTAAATATCTGGAACAGAGCCACATATCAGCATTGACAGGCGCGACGCAGCCAGGCGGATGAACCGCCGCACGGCTCAGTGGCTGCCGAGATATGACGCCCAAATCAATGTTCAATGGGCTTTAAATCGTAACAATTATAATATATCACATAATTTATTTTAATAATTGAAACAGCCTCATATCATAAACATTGTAAATATCTAGTTTTTAAGGGAATAAAGGCTATTTTATTTTACTGGATAGTTAAGCATTTGATCATTTCACCACGCTAGTACGAACTATGACGACAAGAAGCGTCACACTGACCGTATAAGCGACAATGCAGCCCTTATACCTTCACTATAGAACTTATTCCCAAACGAGGCTGACTGAATCTTCTAATACAATTATGAATAAGTAGTAGGTAAATAATAATAGAAATATAATAATTATAATTAGTTGTTCTGTAAGTTATTATATCACCCTTATGAGCCTTTGAAACGCTATGATAGTAATTAATACGGATGAATTAAGTTTAGTATACATTCATTCAAAGCATTAACTTTTTCCTTTAGGTTCCTGATAAGTACTCTACGCATTGAGGACTATGCGAGTATACAAAATTAAAAGACTTCGTAGGAACGTCCAGATAGGTACCTGAATACTTACTATATATCTTTAAACACACTTATCAAGCCAGACTTTATAATAGTCAAGAACTTTACTAATTTCAGTCTAATTTTACTCCTAAGTACAGCAGAGGTTAGAAAAGTTGCCACCATTACGGTCTCTGGGGTGTAAAAATTGTTGTTAGTGGAGTTTGTTACATGTTTCATTAGCGGCTACATCAAGCGAGCTGCGCGCGATTGTATGAGCTAATGTAGCGAACAACGTGACCAGGGTTGCCATGCGCAATAATAATATTATTGGTATACAAGTCGTATTATTAATTATGTAGTTTTGGTAATGACGAATATTTGGATGTCCTATATTCGAATACAACCGTTTTAAATAATTAAAACTAACATATTAGTACATTAGGTAAATACATACTGCTTTAGTATTGGCGTAAGAGGGAGGAGGCCTATACCCTGCAGTGGGTCCCATTAGGCTGATGATGATAATGATGACATTAGGTAAAACAAACTAAAAGTATCTAAAAAACTTGATTGAATAAACAATAGCTTATCGTTTATTCGTAGTTACCATACAACATGCCCTATAGATTTAAGATGATAAATTATGTTCTTTTTTTCATAGTGGACAGCCCTGTAGTCAGGACTTTTGAAAACTGCAATTTACACTAAACGCGAAATTTTTACGTAAGTACCCCTTTTTTTCTCTAAAAAAACCTGGCCTGCAGCAAGTCCTCCTGAATATGGTCGTCGGCGAGTCCTCGACGCCTCCTGGCATCCAGGTAAAGTCCAAGTATCGGAACACACAATATAGATGTACGGGCTCACTGATTAGGTTATAACACTCGCGTGATATTTTTAGATTGTTTTGCGTAACGTACTTTCTGTTCAAGGGTTGGAGCAGCACTGTCGATGTAAACGTCATTCTTTTTAGAGATGCGCGAGCGCGGGGTAAATGCGCGAGTGAGATATATTCGATTTTACATCGACTTGATGAATGTAGATTTTAGGCAAGCCAAGTCCCTACACATAGAAAAGGTATAATATAATTCCATAATCAATATATTGGTTGAAAATTATAGTTCATTCGTTACTCTAGTTTCAGATTCCTGCTTAGGCTACCTATGTCACAAAATATATTTTTATTATTTTTTTACACGGAATAGGCCAACGTTTGACTACAGCCTGCCTGATGTTAAGCACCACTGTAGTCTAAGAGGTTGCACGTTTGCCCAGGAGAAACCTATTTATTTATCTAATCTAGCAACACCGAAACCCTCACAAACGTCAGTAGAGGGTGGGGTGAGAACAAATGAAGGCTATTAATCCAGAGAAATCAGTACAAGAGCAGTGATTAATTACTAAGACGTGGGAGTGAAGCTGTAAGGATTATATACGTTTATCTATTAATTAATTTCACTTGAATACGGCAAGCCTAATGCGAAAGTGCCCATTAAAATTAAGTCCTTATTAGCCTTAATTTTATAAAGAGTTTCAATTGCAAGTAGGAAGCAGAATAGTAACAAGTAAAGTTAAGTGAATTCTTTTTTTTCTTATCGAATGTGAGTGGCCTACTCTGGTGTGGAGAGTTTATCTAGCCCCCCTAAAGGCCTCTGATATGGCTTAACGATTGCCGTAAATAAAATAGATAAAAGAAATCCAAGTCTCTTAATATTTCTCTCACCATAGAAGGTAATCAAAATTCATATACGCATATCATTTTGATTTCTCTTTTGTGTTAGTAAATTTATTTTTACTGCTGTGCTTTACATAGACATAAATTGAATATACGATTATTTGGGTCTTATGTATCACTTGTTGATTAATTTATCTAAATGGCCATAAAATTAATTTCATCTATAAAATTGTATCACTTTTTTTAACAAGAAATGGGTTTGCACTTGACCGTAATTCGCCTGATGGTAAATACTTATTTTAAACAGATAGTTTAACGATTACTGATTATTATTATTACATCCAATAACCCTTAACAGCCGAACTAAATACTAAACGTCAAAACTTCACGCAGCCAAAATGATAGCTAGCCATAAATCTGGTATTAAATATCTACAGCTAAACAAATGACTACAGGAACACTGCGACAAAGTGTCTGAGAGTCTGTAAGTTTGCTGCGAAGGTATAACTTATTGTAATGCAGATATGGTGGCCAAGACTTACTGAAAGCTTTGGACTGAGATAAGAACTTTAAGTAGAATATGGCTGTTTGTCTAGTACGGCAGTTGTTAAGCCATGTCAGAGGCCCTTAGGGCGGTTTGAAAACTCTCGACACCAGAGTTGGCCACTCTCATTCCATAAAAAGAAGAAGTAGAATGTAACTAACACAGGACGTATTACTCAAGATTTTTAATACTTATCTGTTGGTGATTTATGTATATGTTCAGTAATTGTAGGTACAAGTTATGCGCTAATCTGTTATTGTTAATTGGTTAGTAATTTAGTTTTTTTTTTCTTTACATCATTTTCTTATGTATAATGAAACATAATAATAACGCCTTATACTGTTTGTTTTACAATGTATACCTATGTGTACATTTACAGGAGGTGTAATAATACCTATAGAGTTAGTAGAATTGAGAACCTTTTTCTTTTTTCTTCAATACTATGTAAATTTTTAAATAATTTATTTTAAGAAACCACCGTTCCTTGATCTTGCAGTGTGGTACACCTACGGGGCAGTAAGTTCTCGCACGTTACGAGGGCAAGTCACGCGACCGAAGAAAGCCCGACCTTTGCTTTAATTGTGATCATTTTTACCCAAGCTCCTCCGGTCTATCGGCAGTTTAGGGTTAAATAATAGATTAGGTGGAAAGTTTTTACAGAAAAATCGTATTTAATGTAAATTTTACGTTGGCATATCAGCAAAAGACGAAGAAATCAAACTAACATCATGAAGTGTTTTTTTTATGCGGCCATAGTTCACCTGAAGGTAAGCGAGCAATACGGTCTAGGATGGATGGGATGATCTTGGGTGAAACAAACGTCATCGGTCAAATAGTGAATCTATGTTGGTAACTCCTCTATTTTTACATTCTATTTGTAACTATTTCGTTAAATTTATTGATAAATGTTAATAAAAAAACATCTGTTACCAAATCAATACAATTTTCATAGCTATTTATGTGTAAATTATTGCAAAAATATTTAAAATGGAAATAATTAACATAATAAGTATAATTTTAACTCGGCCAAGGACACAAATTAGCATTTTGTTTCTGTTATCAAAACGCCAGCTGTATGTATAAACATGAATATACAAATCTTTGTGCAAGGGCATGGAAAATAAACGTGTTTATGAAAAATGAATATTTACAATAAATTTTTTCAATCTGTTAAAACTACGATGCTGTTACTTAACTGTACTCGTAAGTATATTAAATAACTATTGACTAAAGAATTTACATTATTCGGATATTTAGATTTCAGTGCAATTTTATCAAAGCATTTTTCGGACTTATAAGACTTGCGTTTCAGCAATATTTTTCTATTACATTTATAAAAATAAAAGAATCCAAATTGGGTAGCCACAAAGCTCGATACAGCCTCAACGGATGCGGAGCTTTTAAGCCCTTTGTGTTCGTAAATTTCATTCAATTTACTGTGAATCTCTGAAAGCTTCAGTCTACAAATTTCTTCACATTTTCTACCAAAGCAGGGCTCGGTAATAAATCTATTTGGCGAAGAAACAGCTAATGTCTACGGTTCGCTTGATTTGGCTCCGACACGCGACTTTCTTTGTTCGTTAACTTTGTATTTGGAAACTTTCGTAGCATTACGTGTGTTAGTGCTAACTTATTTGGTGTTCTTGCTACAACTAAATCATGAAGCAAGCTAACTTATCGATATAAGTATAAATAACTACATAATATGTAACCAAACTGCCTCCACTTATACCTCACTCTAAATGTTTATAGCACTGCGCAAATAATAAGTGTATAAAAAAACGTCTTGAAGATAGATAGTGAAACTTACAAGTTTCAAACTGATATAACAGTAATAAGATTAAGCATAATAATCTATCTAATAGAGAGAGCTTCCCCTTCCGGGAATGACCAATCAATTAAACCTTATGTAGCTACAAATGAAACCACTAAATTGAACTGAGACTCTCCTGCTTTTATGAAATCGGCCTTAAATAATAACACAGGACAGATGAAAAACAATACTATTTAACTAATTAATGAAGCGGTAACACATTTTTGAAGCTGTATTAATCGTACAGCTTGCTGCCAACATGTCTCCGACCGACGTGGCGTTTGACGTTTTCATTTTCATCAAACATTATCGAACAAATTGGCCATTAAATCTGGATTAGTCTTTTTTTTTGCTCACTACAAAATTAAAGCTACAGTGTTACTCATGACTAATGCAAACTAAACATGAAAACTATACATTTATTGTTTAATAATATTTGGAAACTCCAAAGAAAACTGCGTGTCTTTGATTAATTCGTCCACCTTTTAGGTTCATCTATGAGTCAGGTGATTCGCCGTTACTTCATTTCTTCGTAATATAACTAACTAATTAAAACATAATATAAAAAACTAAATACTAACAATAACAACAAAAAAATAAACTATTTGAAAAATTATTAACTAAGCTCGGACTTTCAAATAAAAACCTATATCTGTATATCGTTTAAAAAGTCGCTTACCCAAGGTGACAGAATCATGACAAATGCTACGAGGCTAGTCAAAATCATTTCCATTGTCCCGCGATCGAACCCGGACCTCCGGCTTGGTAGTTACTGTTTAACCACCAGGCCAAGGCTTTAACTTGATGCGTCAAGTAAAGAATCTGGAAAACCCTGTATAACCGCAGAATAAGTAACAACACTAACTATAAGCGAATTCGTTTTATTACTCTAAGAACATTAGCAAGTTTTTTTGCATTATTACAAGCCAAGGTTATGTGTAAAGTCAAACCAATGTCGCAGAGTGAAATTACTTCTACATAATATAAACATGCAATTCTGCTTTCTAAGCATTTCTTTGTGTGAAAACATGCAAACATTTTCTCGTTATTTTTTGACCGAAAATATTATTTTTATGTTCATTTTGTGAATACGTTGGCAACGTTCATGTTTTTTGCTTGTTTCTTTTCTGTTCGTTACACGGGTTGTCTGGGTATTTTTAGAGGGCAGTCGACTGTATGGTGTAGAATAGAGTTATTTCAAGGGGAGTTTATAAATGCAAATTCACAATAGTGAAAATTTATATCATATGTGAATTGAAAACTATCAATGAAATCTCTAAATTTGATAGCAGCATTTTATATAGGTATGTCTCTGGTACATAAACTAGTACTGCACAGAAAAGTAATTTTAAATACACCAATACCTATGTTTTATATCATGATATTATCTATTGAAACCCTAACCCGACAAACTTTCCTTAAATGTCATCGGATGTTGAAAAATTCAATAAAATGTGGGTAGAAAGAAAAGTCAAACAAAGTGATCCAACGTATTCTCTATTGTCCCATCCAGTTATGTTAATGTTCTCTGTAGGCGGTATTGAAAGCCTCTTGAGATTTGGATACACTTTCTGACATTTGTTCAGTATTCGTAGGTGTGTTGTGTTAGGCTAGGACTCACTTGAGGCTTGCTGTTGTTTCTAGAACGTAGACGAAGTATGAAGTCTAGACCTTAGTACATAACCTGGACGTTTTCTCTTCAGGGAGCTATTCATATCAATTATGTATGTCTCATATCTGCTGTGCCAGAACTAAAAAGATCGCTTGGTCCGAATATCGACAGAAACGTTTATACTTGGACTTATTTATTATTTTTAAACTAAAACTGAGCATCAATTGTTCTTTCATCTAAACAAAAACCTAAACCTTGCAACAATTTCGTATTATACTATCTTTTCGGATATTCTTCTAAAAGGTTTCTTGTTCCAGAAATTGTGGTACAGTTGCTTTGCAGACCGGGTTTTGAATATAAAAACTCGAAACTTCACTGCAGCTGGAAAGTCAAGAGTGTGGCTTTCTATGAAGTAAACATGAAACCCTTTGATATCATAAAAAGAAACGTAGAATGTAGATATAAATACTCATATCAAACATATTTATCTTGTTATTTAATTGCAATAAAGTATTATTATTATTATTATCAATAACAGTGCTAATATTATTATTATTTATTCGACCTATATTATAACTTGCTTTGAATATTTAATAGCAGAGTAAGGTTACACCTGTTGTTATTATAAATTGATGCTAGAACTCCAGCTAGATGTTCAATAATATACCTACATATTTTTATTTTAAAACCCTTAACCAGGCTATGGATAGAGCGTCTCCCACATTGATTTTAAGATGTTATTACCAGGTTATGGCAAAGTATCTACCACAAACTGTCAAAAACGAACAAATTAAAATATTCCCCAGGACTACAAAAAAATAAATTGTCACTGTCATTGTCAAATGTCACTTTTACGGCCAATCTTTCAATGGTCGTCCGTGTAACGGTTGTTTTTGTGAAAAGTGCGGAGTATTTTAGTGATTATGGCGAACCGGAGAAAGGTAAGTCGTACGATTTTTTTATATGTTGTAGAATTAGAGTTTTTCTAGTGATATGTGCATAAATTATAAGTAAATACTTGAAAAAAATCATGATATAACAAAATAAAACATGTGGGAAACCATTTACCTTAGCCTTAGAATTAGAATTATTGTGGGAGTTATATGTACATTGCCCGGTGAATTTTCTAGTAGATTTCTAGAAAATAAATAAAAAGTTTTTTTATACTGCCTACATTGTCTGTTTCATTTATTGTAGATTTTACCTATATATAGGTAGTTTTCATTTAAAAGTTCTAAACTAAAATGTATACAAAATTTAAACTTTATATATAGATATAAAAGTCAGTCGTCTGGCAGGCAATGGGATTAGCTTTCCCACATATGTTTTTTTAGGTTTTCAGCTAATTTTCTAAATATAATTGATTAAATCTCATACTAAACGTTATCACTCATAGAAATCTATTAGAAAATCACTATTACTATAGGATTTGTCCGAGGCCTGGTAAAGGGTTAACTATGAATGTACTATGAACTTACACCTGTTTATTGAAATAGATACGAGTCATTTTAGAAATAATTGATGCCTGCTAAAACCCTAATTAACAGATATTTTTTCTTATTATACCACAGTTTCTTGTTTATTTCTTTGTACTTTTATGTTCCCGGGTATTCTAGGCTTCATTTTATGGGCGCGGAGCACCTAAGCGTCACTCAAAAGACACAAAAAAGATATGAATAAATTCATGACCAGTCAGTAAAGCTCTACCTATTACTAAAATGAAAGTTATTTTATAAATTAATATATATTTATTTCATACAATAATAAAATAAGGCTGCCCCGTTGGATAGATAGACTAACCTTTTGGCCAATGTACAAGCCAGCATTTTGGTCACGCGTAGCCTCTTTTAATCGCCCGACAGATTTTGGTAGAGTTCAAAGAGCTGTATGTAATTTTACTGGACATCAATGTACTCGTATTCATATCTCACTTAGATCTTGTAATTACACGTTGAAGGCTCTAATGAGAAGTTTTTACGTGCGAAGGCTCTCGGCGTGAGTAAGTGCTCGTAATTGCGTGATGGGATGTGCACATTACGACGAGACGTGGAATACTACTGACAGATATCGTTTTAGTTTAGGCTTTTTTTATTGTCCGTCAGTTTGAAGTGTCATCCGATCCGACCAACAGTAGAGCCTAAGTGCAATGCCGTCCACTAGCTGAGGTACGGGAGCTTTAGAAAATACATTTTTACTAGCAAACTATACTATTGTACAAAACGTAAACGTTCCCAAACGCTTGGCATAATTTAAATTTATTATTTATTTATATTAGGAATGGGTCTTCAATCATCATGATACAAATAATAAAATTAATCGAGAAAAATTATAAAATGAGGATAAATGAAAAATCTAGAGGGAGTTTAATCTATGAGTTTGTGGAGGCGGCCACGATATGAGTAGGTACTTAATGGGGGAATCTAAAAAGCTCATTATACTTAACCGTGTAAGAGATATAATGTTACTTTGTTTGATGCGACTTCTTTTATGAGCTTTTATATCTAGGAAGGTGAAGAATGATACTTACAAAATCGTTAAATATTAAACTTAAGAAGACAATGTTATGAAACACATATTAGTTATATATACATATGTATTTGCTAGATATTCTTTATAACATCTAATATATTTTTTCAACCGTCATGACTGCAATTTATTCGAACTGAAAAAACCAAGTTGCATGGGACGGTTAAACTTCTAAATTACTAGAAAATATTAGTCTACAATATTACGATTTATCATTGTTTTTTATTTGGAAGTTAAGCCAAGCCTAACCAACATAAAAACCGACTCAATTCGATTCAATTACTAACATAAAGTATCTACTACTTCTGTTAATGATCCTAAACTGCCAAGAATATGTCAGACAATAAATATCCGAGCCTACGTTAGCATTTTGGCAAAGTCTAGCGTTTTGGCGAAACCTAGACCTTGAGAGAAAAGCAACTGCCGATTAATTGCTGCTAAAATCAAGGACTTTGATTATATAAATGGAAAAAACTGATTTCGTTTGGTGTATGTTTGAGAAAATATTTTGTTTAGACAGAATTTACATTGTCATGAGAATAATAAACCGTCAGGATTATTATTCTAGACCTATACATATATAGGTATAGGATAATTAATATTAGGCAAACTGCGGATTAAATTATTTCTTTGTTAACACATAGATAACACATCAAATAAATAGTTATTTGATGTGTTATCTATAGTAAGTGTAGACGTATATAAGAATGTTTTAAAACATTAGAATATCTTCTAAATTTTCTTCTTCTAAATATATAAAACTCAAAGGTGACTGATTGACTGACTGACTGATATAGTGATCTATCAACGCACAGCCCAAACCACTCGACGGATCGGGCTGAAATTTGGCATGCAGGTAGATGTTATGACGTAGGCATCCGCTAAGAAAGGATTTTGATGAATTCCACCCCTAAGGGGATAAAATAGGGGATGAAAGTTTGTATGCAACTTTGTCAATTTTGAACCGATCGGGCTGAGACTTTGCATGCATAAAGCTACTATGACGTAGGCGCTCGCTATGAAAAGATTTTGATAAATTCCACCCCTAAAGGGATAAAATAGGGGATGAAAATTTATAATATAAAATAAATACAATAATATTAGTTCTTCTTTTCAAATAAAAAGATAATATTTAAGACCTCAGTTGATGAATTGGTGTTACAAGGTGCAGTCATATTGATTTTACTGTCCATTTCGCTCTGTCAACATTTCCCTAGTCCAAGCACAAGAGTGTTCGCGTGAAAGCTTCCATTAAATCCACTCAAGTTGGTTGACGCAGCATATCTGAACAATAGGGTTCGGCAGGGTTCAACGCTTCACATATCCAAATAGGCAGAAACATTAACTGCGCCGTTAAATAACACTTCGGTTTTCCAAAATAAACCAAAGACAGATTTGACTGCATCTCTTGCAAGAGATCAATTTGACTGTTTGGTTTATCTATACTAATATTATAAAGCTGAAGAGTTTGTTTGTTTGTTTGAACGCGCTAATCTCAGGAACTACTGGTGCGAATTGAAAAAATCTTTTTGTGTTTAATAGACCATTAATCGAGGAAGGCTTTAGGCTACATAACATCACGCTGCAATTAATAGGAGCGAAGAAACAATTGAAAATGTGGAAAAAAACGGGGAAAATTATTGATCTTTGAAGGCTTCCGTTGCGTGCGCTGCGAAAACGGTTCAAGATATCAAAAAAGAAAGAACTATTCCTCTTGAAACGATCTAACAAAATGTAGACAGTATATGTCTATCTTTTAAGATTAACTCACTAGAACCGTTTTTATTGTAATAACTATTCCACGCGGACGAAGTCGCGTCGCGGCCACAGCTAGTAGATGTATTATCTATAGTTTTAACAATATTAACCCTAAAAGAATAACTAAACTTAACGAAACTTAACAACTATTTATGTATGTTCAGTATTCATTAAATTCGGTTACTTTTATGATATTCGTATTTTTAAGCTATCTCTTAAAATCACAAGTGTTCTTAGCTATCGTTCGTAATAAATATAAATATCCTTTAAGTTTGATCCAGTGATTACTACTAAGTATGATGATGAGTTTTTATTAGTGATTTATCGACAGTGAATTAATAGGTTTAGTGAAGAACATATTATGTTTTGGAAACACGTTAATGCTGGTCTAACGCTTTCTGGGGTGTAAAAATCTGTCTCAATTAAAATCATTTTCTATCTTTCTAGCAGCGAAGATAGAACATTCGGTTGATGATGATGCTTATATGCATGTGTGAGTCAAAGGTTTCACCATGTTTGGTATGCGACGTCCCTATAGAGCATGACAATGGCATACCATAGACGTCGCGACATTGTCCCGAACCATTGTTGTTTCTTCATCATGTTATAAGTACCTACTTATTACGTGTCTGGATCATTAAAGATGAGTACTGGGAAAAGGACAATCAAATCTCATATCTAAATATAAATATTATTACATATAAATCCTGTGAAAGATAGATTGCATGTCATCTCCTGCGTCACATTTTAGTTTCTAAATTACATAAGTACCTCTCTTTTTTTATAAGTACTAATTTTCATCCAAATTCTTCCCTTATTTTCTTCCTTAACTTTTCTGTTTTTCCCCTTTTTTGTTAGAAATCCACGAGCTCCGCGAACAACATAACGCTAGATTGCCCATTCCAGTGAATTACCGGACGAATGACTATTTTAAAGCAGGTATAAAATATAATGCACCATTTTATAGCCATAAAATCGTAAAAACCATAAATCCGAGTTCTAACCCCGGATTTGGACGCAAATTCATGGATTTTCGCACCGAATCAGGCACTAAAACCCAGAGGCTCACAAATATATCACTCGCAAATACCGACACAGGTTCCACAGTTCAGCACACATGTAAAACAGGAGCTGGGTAATCCGGGGGCTAATGCTGCCGCTTAGGGGAAGATTATTGTACTTTGTTATTTAGAAAACTTTATAAAATCTCTTGGTCACACTCATGACTCAAGAGATATAATTTTGTTTATGAAAGTGAAAAAGTGTTGTGAACTATAATCTTCCATAAACTGACTAAAACGGGAACAGATTTAGTTGATATTTTGACTACTTACTTGCTTGGCAATAAACTGAATCCTTAGACATGTATAATATCTGGTACTAAAAGTAGCATGATAGGGCGTAATTGATTAGCAAAATTCCAATTTTTCGAGCCATAGGTCCCTTATCAATTAAACTTCTGAGTAAGTAGATGCAAATAAAAAAGTCAAATTCAATTTACTAATCTTAATTGTGTCCGCCTTATCCTCCTAGTATCCATCAGGCGTGCTGAAGGTTGCTGGGAGCGCACAATGGCTGGCTGTGAGCTCTGACGAGGCATTTTTCACCTCCACTTCCATCCCCTTTCATGTCTCGCTAACTACAGTGTGGTTTCACCCGCACTGCCGTGTGATGGAAATACTCTATACAAATCTTTGATCACAAAGAATTCAAATTCAAAATTCATTTATTCAGAAAAATGTTACAATATTTCTTAATTACTACCTAACATACTGGGTTATTGCACACCCGTAGGTACTATGTTAGCTAGTCCCTTCCAGTGATCTGGATTCATTAATGAAAATTATGAATATGTTGACTAATTCTGACACCAGAGTTAACCACTCTCATACGAACTTGCTAATGAACTTGTTAACGCGCAAATTTTTCCTTTAAATATAAACTTTTATTCTTCTTTTGTGCCTGTTCAATAGCTATTTTTGTATAAAATGGGAATCAAAGAATAACAGGCAAAGAGGTCCAATTGGACCTTTGTTATTCGGCTCTATTGTTCGAGATATGAAAAATAAGGACATAAGACAAAACACAAACAAAACAAAAGAAGAAATTGAAGCTTTGACTCACGTATCTCGGTTACTAAAATAAACAAAAGAATGCCAAAAATAATACAGAGTCTGTAGTATTAATTGAAAATAAACATTCTCTGTTAAACCTATTCGAGAGACAGAAAGAACTGGTTAAAAAAAGTACAAATTTTTTTCACAGAATCGGTAACTTTAATTGAAAACAAACAACATCTGAAACCGCCTCAATAAAGAAGATTTAGAAAATTGAATAGGGAAGGATAGATAAGTACCTTATTAGATAAAATACTAAAAGCAATTTCCAATTTATTATGAGTGTCAACAGCGTAGATAAATTAACGTATACTTCTCTCGATGATAAGAAAACCCAAATATCTTGGCACGCCTCTCGCTGTATACTGAAAATAATGGATCTCATTTTCTCGCGCGGTGTTCGTACGGGGACCAAATTAACAGAGTATACAAATATAACTTGGATACATTATTAACCTAACCACATCTTCTAATCGAATGAGAGTGGCCATCTCTGGTGTCGAGAGTTTTCAAACCGCCCTAAGGGCCTCTGACATGGCTTAACGACTGCCGTACTAGACAAATAGACGGGACCGACAATTTAACGTGTCAGTCGACCCACGGAAGCGCCCAAAACGAAATGCTACTTTTCGGTCACCCATCCAAGGACTGACCGCGTCGACCATAGACATCGACCCAGTCACATAGAAATACAATATTAAATTGCTTTTACACTAGTTTCTGTCTTCTTTTCTTTAAAGGAAATAATTTATTTTTCTTTCTTCGCAATTACCTTATACATTGCTTTGGTTATATCTTTGATTTAATTATTAATAACTTAATTACTTTTACGAACGTCGTCTTCAGGCTTATTTTACAATTAGAAATTAAGAAAAACCAGGAAAACCCCAAAATATACTACTTTTAATGTATGGTAAAATTGTACCTACGTTTCTAATTAGCTGAGCAATGTTTGTCTGTTTGTGTTTGTTGCTCAAGACCTCGTCAGGAAGTAATTAGCTATTCATACAAGATACTGTTACTAATTCCATCGTATCTAATAAGACAAATTTTCATAAAACGTACCTTGGCTTTTGAAAACTGTTTTGAGCGTTTTTCTGGGGAGCAAATGAATAGCTGCGAACTAGATAGATATATGGTATTCATAATTTTTAATTGGAATGGAACGAGCAAATTATGCTAAAACACACTGCTAAGTACCAACGATGCAATTTTCTGATACAATAGATGGATAGATAGAATATGTTTATTTATATACTCTCTCTTTGAGTCGTATTTCCTCATGACTGAGGGTCGTGACCCCCGCGCAGAATTAATTCGTTATGGGAGTTCTCTTGGACATATGCATCATGGGGGGCGCCCAGGCCCTTCCACGGAAGACACATGTCCTCGGATATTGCGGTCCTCAAACATTTCGGTTTCCTCACGATGTTTTCCTTCACCGCTAAGCGAGTGCAAATCCATACTTAACTTGAAAATACAAGTCATTAGTAGGGTCGTATTCGAACCAGGGTGCGTCTAGATAGAAAACAGACACTTGAACCGCTGAGCCAGCCTCGCTTATAACTTACAAAGACTTTACTTATTTATTTACAAAGGCTCGTTATTTGAACACGGTATAAACACATAAGATTAAGTTCTTAACTGTAAATTCTATCTCCTAAGGATTAACACATATTGCTTTACTTTTAGAAAAAATATAATAAGGTTTTAACCTTACTTATATTTATTTGCAACAGAAAACAATTAATAATACGATCATTATGATATTGATATGAGTCATGACCATATGAGCAAACATTATTTCCAGTTCCTAGTATTCTAACACTTGATTAGTAAGTAGGTATATTACATATATAGCCCGATATCCAGACACGTCCCGGGTGTCACTTCGCCCGGGTGTCAGTGTCGCTGGAAGTGGCATGTGTCAAATTGATCCGGGATATATTTACCCCACTTTATGCGGTTATTGGGGATATGCGTCAGAGATACATAGCATCTTTGCGTTTATTGAATAGAGTTTACTGTGTTCATTGTGTTAGGGATGTTTTGTCTATAATAAAACGATCCATAAAACAAAAACTTATTTTTCGCTTTGTTTTTAAACTCAAAACAAACGCGGTTATATTGAGTAGATGGCAAAATTTTATCTGAAGCTACGTAGTTTCACCTCTTTAGACATGTTATTCACAAACTCTTGAAAATTCTTGTAATTTTGAAAGCTCAGCACACACACATTCAACCATTAATCTCGCCATTTTGTTTGTGACTGTAACAAATGTTCAGTCACTTATACCCATGTAAGTACATACATGTGGTTATATCACTGCCTATTTATTATATAAACGTATATGTGGCAAGCGGCTGGCAGAAGGAGAAATCTTTTCTTTACTTTGTTGTGATGGATCGCATCTGACATTCTGCACGTCCAACGACAATATATTCACAAGATGTCTCTTTAGTTATGACGAACAGCCGACCAAGTGTGAATCTGAATAGATAAGGGCAAAAAAACAAGTATTTAGTATGAAAGCGCCTAAAATATTAATTTTATCCTGTTATTTGAGCGTAAAGTGACCGCTGATTATGCATCATCTGTGAAAATTAGCACTGTTCAGCCTATGAGATACCGTTTAGTAACAGACAGGAAGGAAATCAGAGTAGAATAGGCTTAAGTTTTTGCCCTTTATCAAACAGATCGCTTAAATCAGTTTCTAAAAATATAGGAGTCTCTGGAAAATACCGTCTGTGGTCGCATCTTTCGTGTGAAAGTTGCGAGTATTTCTAAATTAGGTGACTAAGTAGGTATGCCATGTTTTATTTAGCTGCGACATGTTCTAGGATTTGATATTGTGAGGCTTGGAGTATTCTACGAGGGAAAAAATATTATTGTAGGTTTTGTTATGACGGCATTTTCTAAAAGATAAGTAAAAACCGGGTTTATGCTAGTTATTTATTAACATTATAGTTATACAATATGTATATAGGTATATGTATAGGTCGAAAACTTAGTCGTAACTTGAGGAGAAGATTAAACTCACAAAGGTGGAATTCGTTTGACCAGATAACACAGCGCTTAGGAGGAGTATCATGGAATGTGCAAGAACTTAGTGTATGTTGATGTTAATAGTGGAAGATAGAGTTTATGAAATTATATTTATGTTAGTGTTCGGCCGTACCTAACTTGATTCCAGGTGAGAATATTAACTAAGTAGGTATAGTTAAATTGATTATTATGAATAATTACTTCAAAGTTATTGGACAAGACACAAGCGTTTGCTTAGTGTGGGGCTAGATGGCGCTGTGTGCAATGTCCCGGAATATTTATTTATTTATTGTATTTAAGAAATTAATAGGCAAATAGCCAATTAAACAGCCAGTTACTAGCACCTAATAAAATGTATGTTTACATAACCAAGTAAGTTAATATGTTAGGTACTTATGTATTAATTAATTAACGAATAATATGATTTTCATACACACAACATACCTAATTAAAGCTTAGTTTTTATAGTTTTAATTGAATTACACAATGATTTATTAATCAAATTCTTCATTAAATTCCCTGCGTAACTTAAGTATAAAGTAAGTAAGAAATTTAACTCTTGCGTGTGTTTTATGAATTTAGATTAAATTATTAGAACTACCTCCAGCGACACAAGTTAACATTAGCCTGTTACTTAAACAGTTAATATTCATGAAGTTAACGATGTTTTAGGTCAAGTTAACGATAAGTTCAACTTGGCAAGTTCAAAGTTAACATTATATTTGTCGACTCGAGGAGGCAAAGCGATATTGCTAGCAGGTACATGTAATAAATGGATGTGTACCTATTGGAAAATTATGCTTTAAAACATTAAATATGCTAAACTTTAATACAGCCTGCCTTATATTGATAACAAAAATTTAATACAACTGTAGATAGATAGATAGATAGATTGATACTTTATTGGACACAAAAAACATAATACAAAACGGAAAAAAAATAATTAAAACTAATGCCACAAATGGCGGCCTTATCGCTAAAAGCGATCTCTTCCAGGCAACCGTAGTATATGTAGTGTTTTGTACGCTCATCTAGAAAATACCTTGTAGGTATATTCGAACATATTTATTTAGAGTACGAAAAAGTAATATAAGAATTACAATGCGCTGTGCAGTGAAGGCTTTTATTAAGTAAGTTTACTTATGCAATTAGTATAAACAGACTTTAGTTTATAAAAGCCTTCACAAAATAAGACAACGATCAAATCGAATAATCTAATTATTCCGGCTAATTGTACCAGTTTTGAGCAACTAAATAACTTAGAAATTAGATTTCAATTGCGAGTTGTAATGAATTAAAGAGGCAGCAGGCCGTGACCATCGCGATTACTTGCCAAGTTCCATTCCTCCGCACACGTCTAATAACTTTCACATTTTTGCGTGAGCTGGCTGCGAGCCGGCTGCATGCGAACCCCGCATTCCACCATAAAAACACCAATACTCCATAGACGTCGCTCATTCACAAAACAAACAAAAACAAAAGCCGACGGTTATCAGAAACAAACATCGACATCGTAATATCGTGAACTCACCCCCGTGAAATCTTGTGGCGCTCCAGATTTGCAAAAGTTATCCGCTCAATGGTAACAAACACTGTCACTGAAGTTGCACTGACACTGCACTCGCGGAGGGCAGCTGAGACGGCGCGACGCGTGGTGGCGCGGCGAGCGGCTGGCAGAGACTGGCCGCGCGCTCGCCTCGCACTTCGCAGCCGGCGAATCAAGGCCATGCAAAACACTGCTCCCATTTCCCCCAGTGGAAAGTGTTCGCATCCGTGATCCGTGCCCCTTTCGGGCAGGTGTGGGAGAAAGCACCCAAAAAATTGACCGTTCTGACTCATTCGACGAGATGATTCGCTTAATAACGCCTCTGGTCAATGGACCGCCGTGGAAAGTGAAACAACCGGTTGCGGAGGCGCCAAAACTAACTAAAGCTGGCGATGAAATTAAGACGCTGAAATATTGTGAAACAAAAGCTTTAGGTTGGTTTAATTCACCCGCGCTTGATTAATGGGCCTTCGAGCCGGATATTCTATTTTGTTTAGAGCTCTATCTAGCTCGTCCGTATAACTTTGTTCATTAGGTAGCTGCGGCTAAAACTATCAAATTTACGAAATTTCGCGGTAATTCCAAAACTACTAACAAATTTTGGTTATTGTTAAGCCGTGCGTGACGCGTGACACACCCTCAGAGTAGTTTTTGGAATCAGGATGGCTTTTTAGTCACCCAAGCTTACTTCTCTAATAAGAAATAGCGCAAACCATACATCAAGCCTAAACAGAACACCGAAGAAGTTTACTAACTATGATTACTTTGCACAAGTAGAAACTAGAAACTCCAGAGCTGCAGCGAAATGCTATAAATGATGCCAAGTTGTAAATTAGAAGGGAGTCTTGGATAGATCGATATAAACACGGCGAGCATTTTACTTGCTAATTAGAATGAAACCGGTGCTTATCAATTGGCGAGTACCTATCTGTGTCACTGCAGAGGTGTGTTTGGGTCAGCGTGGAACTCGTTACGGTAGTGCATTTAAGTGCAACCTAACTTTACTTAATGGCAACTTGATGAAATGCAGGGGCAAATTTATTTATCCGATTTCCACGTTTACCTTAAGTTTACTTAGTTTTTGTTTTGAAACGCAAATATGTTTTTAACAACAGGTTATTTATATTTCATGGTGGAACATATATCTATAATATTAGGTATATACTATATTATTTTACACAAATTTTTTATGTACTGATTTGAGGTACTTACTATGATTATGTTAACTGTCTTAAATAGATTACACGTTTTTTTATGATGTCACAAGTCTAGTAGACTTAATCTATTTAAGACAGTGAAAAATGAAATCTTTTATCCAAAGAAGAAAATCATACTTTCGTTTAAAACAGATTTTAACAATTTTCCTAACAATGCCAAATTCCCGAAAGTTTCACGAAGTAGGGCTCCAAGTTAAAGCTTTATGTGTCCAAGAATTTGTTGAAAATTTCTTAATTTTATCTTTACTTAGCATTTGGCAAGGAAATTGGCAGATTTTATGCTGACCATAAATTTGAAGATTTATATGATTTTCATTCCATAGCCATTGCTTAGGAGTTATTATCTTCGATAAAAGTTGGTTAAACTCCGTTTTATTTGTAAATACAGCTTATACACCTTTTTCCATGTCAGTTAAATTTAAAGTTTGTACTAAGACCACTGAGGCGAAAATATAAATAAAAAACTAATGTAAAAGTAAATATACAACGTTTATCGAGATCATCCTTCTTTTTATAAGTTGGTTAAAACTCCAAAGGTCCATCAAACAAAACAGACAACTAAGTCTTTAATGACTTGAAATAAAACACAGCCTTTAGAAATTTAATTAAATTTGAAAGCGTCCTTTTGTCGAAGGCTGAATGAAAGGGCTGATCAGGAACAATAAAAGGCGCTAATTTAAGCTCTAAAAGGGCTATGCGGCCTTTTATACCACGTTTTATGTTGCCATCAAGAAGCCGAAATGAAAGTTGTAAAATTTTAGTAGTTGAAATTCTTGTATTTTATGTATTTGTAAAATATTTTTTACGGATTTCTTAATTTGTACAAACTTTAAAGTTATGTTCTAGCTGATTCACTGATCGTCATCGTATGTGGCTGAGACCAAAATCTTAGACAACAGAACTTATGTATATCTGATAGTAATACATATATTAACTTAAATGCACACAAGAAAAAAACATTTAAAATGAAAAAAATGCCTGTAATAATTTTGGTCTGTAGCGCAAAGATACACCTATCAACAATATAGTATACTATATTGGTTTGGTATACCAGTAGCGTAAATTTATTCTACCTACATATATTTCTCACGTAATCACCCATTGTTTCTTTAGTTTTTGTGATGAAACTAGAGCAATTTTATTGTGTTTATCAGACGCTGACTATACGGGTTCCGGTAAGAGTTACAAATTATGTCGATAACAGTTTTCGAACCATTTTAGACATCTCAATATAAATAACTATAGTTATTCGTATGCAATTCAGTAATTGCTCTGATGCAACGATTCGCGCATAATACAACTATAAAGAAATAAAGTATTCGTAAATTTTCTAAACTTTTGTTTACATTACTTAGGCTCACGCTTGACTACAACTTTTAAGCAATGTTGTAATCTACGATACTTGAACTTTGGCGATCTAGTAGAATCAGGTGAATTTGTTTGTAAGTTAGCTGAAATTATCACATCCACAGGATTTCAGCTGGATGTGGACATGCTTTCTCTGAAAAAGGGGGAAAGCCAATGCGTTAATCATTAGGCATCTGTTAGGTCTTAATTACTAGCACTAAAAAATAAACTATCATAACTATTTACTTTGATCAAGATGTCGATAGCATTGCCGACGCCGCGTGTCGACCTCGGAAGCTGCAGTCATGCTGAGACTAACAAAAGACGAGATTTCCCATCGGCAGCGTGGAGGGCCCTCTGACGCCCACACGACACAATACCTCAGCTATGACGGCTAAGTGAAGTGGAGGCCGCTTTACTACACTTACAAGTCAATAGTGTCATTAATATATGGGTAAATTACAACAAAGCATTATTTTTTATCATTTCGGTGTACTTTATTATTTTTAATGCCATCGTACCTACTATTAGTCATTATACTAGCTTTATCTGAGGGAAGATGATATGGAAAATCATTATTATCGGAAGGGAGTTGTAGTCGGAAATAGATTTCATATTGTGTTTAGTTGCGCAGAGATGATGCACGGACCAAATCAAAACTAATTGCCAGAAAAACCTGTTAGCTAGCCTAGGGAAGTGATGATTAAATTGATTGATTGAGTGATTTACATATTTTGTTTTATTTATGGGTTCTTCTGGTGATACATTTTTGTTATAAACAGATAAACATTTTATTGATAATTTGTTCGAATTACGTGTCAGATTATGATTAAAATTAAAGACATATTCTAAATATGTACACTTATAAAAACATACCTACTTCATTAGTTAAATGTCAATTCAATATAAGTTTACCTTATTAACGGTCAAAAGATCAATTTAACATTATTTTGCTTCTTTTAAAACTGTAGTTAATTTAGGTCTGGGAAATCTGTGAGGCAAGCGTGTTAAATAAACGTGAGCTTTTTTAGCCAAGAAACTTTCAAATACTTGTAGATTCCGTTACAAGAGTACAAGGACCAGTTATACAACAGTCTGTAGGCTCTCATTGGATAGAAGTGTCATCAACCTCGACCAATGCTGACCCGAGATGTTCCCACGGACCGAGATTACACAGGCCAGTCTGTAGAGGTGACATATCACTTGTACACAGATAGAGATGAGGAAGTCACATCTCTCTGATAATATAATATAAGCGAGAAAGTTGGCGTGAGAGTGTGTTAGTATATCTATGTACATGGTTATATTGTACAGAACAGTCATATTTTGTGTCCTCTTCATCCTTAAAAGGCTAATTGCAACTTTTTTTCTTTATACCAGGCTAAGCGACTGCACGGCCTACTCAGCGTATATCTAAGCGACTGCACGGCCTACTCAGCGTATATCTAAGCGACTGCACGGCCTACTCAGCGTATATCTAAGCGACTGCACGGCCTACTCAGCGTATATCTAAGCGACTGCACGGCCTACTCAGCGTATATCTAAGCGACTGCACGGCCTACTCAGCGTATATCTAAGCGACTGCACGGCCTACTCAGCGTATATCTAAGCGACTGCACGGCCTACTCAGCGTATATCTAAGCGACTGCACGGCCTACTCAGCGTATATCTAAGCGACTGCACGGCCTACTCAGCGTATATCTAAGCGACTGCACGGCCTACTCAGCGTATATCTAAGCGACTGCACGGCCTACTCAGCGTATATCTAAGCGACTGCACGGCCTACTCAGCGTATATCTAAGCGACTGCACGGCCTACTCAGCGTATATCTAAGCGACTGCACGGCCTACTCAGCGTATATCTAAGCGACTGCACGGCCTACTCAGCGTATATCTAAGCGACTGCACGGCCTACTCAGCGTATATCTAAGCGACTGCACGGCCTACTCAGCGTATATCTAAGCGACTGCACGGCCTACTCAGCGTATATCTAAGCGACTGCACGGCCTACTCAGCGTATATCTAAGCGACTGCACGGCCTACTCAGCGTATATCTAAGCGACTGCACGGCCTACTCAGCGTATATCTAAGCGACTGCACGGCCTACTCAGCGTATATCTAAGCGACTGCACGGCCTACTCAGCGTATATCTAAGCAGATTTACATCACTATTGTAGCATTGTCTATATTTTCAATGATTCGATATATCCATAATTAAACAATAAACATAAACATTTGATAAATTTGTACGACACATGAAGAAATGACAAAATTAAATTTAGTAACTATGGGTGAAGCCTGAAATAATTGTCTTTTATTTATTTATATATTATTAAAATCACATACCTTCCAAGCAATCAAATAGGCATGGCTTACATGTTCCACGAAGTGCAAAATCTTATTTACTGTACCTCCGGTTAGTCGAGAGGAATCCAATGCAAGTAACGGTCCCACCCGGCGAGATGAGCACGCTATACCCGAGTATGTATCTATATATACAGTATGTGCATATACTCGTACATTATACAGTAGGTAAAAACTTCTCTCTTGAATTGTATTTCCTCATGACTGAGGGTCGTGACTCCCCCGCACAACGAATTCGTTAGGGGAGTACTCTTGGGCAGATACATCGTGGTGGGCGCCCAGGTCCTTCAACGGAAGAGACATGTCCTCGGATATTGTTGTTCTCAAACATGTTGATTAACCTCGCGATGTTTTCCTTGAGCGCTAAGCAAGTGAAAATCCACACATAACTTGAAAATACAAGTTATTAGTGTAGGGCCGGATTCAAACCAAGGTGCGTCAGGATGAAAATCAGACACTGGAACCGTTGTGCCACAGTCGCTCAAGTGAAAAAATACATAAAACAAGTGAAAACTACTTATTACGAAAAACATGAACTGATTTGTAATTAAGACACCTAGACCTTGTAAGAATCTGTATATTAAAATCTTAATTTACTAGCTAACTTAACTTTTTACTTATATATGTGGCAAGATTAAAGTAATGATTGCATTGCTCACATTTGAATCTTGAAGTTCTATTAATAAAATAGTTAACAAACAGAGACAAGTCCATCTTATCTCTCGATATACCAAGGCCTTACTTTCACGCAATCTTCGGAACTGCTAAATAATTCTACATGTATGTATATATAATGTATGTATGTATAGGGCTGTTGAATTATTTCCAGCTGTAAGGTCATCGATCAGTCCTGCGTGATCAGCCAGACGCGCCCTCTATCCATCACTGCAACTTGGGTACAAGATAACAGAGCTCGGATAAAATATCAACTAACAAGTAAGCAGTTTAAACCATTAAGTACACAATAACACAATACAGATAGAATAAATTACTTTAACATTGATTTGAAGAAATTAATTTATACAAACCAACACTCATAAAGATTGTCAGTTACATATTTAGAAGTGATTGATTATTTTCATACTCAAAATCCATTCTAAAAATTCACACACGTATCTGTGCGTGAAAATCAACAATATCTATTCCTACAGCGTTGCTTTTCAGGTACAGAAACCACCCTTAAAAAGTAAGTGCTGTTAAATAATATTTTGATAATACTGGTATCAAAAAGACGACCTGGAAATCCATTGGTAGACAGACACGTAACATTCAAATTCAGAGTCGTAAATTGTACGCTAGGAATATATTAACCCTCGTCATCTCGTCAGGGCTCGTTTAATTACGAATTCCAGCCGATATGCTAATTTATTGCCAATGTATTGTAATTTGTAATCTAGGGATCTCAAAGGTTTTGTAGAAAAGTTATATTTAAGTCTGCCAAATTGTGGAACTCCATGCCTGACTCCCTGTTCCTCACACAGTAAAATCTAGCGACCTTCAAAGCCAGAGTGAATCGGTTCATATTGGGTAAGCAAGCACTGTTCATCTTTGTGTAAACTATGGTCAAGTGAAAACCCGTGTTAGTCACAATACACACACACAATCACAAATAAAAGTACATCTAACATTAAAATTCCAGGGCTTTTTACACTATCTAGCCGGATACATACTAAGAAAACGCTGGTCACTAAATAATAAGTAAAATTTTCTATTAAACCAAATATACGGTATTATAGTCTGTTCTTTCTAAACACAGACCCTTGGTGCTAATTCATTCAGCCATTATGGGGTACTTTACCCTTACCTGTAATCTATTAATGGTAATGGGGTGACCCAAAGAACTGTATTATCTAGGGTCTTATGTAATAGCGGTATTTTATATTTGGCCTGCTTTCTTATAAATGGTACTAAACTAGACATTACGACTGGCGACTTTGTGGTCTATGGTCACAGAATATAATATGGTCTACATATTGACCAAAAAGCCTGCCTAAAGTGAAAAAGCTTTTAATCAACTCTGTAGTTGAAAGGTGAACATGGGTACAGGTAGGTGCTGCAAATGTACAAAATAATACAATAAATAGATACAAGTATAATGCATAAATGTATGGGTACAAAAAACACACACAGCATTCTACCGGTTTGTAAATTCTAATAATAAGTTTAGCTTTCATTACTTCTAAAATAACTAATATAACTAACATATCTGTATAACTTTCTAATATAACTTGTGATCGTTGCACCAGTGGACTGTTTAATTTTTTATCTTTGTGTGGACTATATAAAACAATTTTGACACAGTGTAATATGGGCACATCAGCAATTTGCTGCTCGCCCATTATTCAAATAAATAAATAACTAGAGAGAAAACTAATGAGATAAGTAACCAAATAACGCCTGACATTAAATCCATAACTTCAGTGTTACTGAGATGTAAAGGGTAGATATTGTTTATTTACCAGGCACTTTTAGTACAAGGAAAAACGGTGATAAAATTTGGAAAAGGATGAATTAGGCCAAGTTTATTGATTTGCTTTTTAGGGAACAGCATAAGTTTCATCAACATTGTTTCAGTAGTTTTTGAAATATAGTTCAATACAGACGCCAGGGCAATGAAGTCGACCAAATGTTTATAATATTATAATTAAACGTCCACCTTCTTGGCTATGGGTTTCTTATTACATAAGAATGCCATTAATCATATAATCGGACAGGAAATTCCTTAGGGATAATAAATGTTATTATTCAATTACAAGACATATTTCAATCAGAATTTATTTTTAGTATTTTATACGTTAAACTGGTTTCCTCATAGTGATTTGTAGTAACTGAAACAAGCACGACTTTGATCCAGTTAATTAATATAGTATTCTTAATACTAAGTATTTAATTATTAAATTTAATACTCATAGAGAAAAGTGCTATGAAGTTAATTCTTGTTTTATTTGCGTTCATTTCAATCGGTTATGGTATGTACCAATTCAAATATATAATTATTTAGTGGTGTAGAAAAGAGTACTTAGGTACATGAAGCGGCGGCCTTAGATACCAAACTAGGCATTAGCCTGTATCTTGGCCCCTAGATCTTCCCAGTTGAGAATAATTTGTGTGTGTTACCTACAATACATGATAAATAGTATATTGTGTTCCAAATTCAAACACCAAAATAGTGAATAAAAACAAAACAGTGAATAAAAGGCCTTTTTATTCACTGTTTTGCGTGAATAAATAAGCTTTTCAGAGTAGGTATGGTATAAAAAAATGTATGATAATCTATTTCGGTTATTTATTGAGACATGCTGCATAGGCGTTTTGTCAGATCATAGAAAATACAATAAGAATGACATTTAGAACAAAATAATATATTCAAATGTTAATAGAGAATATTTGATTTGATGATTAAAAAAAAAATTGCTAAGCCGCATATATATACATATACCTGTCAGGTCATAAGTATTGTCACACAGTAAAAACTTTTCTTTTAAAATGCTGGCCACAAAAAAGTTTATTGAATTCGAATTTCGAATTGTTCATGAAAATAAAAATGTATACTTTTTAGAATTTTACTCATTTTTAAATATGGAGTGGACGCTTAAAGAAGACCGTGTTGCAGTTATTGCATTGCATCGTTACGGTTACGCGCCAATTCAAATTTTTGACATACTGAAAAATTTGAATATAACCAAAAGATTCGTTTATCGTACCATCAAACGATACATTGAAGACTCTAGTGTAGATGACAGGTCAAGAAGTGGTCGCCCTCGGTCTGTTAGGACTCCAGCAGTGATAAAAGCTGTGAAGGCGCGAATTCAAAGAAATCCCAAACGTAAGCAGAAACTGTTGGCCCTTCAGATGGGGTTAAGCAGAACCACGGTGAAAAGGGTGTTAAATGAAGACTTAGGGCTTCGGGCATATCGAAGAAAAACAGGACATCGTTTGAATGCTCGTCTAATGGACCTGAGACTGAAGAGATGCCGCGCTTTGTTGAAGCGGTACGCGGGAAAAAATATCGGGAAATTCTTTTTCGGATGAAAAAATTTTTACCGTAGAAGAGAGCTACAACAAACAAAATGATAAGGTGTACGCACACAGTAGTGAAGAAGCGAGCAAACGTATTCCGCGTGTCCAACGAGGTCATTTTCCATCCTCGCTCATGGTATGGTTGGGAGTTTCTTATTGGGGCTTAACAGAGGTACATTTTTGTGAGAAAGGTGTAAAAACGAATGCAGTTGTGTATCAAAATACAGTCCTGACGAACCTTGTGGAACCTGTTTCTCATATCATGTTCAATAACAAGCACTGGGTATTCCAACAAGATTCGGCGCCAGCTCATAGAGCGAAGAGCACACAAGACTGGCTGGCGGCGCGTGAAATCGACTTCATCCGGCACGAAGACTGACCCTCCTCCAGTCCAGATTTGAATCCGTTAGATTACAAGATATGGCAACACTTGGAGGAAAAGGCGTGCTCAAAGCCTCATCCCAATTTGGAGTCACTCAAGACATCCTTGATTAAGGCAGCCGCCGATATTGACATGGACCTCGTTCGTGCAGCGATAGACGACTGGCCGCGCAGATTGAAGGCCTGTATTCAAAATCACGGAGGTCATTTTGAATAAACTTTATTGTCATAAGAATCTATGTTTTGTTAAGTTCATTTTGGTATATAAATGGTTACATAAAGAATAAAGTTGTTTCAATTATTTTATATTAAACATGTGACAGAATTTATGACCTGACTAGGTATATATAGAATTTGTGGTCTCTAAGTTTATAGAGTTAGAATCTGGATTCATGAGATCTGACAGCGTAAGCCACGGTTACGTCTTAACAACATTATATTACTTAATTCAATTATGTTTGCAGGTGTCGAACTCAATCATGATGGATTCCGAGGTACCTATTTTATAAGTTTAATTTATTCATTTACATTACTGAAACATAATTAACGAATATAAGGATAGTAGTAGTAGAAGTATAAGGGTAGGTATATAAGGCATAATACATATTTTGAGAGAGCATAGCTGTGGATGGTGTTATTAGTGTAAGTCTGTATATATTATGTCAAATAGGTCTCTGTACTTCTGTTTTCTGTGACATTGTGAAAATTTTCATTGATGGTGATGAACGGTAACTTTTGAACTTGGTAGGAGAAATTGTAAAAAAATCTTAGTGTATAGCAACGTAAAATATAAATACACTTGATTAAAGTATTCCCAAGTATTCCCAAGGTTTACTGTCGGCGTCGGCGTGCGTGTAAAGCAAGGAGTTTAAATTTTTCCTTCCGTAATAATTTAAGTTCATTACAAAATATAATATGTAATACTAATTAATTTAAATAGTTCGCGATTGGCTTGATATCTCAATGTTCTGTAATTTTCTCTCAACAGCAAAATATGGTAACAGTACATCAGAAGCCGAGGCGGATAATAAGAAGTACTTCTTCAAACTGCCTGTTAACGTCCCTGAAGCAATAGAGTATGGATACAATTATGAGCAGAACTCTTCTGAGGTGAAGAAGATTTACGCCATGTACTGTGCGCCAGGGCGCATCGTTTGCCCTTTGTTTATAAACTCTCAGAAAGGCATGGTTATCGGCCTTCGAATAAACGTGAGTATACTGACGTTTCAAATCTTCTTCTTATCGAATGATAGTGGCCAACTCTGGTGTCGAGAGTTAATCAAGCCGCCCTAAGGGACTCTGACATGGCTTAACGACTGCCGTACTAGACTAATATGTATTTATCTAGCCTATATATTTTGTTATATATCGCTTACTTATATTCCGCTATAATTTTGATACTAAATTTAGTTCGCATATCTGTAAAAGTGAATTCTATAAAAATATTTAATTGCTTATCAAAAACAAACCAAAATTATTTAATCACTTGGGTTCTCCTTCTTCTTATCAAATGAGAGTGAAAAACTCTGGTGTTAAAAACTTAATTCTAGATTCCGGTAGCAGCCATATCGAAGGACTTGAAGCCCGCTGATTACTTCGACTTGTGGGACGCGCCCGCAGCGGCAGAGGAGCCAGCACAGCGGTTCTGGTACGCGACACAGTACTTCAAGCATTCAATAAGTAAGTGGCCACGATACGCCTTCTAACAGCTTGGCCGCTTTGTCTGCAAATAATGCATAGACCTACAAAATAACAATAACAATAAATGCATTCATTCATTCATTTAATTATTCAAAACATTCGTACGGCTTCCCCCCCCCTTCTCTCTCTCTCTCTCTATCTCAATTAGGTATAGTTACCGGAACAGACCACCTCCTCCTCGCATAGTGTTCTTGAAGGTCGTGACTCCCCCACAGATATTACTCACTAGAGAAGTTTTCTTGGTCAAGTAGGTATATCGTGGTGGGGTGCCCACCACGATATAGATCCATTTTTTAACTAAACCAGGTTTGCACTTGACCATAGTTTGCCTGATGGCAAGCAATAGCTATGGTCTAAGATGGATATTTTTATAATATTTCTTGCCTTTCGCGGAAGACACATATATACTTACTAGGATTTAGTGGTCCTCAAACATGTCGGTTTCCTCACGTTGTTTACCTTCACCGTAAAGCGAGTCCTACACACATGATTCGAGCCAGGGTGCGTCAGAATGTAAACCAACAGTCTACTACTCATTAATATATACCTACATATATGATAAATACCTACATATATTCTTCATCATTTTCTTGTTACGTTTTATTTTGTTCGACGCATGATGCTTGCTTTGTTACATATACTTATGCTGTTTTTTTGTGTATACTTACTACTTGATAATACTTTTAAATGCATTATTATTTTCCTATGATCACTTTGATCGATAGTTCCAGGTAAAAACGCTACGAAAGTGAAGGGTCTCGACGGCAAAACATTAAAGATTCCTGGACTAGAGGTCGGGTTCAAATCGACCACGTTCAAAAAACAAAACTGTGTTCCCAATATGGGTAAGTTATAGTTGGCCACAATATTTACCTATTAAATAACATGTATATAAAACTATACACACACTCACTCACACATTCATCCACAATCTTTCGCCTGTACAATATTAGTGTGAAGTGTCACAGTATACTGCACCTGCTTGCATTCAGCTCATGCTGAGTTGAGACAGGCTAGAGGCCGGAAAATGTTGAACATTTATTTACTACGTGTCTTTGTATTTTGTTTCCCGTTCTATTCATTTGTTTCTTTACTTAATCTATTTTATTTCTGTTTCTTTTCTTTACTTTTTAGAACGTATGTTCTGAAGATGGATGTCATAACATCCGAAACGAGTAAATAACTTACGCGAATTACACGTGAGTGAAAACCGTTTAGTTAACATATTGTTTCTTTACAGGTACGCATTACTATTATAACATGACCCGTGATCTGACTTGTGACAAGCCTCTGCTCCCGTGGTTTGCTCTCGTCGACAAAGGAGTTCTGGTTGGAGTCGGCTTCCAAACCTTCGGAAACAAGTCCGAAGTAAACATCGGGAACAATCAGAAAGACTGGTTAGAAGACATTCCAAGGTTTCCCAGGACGACTCCTAAAGTAAGATCTTGTCACAATACATACTTTGTAGAAGCAATATCCAGAATATACCTTTAACCACAGCGGTTAAGAATGGAGCATAAAGGTATATTCTGGAAGCATTTGAATAAAATAGAATAACACCTTATTGTACTTCTTCTTCTTATCGAATGAGAGTGGCCAAATCTGGTGTCGCGAGTTTAGAAAGCCAAGGGCCTCTGACTTGGCTCATCGACTGTCGTACTATGATTTATTGAACTGAAACTATGTTACACTGTGATATGATCTGTAAGCGTACCTAGTTGGAAAATTGGTTAATATGTTGTTACTTGCAGAGGGCAATTCCTGACGCGCCGGAATGTTTCCTGGACAAAAGTTCGAAGTACGGTCGTCTGTCGATCCACGTCTATTACATCCAAAAGCCATGGGAGCTCAAGTGCGAGTAAGTGATGATTTAGTTAACAGAATAAATAAATATTCCGGGACATTGCAAGCAGCGCCATCTAGCCCCACACTAAGCAAACGCTGGTGTTGTGTTATATTATACATAGAAACGACCAGACTCAACTTGTGTTATGCGGGAATCGAACCCGCGACCCTAGATTAATCTAGGGTAAATAATAAGTATGTCTTTACAAAAAAAAATTATAAACGTATTATATCCGTTATCTAGTAACCACAACACCAGCATTTACTTAGTGTGGGGCTAGATGGCGCTGTTCATTTGCAATGTCCCGGAATATTAACCATCAACTAAGCTAACAAGCCAGACGGAATTACACCACTTCCCAGTATTTTCCTCTATTCTTTTCGAATCGTACTTCTTTATACTGAGAAGGATGTAGAGGCACTATTATTGTCTAAATGCCTGTTCACCACGTATTATAATCTAGCGGTCTTTATAGAGCCAGCTTATATTCTAATAAAAAAGTATAATTACAATCAGTTCGTGATTAAAATAGCTTAGAATTCACACAACATACTTACATACCCACAAAAAAATACTTTCAGAAAATTTGAGAATCTCCCTTTTTCAAAGTCGTTAATAATAAAATCCTTCCTAACTAATATTGTAACTTAGTTAAAATTTTCTTTTTCAGGCCCAAAGACTGGGTAAACCCCATTCTGGCTGAGAATCCTGATGCTGTTATAGACGTAGACCACCAAGTTGAATTGAACGAAGATACTAAAAAAGCCGATTCTAAAGTCAAAGATCACGCCAATCAAATAAGACTCAGCATTTTTAGTTTTATGCTCAACATTATTTTATTAGCGATTACCCTCTAAGGTAACGGTAGTGGGGTTATAAATTATTCATCAAAAATTAATAAAAAAGTTGCCATTTTTAACAGGGTTTTTTTTAGAATAATATTCTTCTGTGGACGCCTAAAATTATTTTTAGTCAATCTAACTTTGCAAAGTCTGTTCTGGAATACAAAAAAAGTTGAGACGCATAGCAAATTTAGGCAGATCGACTAATCTCTAGACACAGTATATAGAAGTAAAATGCCCTACACCTGCTGATTTTGTCCATACTTCAGAAGCCAGAGTCTTACAAATTACTTTATATATTCTGTTTACTCTATTTTAACGCCATACGAGTATGTTTTATTATTGTTATTGATATAAACTTGGTGTTCTAGAAAACATCGAGTTGAAAAATATCTTAAAATATATCTAAATGTTTACATCTTGTTATTCACGTCATAATTATGAAATTTATGGCTTTATTTAAAACAAGTAGGTGCAGTAATGACCTGGTTCACAAAGGTTGTAAGTACTGGCGTCAAATTACAATTAAAAAGTTAGGTAGGTACCTAGTGAAAATATGTATAATGCAGTGCGACTGAAATACCTAAATTAGATATTATTTTACAAATAAAAACATGTAAAAAAACATTCATAGCTTATGATTAAACTCCTAAAAATATGTATGTACATTCATAAAAACAAATGCAATGAAATTTGTACATGGTTTCCCTTATTATGTACTTAGTATAGGTATATATACTGTGTCTACTGTCTACATTCAGCTATGTTCAAAAAAGTACCCAAAATGCATTACATTTTAAGAGAAATTTAATCTAAATATAGCACTTAGTAACTACAAAAATAAATTCTAACCTAATTAGCTCAAAAGTATAATACAAAATCCTTAAATTTTTGGGCATACTCAATCATATATGTGACAAATAAGTCTCTAACATTCAAACATGTATGTGTTTATTTACGCGGTGGTGTGTAAGGTGGGTAGGTACCAATTACGGTTACTATAAGTAATAGGTATATATATTTGTCTGTATCTACAAGGCAATAAATGAATAACGAAACGAACAAGGAATCAGATAAGCAATCGATATCACAAACTATAACTTGAGTTTCAAATACAGTATGTAATATAGGTATACGAAAATCGAGAAATCTTGCACGCCATATAAAATATCATATAGAGAGAAGCGATTTTTTACAGAAACATGATTTGAGGAAGTCAATGTATTGTATTGTGTATTGTACATTATCCGAGGACATGCGTCGTCCGTGGAAGGACCTGGGCGCCCACCACGATGTATCTGCCCAAGAGAACTCCCCTTATGAATTAATTCTGCGGGGAGTCACGACCCTACGTCATGAGGAAATACAACTCAAAGAGAGAGAGAGAGAGCGAAAGTGAGTATTGTACATGTACATACGTAATCAGTAGTGCAACAAAAAAGTTAACCTACAATTTTGGCACCATTTTCCAATATTCATGGAGATCAGACATGACAGGTGTTGTTTCACAAATACCAAGCCTATTATGCCAAGCCTATTATTATTGTATTTATTAATATTTGTTTAGAATGAGAAATTATCCAAATCGCATGTATTTATTAATATTTGTTTAGAATGAGAAATTATCCAAATCGCAGTAACTCTGTATAGGAATACTATTCACATGGCTATAATACATCTGTGGCCGTCTGAACGTCCTAACAATCAGTACAAGAGGCCATTGTGACAGCTGCGTCGGCTGTGATCTCGGGAACACCCACATGTGAATTAAATACTTTTAACTAAACATCAAATACTGTAACTTTGACCAAAATAATTGAAAACACATTTATTTAACCGTTTTTGAAGAATTGGTAAAGTTTAGATTTTTCGGCTCATGAACAAAGAATAAAAAGAAAAACGTAACAATCAAAGATTGAAAAAGTAATTTGTAACAAAAGACAAAATATTGTACGCCATCTATGTACAATATTTTTGATAATAAAATATAACTGTTTTTTTTTTTCAATTAAGTGCTAAAAATGAAAGGTCTTGTGGTTTTGCTCACATTTGCGTCGATCGGTGCTGGTAAGTGAAGTTTTATTAATTTTACTTGACAAAAGGACAATACAATATCTAGACTAGGTCTAATTTATAAACGTTTTTTAACAACTGTTTAGTTAAAAAGAGTTGTGTTTCTCTCTTCCACGTTTTTAAAAATATTAATTTGAGCGAGAGACAAAACACTTTTTAACTAAACAAATTATTAAAATACGTTTATAAATAAGACCGATAGTATATAACAATTACCATAGACCCATGTCTATTTGCTGAAAATTACTTTACAAAAGTATGTTTTACATACTGTTTTACTTAGCACATTCAATACGACGACTATTTCTGCTATTGTACAATCTCTAGATTAGGCATACAAAATAACTTGACTGAGGAACAGAATCAATTATAACACAGTGCCATTTTATGACTTTTCCTATTGCCTAGATAATTTTTGATAACCTTCGCATGTGCCTACACAAATATTGATTTTGCCGAAATTTATTCAGATAGGTTATATTTTAGGAGATACTAGTATGTGCTCGCGGTTTCACTCGTATTAAGATGAAAAACTTGCATCCCCTATTCCACCCCTTTAAAACAGGCATTTCTAAAAATCCTTTCTTATCGGATGCCTACGACATAACATTTACCTGCATGCCAAATTACAGCCCGATCCGTCCTGTGGTTTTGACTGTGCGTTGATAGATCACTATGTCAGTCCGTCAGACACCTTCGAGTTTTATATATTTAGAAAGAAGATACGAAAAAGTAAGGACAAAATCACATTTTGCCCTTGGTGCGGAGTCGTAAGTGGCGTAAACAACAAAACATGTACAGGGATCGTTTAGGCACCTAGTGTTAAGTCACAGCACAGTAACTAACGCGTAAACCTTTATTAGTAGGTACATCTGCAACAAGATTTGTGGTTTTTATCGTGAATTTCCAAAGTAGTAGATCCAAATTTTGCACTTTTAACGCCACGCTTAAAATGTTTTGTGTTTGTTACCACTGACACATATGTGCTAGTAACACTGTAAGAATTGATGCCACTGTGTGGTTTCATTTGTGTTTTTAGCATAGATGATTAAGTACGTACTATAATATCTGAACTACATTTTCTTTTTCTACAGTACACAGTACAGTTACAGTACAGTTAGTAAAAATGTAAATAAATCAAATTAAAATAAAATAAATTGTGTATAAAACCCTTGTTTTACTTTGATTTTAAATAAGAATGTTTACTTGATTTCAGGTATAACATACGATGGACTAAAAGGTAAGACAGTACTATAAGTGTATAGTAAGTGATAAATATTGTATACTTACGTCAAGTGGCAATTTCTTTTATGACGGTATGTCAAGGTCACCTAAAGCTGTTTTGGCACTCAAATAAATACTTTTGTTCTACGGTATTTCTTCTGTATATTTGTATCTGCTTGTTTGTATCGTCGTTATAGTTTCTCGCGAAAAAAAATTTTTCTTTGTTTCCGGTCCCCAGTAAAGTTTGGATGGTCAGACGCTCTGGCTGACATGGAGTATTTCTTCAGCATCCCTCGCACCATCAACGAGGCGGAGGGGGAGGGCTGGCACCGAACAGAGAGGCCTAAGGGGCCTATGAAAGAGCTTAGGATGTACTGCCCGCCGGGACGGATCGTCTGCCCGCTTTATGATACTGCTGGATTTGTTGCTGGTCTGCAGATTGCTGTAAGTTAAAGGGCCGGTCCGTACTCTATTGGTATACATATACAGAAAATGATTGGCGTATTCCACCTTTCCTTTCACCTTCCACCTTTGTTGTGTGGTTCAAAAACACTCCACCAGACTTTTCGACGCTCATACGCACTTACTCAAGCAAGGGGGTGAAATTTTGTTGTTGTTTGATACAATTTTATTACTTACATTACACGAGACAGACAGATAAAGATAGGTTCTATATAAAAAGACATCCGTTCATGATGAAATTAATGAGAAAATGATTGTCAATTTTACTAAACGTCAAATAGCTGGAACACTAAAGATCTCTTCGTGCGTCTAAACGACTTGATAGAGCAATAGAGAGAAAGCGTCTATTAATCGTAATCTGGTCAATTTTCTCCCATGTGATGTGCATAATACAGCCATTTCTGCATAAGTGGGTAGTGAGTTCCTCTTCCTTCGGTTCACGCAACATCAATTGTGGGCCGTTTATCTAATTTATTGTAATGGACAATCAGGGTCGAGGATCCCGACTGTTGACATCTGGCGTGGTTGCTTTTACTAGAAAGTCTAGAAACTTCTTTTATACAGAACTAGCCCCTTTGTGTTACCACGTTAATTGGGAATAAATACTAAACCAATGGTTCTAATGGTTCATAGCGGTTTGATCGCAATCTATCTGGTTAAAGAAAAGCAATTTTACAATGAACGTGATCATGTTTACGAGCATGCCAAAAAAAGTAATCAATTTAAAATTAGCGTAAAGATTTAAACAACTTTAATGAGTTAACCCAGTTTTTTAAATAAATTTAGCACTGAATATGATTGAAACAATCATAGCTTTTGTACCTTTAATCTCACCATATCTCTCTTTGAGTCGTATTCCCTCATGACTCAGGGTCGTGAGTCCCCGCAGAATTAATTTGTTGGGGGAGTTTTCTTGGGCAGACAATCTCACCATAGCCATGAAAAATATCATCGGCAAGTTGTAGTTCTGCCTACTTCTTTTGTTCTGATCCTAACTATAACAGTATAGACGTAGTCTGTAGTACTCTGAATGACATGAATGCTTTTTCCAGGTGCCAGTAGAATGGATGGATCCCGACCTAAAAGCTGAGAAGTACTTCGTGAAGTGGAGTGCTCCAGGGTTCGAGGGGGAGCCTGCGCAGGAGTACTGGACGGCCTCGCAGTACTATGTCACTGAAGGTACCATACATTTTTTTTTTTATTGACAAACAGTGACGTACAGTTATACATTCACACTTAAAAAATAACAATAATTTACATGTTGTCATTATCATAAGTGTTACACATGCGAGCTATGGGAGAGAAATGTAGCATATTTGTACGTCAGGTATACATATCATCATCATCATCATCAGCCCACAGTCGTCCACTTCTGGACTTAGGCCTCTCCCAAGGCACGCCATACATACAATACAATACAATACATTAAAAATGACACAGAAATCGCGCCAAAAAAAATCACCTGGTTTTACAGGTTTTCTACAGAAATTGTTGCCTAAACGACAAATCGTCCAAGCTTATACTTGTGATGGCGACAGGTGTATTTAACACCATAAGTGTTCTGTGCTATCACTACAGGAAATAAAATAAAACTTCTAAAAATATGGATTTAAAAATGGTTGGTAGAATAGAAATGGCATTTTATTCACACATTGTTTACCTTTCCATTGTGGATTGATTTTAATTACTGAATACAATAATAATTTTATTATTAAGTGATTTTACTTGTAATTTAATTACGACTAAGTATTTGATTACTTATTTTTTACTGCTGATTGCTATAAATAACTAAATATAAATGTAAACTTTTAGAAGGCGATTAGCAAAACCAGCCACCTACTCAAAAGTACAGATTTTGTTACTTTTATGGATAAATACTGTCCGCGTTTTAAGAAAATGGTTTTCCTCTAATATACTGATATTACAAACTCTTTGTCGTTTGGCGATAGCAGCCAGCTGACCATAGGCTTCACTTCTAAAACATTCATCTGTTTATTAAAAAAAATGACATTTCGAAATTTATTTCTGCAGACTCCCTGAAAGCAGGCGCAGGTCCTACCACGGCTAACGGCGCGACCCTCCAAGACGGAGGGGTGTGGCTCAAGGGACTCAACGGCAAGCTGCTGAAGGTACCAGCATCAGAGGCTGAACTCAATACCACGGACTTCAAGAAGCAAAACTGCGTTCCTAATATGGGTGAGATTTTATTAAATAGATAGATAAACTCTTTATTGTTGACACATTAAAAATGAACAGTACATAAATCAAATTATTATCTTAACAAGTGCCACAAGCGGCGGCTTTATCGCTGAAAACGATCTCTTCCAGGCAACCTTTGGATGGAGAGAAATAAGCATACAGGAAAAAGAAGAATGTGGTGTACAACAAAAAGGAAATAACAAAAATTTATATTATAGTTCTAGTTTCTATTATTATTTAAATTTATATTATTAGTTGAAAAAGAGGGCTTTAATTTTGAGTATGAACAGTCATACCTGTTATGATGCCGTTAATCGGACGTTTACGTATCGTACCAAAATGTACGTCGAATTATATGCGTATAGCAAATGTAATTATTCTTACTCGAAATCAAATATGTAGTCACAGAGAAATTAACCACTAAATACAACCATAAAATAGAAATATACAAATAAAAGAGCACAACCGTCGCTCGCCCAGTTCAATCTCACTAGATGTTTGAATAGTCAAACAAGATTGCTAGAAATAACATAGGCGCAAAGTTCAATAATTCACCTGAGCGTTATCTAAGCTAGAGAAGTAGGGACGTCACTGTTCACTGTTCAGCTGTTCAGTGTTCATAGATGGAGATTCTAAATACACCCGCTTGTTTTACTTTATTGAAATTACTTTATTGAACATGTAAAATCCGTATTGACATGAGGAATGCGAATTCTCATTAAAATTAACAGTAAAATTTGAGACACGAATCACATCGAAAACCTACCTATCAATTAACTAAAATACAACATACACATCAATAATTTCCTAAATTAAAAGTGGTCAGCAATGTGTTCCTGTAACTCATGCCGTTCTAAGCTTACTTACAGTTTGGTACCATTATATCAGCATTGAAATTTACGATGAAGAGTGAATGTATGTCCAGGCACCCACTACTACTACAACATGACGCGACAGTTATCCTGCGACCAGCCGCAGCTGCCCTGGTTCGCGCTGGTCTCCAAGGGGGAACTCCTGGGCGTCGGCTTCCAGACCTACGGCAGGAAACCCAAGCTGTCCAGAAAGTACCGGGACTGGTTCGAGGATGTGCCTTCGGAACTTAAGACTGCTTTGCTGGTAAGTTCACGCTCTGATGTTATTACTAGGCCACCGTACATAAAATAATACAACGTAACTAAGCATGGGTTTACGTTTAGCCTGATTTTAAGCATTGCCGCAGTCACCACATAATATTTGGAAGTTTTGGTTTGTCGGTGTTCATAAAATCAACCAAAGCTAAAGTACCATAGGCCACATTGACCGCTTTCAAAATAAAATATAATTCATCGAATTCCTCAAATGATTTCGGACTAATACCTTAAACTGGTGCTCTAGAATATCTTGTAAGAATTATGAACTTACTTTTGTAAAGTAGTAAAATTCGACTACACTATTAATGCTATGTTCTACTAGTGTAGAGAGGCAGACCACCAGCCCGATGGTCGGATGACATTTATAAACACGTAGGAAAGTAAAGTAAGTAAACAAAAAAGTAAAGTAAGATGGATCATACAGGCTGGAGTGTGTGTATGTGGCACGATGGGGAGGCCTATACCAAGCAGTGGGTGAACACGGGCTGACATGAAGATGATGGTGACGATGACTAGTGGACAAGCGTGTATCTAAGTAATAAACCTATTTATTTGAAGCTGGCAAGTCCGCATGCGCCGGAGTGCCTCCTGACCAACAGCCAGATCTACGGGCGGCTGTCGATGCACATCTACTACATCAGCAAGCCATGGAAGATACGATGCGAGTGAGTCATATTATTATATTACGTTTAAGTTTGTGTGTCTCAATACATATATTTTTTTCTATCTTTCTTTATTTAGGTAAGCTAATTTAAATGCGAATTGACTTTGATTGTAATGACTAGATGGGAAGACGACGGCGCACAGCCGGTCACCACTGGAGAAGATTGGCTCAAGAAAGGGTTCAATAGCAGTCGTTAGAGGAGGCCTATGGCAAGAGGCAATTTGAACTGAGAGTCATTTTATAAATCGAGTAAAATTCTTTTGATTCCGAGTAACACTAAATAAACAATATCTCAGTTACAAATAAAAGGCTTATCATAATCATCATCATCATCACGTACGAATTTACATATGAAGAAGACAATTACGTTGGCTGTATAAAAGTCTCTCCACTTAAATGTCTATTTTATCCTGCTTTTAGAGTTATTTTTATCTAAAAACTCTTTATACATTTGCAACAGAATAGACTCATGATTCACGGCTCATATAATAAAATATAATAATAAATATTCCGGGACATAGCACACAACGCCATCTAGCCCCACACTAAGCTAACGCTTGTGTCGTGGGTACTAGATAACGGATATAATACTTACATACTTTTTTTTTTGTAAATACATACTTATTATACATAGAAACGGCCAGACTCGACACAAGTAATTACAAATTTTAGTATTCATAATTACTTGTCTCATGCGGGAATCGAACCCGCAACCCCTAGATTAGAAGGCAGAGTCACTACCAACTAAGCTAACAGAGCAGTCATATGATAGGCATATGATTTTATTATACTGTCGTAGCCCTTTTCCCGCGCACATTTTGACCAGTTTAATTTAGTATCGATAACATTTGGCTGTAATGTAAATGTGTTGGCATACACTTAAGATACAAATATATTCATACTCATACGATATTAGATAGGCGAACAGTGGAATCTTATTAATAGGGTTAGGTGTTTAGGCAGACACGCTGTCATTTATTACAAACTAGCTGATCCGGCGAACTCTGTTACGCCTTAGAGGCAATAAATAAGCACATTTTGTTCAATTTAATTTAAAAAAAAGAGATAAAAAGTATCCTATGTCCGTCTCCTGGTTCTAAGCTACCTCCCCAGTTAAATCCGTTCAGCCGTTCTTGAGTTAACTATAAATGGTGTAACTCACTCCACTTTCTTTTATATATATAGACTTAACAGTACACAATACAATGTTGATCCTCATTATTTCCAGGACAGGTGACTCCGTGGAGCAGGCCCCGATCTTGGACAGGCTCCTGCTGAGCGGCGCTCGCTACGCCACCCAGATCAGTGACGAGATACAGAAGCTCATGTCTGGCTGAATTACTTTGTGTAGTGTGATTATTGTGATTATATAGCATTATGGGGTGGTATGTGTTTTATTTGTCTTGTTCCTTGTTAAGACATCATATCACATTCAACCATGGTCAAAATACGTGGTTAAACGCAAAACCCTTTTAAGGAAGAATAACCCTTTCCCAAACATTTACATAGTAGCATTTTTTACGACAAACCTGCAAAGCGTTTTTGTGATACGAATTTTTTACGCAGTATTGTTACAATGATGCATAGGCATCTTGTACCTAGGACTAGTGAAGACCACAAAGTTCTAAGACATTATTCCTTCGTGATAAGTTAGAGCATGGGCGCCCACCATGATGCACCTGCCCAAGAGAACTATTTAATTCATTGTATGCACGATAACTTTGTTATTACCTAATTTTCACGCATTATGAACATCTACACAAAATAAGAGATAATGTTGATAAAAAACATTTCGCTATCGGATCTAACCATATTACCGAGCCGTTTTTTAATCGCTTTCAGACTTACTTAGTAATTGATAACATATAATTATTATAATCTAGCTCGTACTAATCACCTAGGAAGATATTTCAAAAATCATGATGATCCGTTCAGCCGTTTTTGCGTTATGAGCGTTTAAATAAGCAGACAAAAATTCTAAACACTGCTAAAACGTGCCCAAACATTTATTTTTCTAAAATCTTTATTATATGTCTAGATAGAAACAAGATACACATAGATAAACAACTCGATTCCTAGCAACATAAGTGGGAGTATACTGTTTTGTACTAAAATACTTGTTTTTAAATGGTTTTTTAATACTTAATATATTATTGTAATATATAATTACTGCGCATTGCATTAGCACAGACTCACAGGTACAATGTGTAGTAGTTTGTATCATCATCATCATCATCAGCCTATCTTATATTCGTCCACTGTTGGACATAGGCCTCTCCCAATGATCGCCACACTGCACGGTCTCCTGCTTTACGCATCCAGTGCTTCCCAGCCACCTTCCTCAGGTCGTCGCTCCATCTGGCCAATTGGCCTCCCACAATACGTGTACCGGCACGCGGTCTCCACTCTAGTAGTAGTAGTTTGTATAATATGTACTGAATACCTAATACCTACATATGTTATTTCAATAAGCGAGATTGGTAAAAGAGATATGGATTTATGTAATCCGCATTATTATGTTATCTTTTAATACCACTGTTATTTTATTAGATATGTTCCTTAGGAGCTCGTTTAGTAAATGTATTATTATGATGTTTAAAAGCCTTTTAAACTTGTACTGTTGTCTAATTTCGCAGTAAAAATGTTAAGGAGCCAAGGACTTTTTTTAAAGCGGAATAGGCTTGGGTTTGACTATAGCCTGCCTGTATTTAGCACCACTTGGTCTAAGTCTAAGATGTAGCACACTAATGCTACCTTTACGCTGTAGACTCCACCAATTAAATTATTTCTTGCTATGTAATTAGTTGTTATTTTGCTATTTATTTCACTACAAACTATTCCAGCTGAGGTGAGTTCATTCTTGCTAAATTTAAGGGCGATGCCCTTGTCTGTAGAGGATGTCATTCTTTTCGATTTTCGGCCTTTCGAAAATTCGCGATACCAGTAACACTTTATAAGTAGGATTTAAGACTTAAATAAAATTCTAAACAATATACACACATACATTATTTATATTATACTAGTGGATGCTGCGGCTTCGCTCGCATTAAAAAGTAAGACTTGCACCCCCCATTCTCACCCCTTTAAAAGTGGTATTTCCATAAATCCTTTCTTAGCGGATGCCTACGTCATAACATCTACCTACATGCCAAATTTCAGCCCGATCCGTCCAGTGGTTTGGGCTGTGCGTTGATAGATCACTATGTCAGTCAGTCAGTCACTCTTAAGTTTTATATATTTAAACATACTTTAGACTTTACATTTATTAATTGGCAAACAAGGATATAGGATTTGTGTGTCATTATTTTTTATTAAACTTTAAGGAACCCTAGTACTTATCATCATCATCAGCTTACTAGAGCCTACTACCGGACACAATCTACTTATCATATACATAGTAATAATGAATATTAAAAAAATTATAAAAGCCCTGATCGACTTGCATTATTTTCAGTTGATAAGACACGCGGGTGTCGAAGACATAAAGCGGATTTTGGTGTTTTTGGCGATCGTTGCCACGGCTGCAGGTATATATTAACAACAACTTTACTGTAGTTAATAATATAATTATTTCGTTATTTAGTACCCACAAGACAAGCGTTTGCTTAGTGTAGGGCTAGATGGCACTGCGTGCTATGTCCCGAAATATTTATTTATTTATATTTACTGCAAAAGTAACGCATAACCTTTTCATTGTGGCTTAAGTACCAGAAGTTAGAACTAGTTAGTTACTCAGAAGCAACAACGATTGTTCCACTGCTTTTGGAAATTCGCAAAAAAAAGGTTCTCCATACATGAGATATGGTATCGAACGGCTGAATTTTGCGTGAATTTTAAAACATATGTTTTGTTTTCAAACTTTATATACCTAACCAGTGTTATACTTAGCAGTAGAAACCTACTTGAAATGAAACAAGCTATATTTATCTATTAATGCAATACACAATATATTATAACAATTTTGAAACTTATTAAAAAAAACATGTCTGGCCATATCGCTTAGAAAGTTTAGGGCATAGCATATTAAAATGTATTTATACTAAGTAACTTGAATAATATAAAACTGTAGTCAGTCAAATTACTTGAACGTCAAACTACAGATATTTTAAGATGTTTATTTTACTAGGTAATAGATAAATAATTAATTTTAATTTAATTTGGTTAAATGTAAAACCATATTAATTGTTGCATTCATTCATTTTCAGGTGCATTCACACCCGGCCTTCGTGGTAAGTACCTACGTTGTTATTTTATAGAGTTTCCAGAAAGTCCTATTACATTTCTAAAACCTTCAGATTTTATATGGTAGGTATTGATGTTAATAATAACACATTTTCAAATCTTGGTTTCAAATTAGGTATTCACAAAATCATTTGTATAAGAATAACCAATTAAAAAAACGTACGATCCAGCCTTAATCAATATTATCATATCATAATGATCAATTGTATATTATCTATATATATAAAACTCAAAGGTGACTGACTGACAGACTGACTGATATAGTGATCTGTCAACGCACAGCCCAAACCACTAGACGGATTGGGCTGAAATTTGAAATGAAGGTAGATGTTATTATGTTGGCATCCGCTAAGAAAGATTTTTTGGAAATGCCACTTTTAAAAGGGTGAAATAGGGGATGCAAGTATTACTTCTTAATGCGAGCGAAGCCGCGAGCGCCCGCTCGTATTATATAAAATTGATCGTTTCTACTTGTTTTCTTCTCAATTACTGAGGCTTTTTTATTGTATACAATAATAATACATAAAAGCAAGGTAAGAAAAACAAAACATACTACTTCTAACTACAACATAAAAAGGGGCACTTAGAAAATCTCTCTTATTATTATCAATTGCAGTAAAGTTCAACGTTGGCTTAGACCCTTCCGCGGGTGAGGATTACTTCTTTAACGTCCCGAAGACCGTGGCTGAGGCGAAGACTGATGGCTGGAAGCTGACGCGCCGCCCCCGCGGTCCACTGCCCGAGCTCGTCATGTACTGCCCCCAGGATAAGGTGCTCTGTGCACTGTTTGATGACACGGACTACGTCGCTGGACTACAAATCGCCGTAAGTATGCCTAATCCTTAATTCCTATCATATTATCATTAATTAATCAATTTATTATCATGACTTTAGGATTTGAGACTTAGGTAATCAACTAAAAACTAAAACCACGCAGGTTTTCAGATTTATTCAACATTATTATGTTTATGTATTGATAAAAGAGGGAGGTGAAGACTTACATAAAACTGACGGCTTCACTTGGATTAGATCACAGGGACGAGTGGCGTAAAAAAGAGGCCTATGTTCAGCAGTGGGTAATAAAAGATATACTTACGTATATCACTCTCAGAACACTCACTGTAACTATATAGCCGTACCAAAAATGATGACCCATTCCTCTTTCTCAGTGTGAAAGACGAAAAAACAGACACAATTCGCTCTTATAATATGTTGGTATGATGATTTCGATTCCAGCTCGCGAAGGGAGAGTTCACTGAGAATGTGTTCGACTGGACCAAGCGTGGCTTCACCTCCTGGAACACTGCTGTGGAAGGACAATGCAAACTTTTCTGGACTCTGCAACAGTACTTCGTCGATGAAGGTAACTTGATCCTTGTGTTATTTCCTTTTAGTTGCTTTGTGAGCATTTGTAGGTGTGAAATAGTCTTTGCTCACGTCGTATTTTATTTTTGCCAATATGAAGTGAGAAGTATTCACTAAATTGCTATGATATACCTATATGATTTGATTAATATAATAATATTCATGTACTTATAGGTAATAATATTAACCAATCTAACTATTCTATTTAAAAAAAATACTTATCTATATTTTACCAGCTTTGCGCAATATAGGAGAAAAAGAAATCTCATTTACACATTAATCGAAACAAGAGTTCTGAATCCTGTACCCACCTAACTGCCCAAAACCAAATTTTGTACATGAAATGCCCTTTCCTTTTCCAGAATACCTATCAGCAAGCAGAGCAGAGCGCCTGGCAGCCCGCGAGCGAGACCCCGACAATCTCCTCCAAGCTGGTGGTGTGTGGCTCACCGGCACAGACAGACAACTCCTGAAGGTTTCCACCGTCGCGGATGATATCGAGGAGGAGAATGTCTTCACTAAACAGGCTCACATCCCCTGGATGGGTACGTTGATTTTACTACACTTTCCATTTTGTGGATATAAGCCAATTATAATTATGAAGCTAATTTCTTCTGTTTTGAGATATGCGATTCAATTATTGAGCTTGCGTTCGTGGGTGAGCAATTTTTTGGTTGAATTCTTATATTTATGTTAACTAACTTATATAAAATCATGGCTTTAACGTCTGCTTATAGGTACATAAATAATAGGCTCCTATCACTACGTTATACCCGCTCAAGATAACTTCTCCAATATCTCAATCATACGAGGAAATCACGACCTTCAAGTTTGAGAAAATGGCTCAAAGAGAAAGTGGAAATAAATAGAGAGTTAGATAGAGGAAAACTTTTTATTGAAAATATTTATAAAATTCCTCTCATTTCCAGGTCGTCACTGGTACTACAACATGACAACCAGCACCGAGTGTGTGGCTGACCAGATGTACCCCTGGTTCCCCTTGACCAATGACGGACAGCTGATCGCTATGGGCTTCCTCACCTTCGGCCAGCTGGAGCTCAGGGACGGATACAGAGACTGGTTCGAGCGCCCTGGGGAACTTGTCGTGAGAGTAAGCATTCTACTTGTACAGATTACTACAGATACACGATATTGTAAGCTGAGGAGAGTCGAAAGTCTGAACATTGAAGATATTTAAAGAAAGGGTTGGAGATACTTCGAGTTGATAGCAGAATACGTTCCAATAATTTCTAGAAATTTTGTCATGATAAACGGCAGAACGGATCATCATGTTTTGTTGGTATGTAATGTAGGTAGTATGAGGTCTTATAAATGTCATAGTAGGCTCCGTTTTGTAACGAAATAATGCGAGCATAGTCGCAGGCGTCCACTAGTTTGAAATATTTATATGCTGAAACGTTACACCAGTAGGTAGATTTTGTGAATCTATTTGTTTCATATTCTCGCTCTCTGATCCTGATAGTCTTTTAAGTTGTAATAGAATTTATCTTGGTGGAATTTACACTAAGCAACTCTTTAATGACGGACCACTGATAATGTACCTAAATGAAAGATACGTTAGGGCTCCGCTATATTACTATACCATTAGTTGGTATAAGTATATAATATTAGGTATTAGTTGACCTATACAAGGATGAGAACAACCTAATCAAGGCAGCAGCATCTGAATAAGACTATTCTTTTACATTAGTTTTTATATAAAAGTGCAGACCCTGCTTTATCCTTCTTTACCTCTCCAAATATAAAACGAATATTTAATTATGTTCCAGGCCATTGTTCCCGACGGACCATCCTGTTTGTACGAGTACTCATCCAGCCCTGGTGTCGTCACCATGCACATCTACTACATTGATGAACCTTGGACCATCATCCTCTAATATACCAAGCATTATCAAAGAATACAACCCTGGATACCGATGAAATGAAGCTTAATTAAAATTGCAAAGAAGGAACAATGCACACCAAACAGATTGAAAACATAACTTGGTTTAACTAGACACGTAATTACAATTTACGTGGACAGTAATAATCAGCAAAATTCCATAAAAATAGTAATGATATTGAAACAAAATGTTATGCGTCGTCGATACTTCGTCATTTCAAAATTAAAATCATATCATACTATTATATACAAAATGCGACAGTGTGTTTGTTGGGCTGTTGTTCCTCTTTCACGCCGCAACAGAGCTGGAGCGACGGATCATCGTGATTTTCAGTCTAGTAATAGAATACGGTCTTAGGCATAACAGGTTATATTTTATCCTGTAACAAATGCGAGCGATGCCGCAGCCATCTACTAGTAACTATTAAATTAATCCTACTAATTTGTTTGTTTATTTTATTTAAATAACTCTCTATATAGTACAATCAAAATTATGACTGTGTAGGCAACAGTTAAGCACCGCGGCGAGAAACACTGTAGCCCTGCAAAACAAGGTCCTTGTGATACTTAGTGCAAGGCTCAGTAAACCTCACCAACCTACTTACAGAACTCACCCGATCAATTATAATAATAAAGTGGAACGTAAACACATTGTATTAACTTAAATAAACAATTAAAAAAAAATGCCTACAGTTGCTTTTTCGCATGCAATTGGTGAAAAAAAAGTGAAAAATATTCAAAACATCTATTTTTCAAAAAATAAAACTATCGAGCGAAGTATACGTAATCGTGTTTCGGCGTTTTTTATTGTCTTAACACTGAAACAAAATTATATAAACTGAAAAAAAATTAGCTCTATCTTATATACTTCTATTTTATTTGATTTTTATGAAATGTCGATTTCTCATAGCACCCCGTCTTAAAGTATGCGTAAGTACGCTCATTAAAATTTGCCTTTTGTCTAAGGGGGCTGCACTACATTTGTCGTATGGTTCGCACCTTAGTGACTCAGTTCGAGAGAGACATAGAGGCGATTTGCCTCAGTTACCTAATTAATCAACTATAAGTTTTTTTCTGGCAGTAGAAATGAAGGCTAATTTGTTTTACACTAGGGTCCACTTGTATAACATAGTAAAGAATGGTTGAATGATAATTAAGAGTCGTACTGCAAGCGGCCCTTAATATACTAGTCTCTAGTTATCGTTATCAATAATCTAGTACCTATTTACTTAAAATGGACAATCATCATTAAAAGCCCTGATTTACAGATTTCATTCTCAGTAGAGTTTACAAGCGGGTGTCGACAACATGAAAGGATTTTTGGTGTTTTTGGCGATCGTAGCCGCGGCAGCCGCTGCAGGTAATTACTTAAATTTATAGTTTAAATTTAACATCATCAGCATCATTAACAAACTTTGTATTCACTGTCAAGTATAAGGACCCCAAGGTAGTTAAAATAAAACGAATAGATACCAAAGTACCTAAATACACTATTATTCCTGCTAATTATAAAAATAAATGTGAGCTAAATAAAAAATCATACCATTGTACAAACATTTTACACGTCTTTTAAAAATACGCACTGCCTAATTGTTTTGTTTTGTCAAATAAAAATTATTTGACATTAAAATACGTACATCTAAAAATGCTTACTTAATTCCCAAGATTTGGATTGGATACACAATTTTAGAGTAGCAGGTATTATTTTCCGAAAATGAAGGTTGGTGTTTGGTGAAGTTGGTTCATGAATGTGATGATACAAGTAGTTGGAATTTCACGAAAAATATAGTATTAGGTACACGTCGAAACGAAGTAAAAATACAATTGTGTACTAATCATTATTTTATTTTCATTGTTTTGTTGGTAAGTGCAAACTGTACCTATATCAATATTAATTACTGTATTTATTCATTTTCAGGTGGATTTAAGCCTGGCCTTCGTGGTGAGTACTAAATTATTTTTTTATCACGAAATAGGCTTAGGTACGTTTGACTACAGCCTGAGCCTTCTTTTTAATTGTTTTATTTATTTTTCTATGCCCAAAACATCTCAAATCTTTATTTTTTTTTATAGAATTTGAATCAGTGGTATTCCCAGCATACATATGTTTAGTATCTTATCAAATCAAATGTGTCGATTACTCATTATCAATAATGACACGCTAAAAAAACACGTGTTTCCTGATTAAAATACTACATTTACTTGATTCATTTAATTTTATCAATAGAACAATAGTCAGATATTTAGAAAATTTCTAAAAATTTTTTTAATTTCATTAGGATTAACATAATTGACAATTATTATTTAGATAGCAAGATGTTTGATTTCGTAACGCCTGTCTTAAACATATTAGCAATGCACTAATACAGTAGTTTGGAATTAACCGGCATAAGCACATAAGCTTCAAATAAGCTAACAGAAGTTTTTGTATGTTTTGTTGAACATAATATATGCGATTAAAAGTAGATACATATGTGTTCCCACTTCATTTCAGCGATTTCGGAAATAATTATGGGGATAATCATATAGACTAATTTTATTCCGACTTAGCTCTAAAGGTACTGCTAAGCTTAGTAGGTATAGTCACTAACCAACTGAAAATAGGAGGCGGTTATCTATTCAACTAAATTTGGTCCTCTGACGTGGCTAAACGACTCCCGTACTGATACATTTTTATTTTAAATACTTACTTTTGATTTCCAGTCAAGTTCGACATGGGCTTAGACCCTTCTGCAGGAGAGGATTACTTCTTCAACGTGCCTAAGACTGTGGCGGAGGCGAAGGCCGAGGCCTGGAAGCGCGCGCGCCGCCCCCGCGGACCAATGCCCGAGCTCGTCATGTACTGCCCACAGGACAAGGTGCTGTGTGCCCTCTATGATGATACTGAATACGTCGCTGGACTACAAGTCGCTGTGAGTATCTACGCCTATAACTACTGTGGTTCCTTATGGTCAGTTCAGGTCAGTCAGTTTTAGTTCATCACTATAAACAATCAGCGAATAACTGCAGGTAATCTTAGTACAAATCGTTAAGCTGTTCTTCCAGAATAGTCGTAGAACAAAAGTTGTTACTTATTCCTGTATCAAAACCACCTATCGCCAAACTACAAGCGCAGATTCAATACAATTGACCTCGCAGCTCTTATTCGATAGAACGCAAAATAATGCGACAGGAGCAAAATGGTTAATTATGATGGAACAATCTTTCAAATAATTTTATGTTTTCTGGTGTTTTGATTTCAGCTCGCGAAGGGAGAGTTCACTGAGAATGTGTTCGACTGGACCAAGCGTGGCTTCACCTCCTGGAACGCTGCTGTGGAAGGACAGTGCAAGCTGTTCTGGACTCTGCAGCAGTACTTCGTCGATGAAGGTAATTACTCATTAAAAGCTATCTATCTAAATAGCACTGTTTCAGGCAACAGGACAATATCCTTTCTATTATTCCTCCAAATTTTTCTTTATGGTTTTCCAAATTCTTGTCATGGGCATGCATGGCATTATTCATAGGAAAAGCTTTTCTTTTTTTTCTTTTTTTACCCATTTTGTTTATTCAAGCGAAAAGGGAATTACTTTCTGGAATTAATCGAACCCACGACTCTCTCTTTTACCAAGTACCGATATAACTGTTCAAAATGCCTTTTAAATTTCCAGAATACCTCTCCCGAAGCAGGGTAGAGCGCCTGGCAGCCCGCGAGCGAGACCCCGACCGTCTTCTCCAAGCTGGCGCCGTGTGGGTCACCGGTATCGACAGACAACTTGACAGAATCTCTATCGTTGAGGATGAAATCGCAGAGGCCAAGGTCTTCACTGAACAGGCTTGCATCCCCTGGATGGGTGAGTTTTTTGATCTGGACTACGACCTACCTAGATACCATCTGGATCTTACACCTGACACAGCTAACTGACTCAACTGAGCCCATTGCATAATTTCGTTAGATTAAAAAAGGTTCACGTGGAACACAACAAAGCATGTAGGTATTGTGTAAAACGTGCAGCAACCTCGACTGCCAATGGCCAGTTATATCTTGCTGAGTACAGTTTCTCGGCCCATGGTATCGTATCATATATTACGAACCCTTCGTTATATTGTGGGCACGATTAGGGACAGAGAGCCTGGACTGGTTTTAGTCACTGTCATCGACATGTATCATGTTAGTACATTATACCAGTCATCGGTGTCGAGAGATTCAAAGGCTTTCATCACATTGTGAGCCACCATGAAGTTATATTATAACTTCATGTGAGCCACCCACCCACGATACCCATCACGATTTATCTGCTCATGAAAACTCATTCAAACAATCAACTATACGGCGGAGTCACGACACAACCCTCAATAATGAGGAAGGAGAAAATACTACTGCTATCATCATCATCATCATTATCAACCTGTTATCGCCCACTGCTGAGCATAGGCCTCTCATCTTGTACGCCACTCGTCCCGGTCCTGCGCAGATTGAATCCAGTATACTTATATATACTACTGTTATACTTATATGAAAACTGCTTTATTTCCCAGGTCTCCACTACTACTACAACATGACGACGACCACCGAGTGCGTGTCCGATCAGATGTACCCCTGGTTCCCGATGGCCAGAAACGGGGAGTTGATCGCCACTGGGTTCGTCACCTTCGGCAAGCTGGAAATCAGGGATGGGCACAGGGACTGGTTCGAGTGCCCTGAAGCCGCTGTTGTTAACGTAAGAGTCATACAGATATACGAAATACTCTATATCCATTGATCTCCATCAGTACAAGTACGCACTGATGGAGATCAATGTCTATATCATACTTGATATATAATATATGTATGTAGGTGTACATCTATACACGATATACGGACTACACAGTGATCGCGCGAACTAAGTACCTATCTTTTTTCGGAAGCATTTCGCTCTTTTTTGGGGCCTTTATTATTCAAAAAGAAACAAAATATTAATCAAGGGTGGCGTATCAAAACTATCCAAGATCTGTTTAGTAACACTCCAAGCCCAGATAAATCTTTTGGATAATATTTCATAAACGTTATGGTTAGACACCAGGATAACTGGCAAAAATGTTGCACAACTTCAAAGTTCAAACTATCCAAAAATATGTATAAATCATTTAACTAAACATGTTATCTTCCAGGCTATCGTTCCCTATGGTCCGTCCTGCTTGTATGAACACGCAGCCAACCCTGGCATCGTCACTATGCACATCTACTACATCGAGGAGCCATGGACCATCACCTGCTAAAACACCAAGCATTTTAGAAGAATTCTTCCTGCCATGATTGAAGATCAAGTGTCGAGAATATAAAAGTTATATTAACAACACAAAGTAAAATCTACGCGCAATGAACCTGAAAATTGGTAGATGCAATGCAATATACTCGAAATATCTTCCTATTATCTTACGTGAGAGGAAAAAAACTAGAATGAAAACCGCGTCATCGATACTTCGACATTTGTTATCATAGGATTCATAGTGTGTAAATAATAAATAACATTAATTCTAGTCATTTCTGTTTATATTATTAGAATGATCCTCAATCCAATTACAACCAAGCTGATATTTCAAATATCAGCTTATCGGTCATCGAGGAAGCACCTCTACAATCCACGACCTTACCTAACCACACCTAACTCCCGACATTATACCTATTAGTTAGAATTTATTTTAAACACCTTAAATCACCTATGAAATTCTAAGATTAAGTTGCTATTGCATTCTGTGTTCTGTGTTTTTGCACCAACTAGCCCCAGACACAGAATACATAATACAATGCCCCATGCCACCCCATGCCCCAGATCTTTTTATACGAACTGGACAGCTGTTAGTAAAAAACTAAGATATAATAATAGATGCTCAAAAATCGACAAGATTTATGTGTTTTTTTTTACACTGTGGCCCAGTTGAAGCATAGAAGCAATAGCAAGCGTATTGGAATGGAACTGGTTCTCTAACGAGGCCGCCGGAACACACCGCTAGGAGGTTGGCGTACATTTGAGGATGGTGTACAACAACTGTGATACATTGGTGTCACTCACATGTTATTTTGTAAAATAAACAAAAAAAATTTAAAGTTGTAGTCGAGCGTGAGCCCATCTCATGTAAAAGAATATAGGTAGGTACACAATTTTGCCCTTTCGGGCATCTTACTGATCTAATTAGCCAGGTGGTTGCCAGAAAGCATTTTATCACTATGCAAAAAGTAAGGATAGTGTACCTACCTAAGTGAAAGCTGTTTAATTTATCTAGATGTTGCAGCAAACCGGGACTAGAAACTACAAGCAAAATATTTTTAAGGAACTAATCTATTCTGTGCACTTTAAACATGTGTGCACATCATGATTCAAAACTTTAATAAAGTTCAGTAATAAGTTAAATTGGCAGTATGTACACAATTATTCTTTGATAAATTGTTTGAGGTGAATAATAGCTTTTGGTAAATTTATTAAAGATATGGGCAATATTTCGGTTATTTTAATATTTCTAATGCAGCACTTTTTATATTTCTTGTATGAATTACGAGGTCCTAATCTACATAAATATACAAAAATCACAAAAGCGACTGACTGGCATAGTAAGCTATTCGTATCAACACACGGCCCAAACGTGATGTAAGTTTTTCATCCAGCCGCGACCACCTACTGGTCAAACATACGAGTTCAAAATGTTTTATCTATGTCTTCATTTTACAAGCATTTTGGGGTTTTATTTTGGAATGCTTTACTAATTACTTTGTTATCATTTTTTATTCTTACATACGTTCATTTATATGATATTACGACGGGCAAGGTTTCAGCGAATATTACCATAAACTAAGCAAAGAAACTTTCTAACGGCTCATTTGTTTTAGATGAAACATGGGTTACGAGTTACGAGGCAGTTGTGATACTTTTTTTCAGGGGTTCAAGAGGAGGTTGTATCAATTCGTTCAAGTAATCGTTATTTACTACCTAATGATTTATTCAAATCATGATTGTTACAGTTTTCAGCTACATCTGTTAAATTTCGTGAAAGCAAAGCGTACCGTACGGAAATTCCGATAAAACGCTTTTGATGAATTGGTATAATTTTGGACCATAGTTTATTTGAGGTTCCATTCTCGTAGAATATTGTCTTACATTGTTAACATATATATATATATAGCACAGAATAAGGCGTAAAATGTGTAGTGACTCATATCTTCAAAATTCACAACAATATTTGTTATCGACGCAAAAATAATCGCGCAAACAGTTAATAACTCAGCAACCAAATGGAACATCCAATTTTATAATCCTTTATAACCTGTGTTCAAGTAAACCGATTAAAGCACGGATTAAAAGATAATACCTACTAAAAGTATAGATCAAATCGTACATGAGGAGTTGCATGCCAGCATGATATCTTATCATTTTAATAAGCAACTATTTTAGTAGATTACTCATGTTTCCATTTAAAGGATATTTGTTGTAACATGTCATCTAGCACCGAGTGTGTAGCGGAGCAGATGTTCCCCTGGTTTCATGACTTGCCCCTTGCCCTTCCATGACTGCCCGGGGAGACCTCGTCGCATCCGGGTTCGTCATGTTTGGGAAACTGGACCAGGTGGAGGGAACAAGGGACTGGTTCGAGAGACCTGACCCGTCTGTCGTTGGTGTAAGTACTCGTACACTATCAAAGTTGCAAGTAAAACATTTGTCATAGTACGGCATCGCTAAGCCATGTCAGAGGCCCTTAGGGTGGTTTGAAAACCCAGAGTTGAACACTCACACGAACTTACTTACTTTTACTAATACATTAACAAAACAAAAGCATTCGTGTATAGAGAGTGCACATATCCTCAGACATGTGGGTTTCCACGATGTTTTCCGTAAAGCGAGTGCAAATCCACTTAAAAAATACAAGTCATTGGTAGGGCCGGATTTGAACCATGGTGCGTCTGGATTAAAAGCAGACACTGGAACTGCTGAGCCACACTCGATTATACTCTCCCTCCCCTCTTTAGTTGTATAATAATGACTAATTACGAGTACTTGTGATATGATTACAGATGATCGTCCCGTAGGGCTCTGAATGCAAGTACCAGCTCACACACAACCCCGGCTCCATCACTATGCACATCTACTACATCAAAGAACCTTGGAGTGTTACTTGCTAAATGTATAGGAAATATGTGTTAAACAAACTGTTGTATAAGTAAATCAAAGACTAAGGCCGCCCAATGTGCATTAAATTAGTTATTAAATTTCTTTCATCATGTAATGCCTTCTACAACACAGTTAACACTACAGTAGAAGGCAGAGCAACACTATATTGTATCCCATTAATTGTTTATAAATAAAAATCTTTTATTTATTAAATTAACTGACACCCGTGGGTGCTCTGTGTGAGCGCTTCTTGACCTTCTGTTGGCGTCGCTTGAGATGTCTCTGGATGCGACCCGCTCCTTCCTTTTTGAGCTCTTCATACTGCTTCACCAGGGCTTCTACACGCATTTCAGCTGAAAATAAATTTAATTTATTTTTTAAATGGATGAGCCTTTCTATTGAAACAAATATATGGACATAACCAGTACATAAATAAATAAATAATAATAATAATAAATATTCCGTGACATTGCACACAGCGCCATCTAGCCCCACACTAAGCAAACACTTGTGTCATGGGTACTAGATAATGGATGAATACTTATATACTTTTCTTTTGTAAATATGTACATACTTATTATACATACAAACAACCAGACAAATGTATGTAATTGTAAATTTTAAAATTCATAAATACTTGTGTCTTTGGGGAATCGAACCAGCACCCCTAGATTATATAGGAGGCAGAACTACTACCAACTAAGCGCAAAAGACAGTCAATTGTGATACAATCACAGGTACATTAATCTCCTAAAGAATCATACATCATAAAACATGTTGACATGGGGACTATTGTCTTAAAAGGAAGCAAATTTTGAAACAGTGCACTAGGATACTTACACTTATTTTTAAACTCGGGCTTTCTTCCCTCCATAAACTCTTGTTTAACCTGCTCCTTTTTCATTTCCTTCAACTCCCTCTCTTTCTTGCCACGCTTGCTTTCTTTATGTTGGTCATTCAACCTCTGTAGTAATCTTCTAAGTTTTGTCTGCCTTTCAGGGTCTGTGGTTTCTTTTAATTCAGCTTTGATGGCCTTCATGTCTTGAACTCTTTGATCGGATAGGAAGTTGTAGTTTTCTGTAAATTGTTTCTTGTCAAATTCACCACACAGGGGATCAAATCTGAAAAGATATAAGACTTTCATTGGCATAGATAGATTTAAATAATATGGTACAATTGCCCGATTGAATTTTGGTTCTATTTGATTCATTTAAGGACTTAAAGAAACATTGAGTGATGGGTAAACTTTAACTTGTTTAAAATATTATACAGATCAACTAAGTACTTCGCATCTGACAAGGGGCCACCAGCCCTTTACATTCATACCCTATATGCTAAGTAATACATTGATACATACAAGTTGATAATAATAAAAACATGTTTACCGAGGGTCTCGAACTTCTTTCTGCTTAGCTTTAGGCACTGCTGCTATCAATGGCACGGGCTTCTTAGCACTCATTTCTCGGGGCCTATTCTTATTTTCTCGTTTGAACACTTTTTTAGCTGTTATCTTCTCTTTTTCTTTTGTCCCAAACAGTGCTTCTTTGTAAACTTTTGCACCGACTCTTTCTTTTAGTTTCTGTAGTTCTTCAAAAGACAGTGTGGATAACTGAGATCTAATAGCAGTCTGTAAAATATAAATAAAGCTGTTTACTATAAAGTTAGGTTATAACAAAAATATGTAAGCAAATGAAATTTTAACTTACCCTTTCGCTGTCATCTTGGTCTTCTTCAGCAGAAGAGTTGTTCGAGCTATCTTCTTCACTGCTCATTTTAGGCTAAAGTAGAATACTTAGAAATAAAAGCTAAAATTATTTTATTTTATTCGCACGAGTTCCAAGTTTATTTACGAAACTAGAGACAAAATGCGTTCAGAAATAGATAGTCGAGACAGCTAACGCGCTATGATTTCAAACTACCTCTAACTTCATGATTTCAAAACTAATTTATTCCTTTTGCCTTTGAGTATGTATTGATTTCATGGAATAAAAACATTCAAGGATATTTTATTTGAATTAGGAAACTACTACCTACTTAATGAAATAGTCTTGAAAATAAATGACCCTATATTTCGATAATAAAAACAATGGTGTCGGTGATATGTATGTGGTTTTCGAACATATCATCTACATAAATGTCAATGTCTAAAACCCCTGTTATAGAAAAAAAACAAAATATTTGTTTGCATTTGGCAAAATATCGTATCGATATTTCAATTAAAATTTCTCAGTTTGATGGCCTATCTTCCCACTTGACATTGGCAGAATTGCGAAGTTATATCATCGCAAAAGCCATAATAAAAAAAAAAAAAAAAAAAAAAAAATATCGTACCTACCTATTTATCACAAAATTTAAACATTTCTTCATGTAATAGACCCTAAAATGACCAGTGAAACTTTCGTATCAAAACTACAAACACAAGGCAACCAAGTATTTGTAAAATTGACATGGAAACAAAACGAGTGCGAACTGTTTCACATTCAAGTATTTGATGGTGATTGCAGCTGGTCTGGCCGGTTTTCAAATGATTTCGCTCAACAGTTTCGCGAAAGAGAAAACATTGATGAGGACGAAGGAAAATATGCATCAAACGTGAAGAAAGCTTTGATTGGGGATGATGAAAATTATACTTACGACTTGACGAAGTGTCCCAGCGACAAAGATACTGCTTCTTTTAGCTGGAAGAGAAGATTTAAAGGCATGAACGTACTTCACGGGAAGGTTCCCGTGCATCTCGATGCAAATCCAGAATCCAAAACCACTCTAGTGGACATTTTACTTGAGAAAAATGCTGGTCTAAAACATGAAGTTAACCGACTTGAGTCCAAAACAAATGAGTTGATAACTGAATTAGATAAGTCTAAAAATGAATTAGAAAAATTCGTAAATATCAAGACTTCATTAGAAAGCACACTGTATGGTAGATTTGTGCAGTTACTGAATGCCAAGAAGAGAAGAATACAACTCTTGGAAGATAATTTGCTCAACTTTGAAGAACCTCCTAATGTGTCAATGAGCAGCGAGCTTGACTAAATTATTTTAACTATACTTGAAGAAATATATGAAATGAAACAATGTGTTAAATAAATTATTTTATTCTTCATAAAATGCTCTTATACTGTGTTTTATTGTTAACAAATTTTAATGCTCTTTTAGTAGCTTCTGCCAAACATGGTGATGGCGACGGGTTTGTTCTTGCAAGTGGGGTAGATGCAGCGGTCTGAGTCAGTCAGCTTGCGGGGCTGCTTGAATGGTATGCAGAGGGACTTAGCTCCCATAGCAGGGGCCTGCCCGTCTGCTGTCACTGACTCTTCAGTCCTGTAATGTAATGTTTATGATTAATAATGTGTATTGATGATATAGCAAGCTTATGGATAAGAATGATTTGATAGGTTTTTTGTTAGATAACTGACACTCACACTTATAACTTGAACGGTGTTCAGCAACATTGTAATCTATGACATATTGTGATTGCCACTCTTAACTTGATACAATCATTTTTTAAACTTTTATCTATTAGTTATTTCTTCTTCTGGAACTCATCCTTATGTGAAGCTAGATTATAGATTTAACATTTGACTAGACTGGTAGCTTTGGATGTAGACTATTTGGCATTGGTGACTAGTAGCTATACATATTTGAACCATAAAAACTTATTTATGAATGTATGTATATAGATTTACCTTGCACTATCCTTCTTGATGCTATCCTCGCAAGCCACATCTCCACAGAATGGAGCCAGAAGGATGTGCTTCTGTTCCAAGGCAGCCGTCAAGTCATCGAACTTGGTCACCAGAGACAGGCGGGCGTCGCGCTCCTTTGTTGCCCTGATGATATAAAAAATGCTTTATATAGATTTTGTACTAACTTTAGTGTATTTCATGTTAACGAAATTGCTAAAGTATTTACTTTTTAAACATGTTTTGACTGTCGCTTTTCATATATGATGGCCATAGCCATTGGCTTAATATATCAAGATCTTGACTGTTACATTGACTCAAGTTAGCATTGTTTTGGTTGGTCTTTGGCACAGTATTGGGATGTTTTAGCCATGTTAACTCTTATTTTAAGACCCAAATTTGCAAAGTTATGGCAATATCTATTGGTGGACTATTCTAATGCCTTGCACTATTCATCATAATAAAATATTGTGGGACATATCACACAGCGCCATCTAGCCCCATACTAAAAAACGTACCTCTCAAGCATCTCATGATGCGTGGTCTCCAGCAGCGCGGCGAGTTCTTTCCCGGCGTCCTCCCGCTTGAGCGTGCGTTTCTCCCCCGTGAGTCGCCGCACCGCCACCACCTCGCCCTTCGCCATGTCCTTGGGACCGAGCTCCACGCGGATTGGGACACCCTGTAGGAGAGAAGTGAAAATAATTATGTTTTTTAATACAAATTCTGATAAGAAAAAGAAATGAACAGACCTATATAAATTTATGTACTTACAAGTAAGTTTAAGAGCAAAACAAACCATACAAAAATAGATACTCATAAATGGAATAATTGATTTTTTTTTCCTGTCACAAACCAACCTCATACTGGTTTGTGCTGCTTGCTAATCATTTCTGACCTATGGACGATTTCTTATTGCATGTCTTGTTTTGTATAACTTGAAATGTTAAGTTACCTTAAGTTCCCAGTGGTTGAACTTCCACCCCGGTGAGTAGTTGTCCCGGTAGTCTCCTTCAGCTCGGATACCTGCGTCTATCAGGTTCGACACTAGCTCCTAAAACATAAACAGAATCGGTTAATATGCGTAGTACCTGTGCATCATAAATAGTAAAGATATTGGAAAATGTATACCAGGCTACGTCCGTAGAGGAAAAGTTACATATAAATAAGTAACATCTTTTGATAGTATTAGTTGCAATTTTTTTTAAAACGCAATGTGTTTGCGCTTGGTATAATTCCCCTGATGTGATAAGCCTAAGATTAAACATTGATTTCCGAGCGCCCATAAAGATAGCTCTACGAGTACCTACGTACCTCTGATTCGTTACACAAACAATTAAGTCACTAGTATTAAAAACGACACCGAAGTTTCTAGGAATTTAAGAAGTAGGTTGACCGCTTGCGAAAGGGTTCGAAGAATTGCTAAAGTCGGGGGTTCCAACCTGGACGAGGTCTGCACGGTATCGACGTAGATGACACATACAAGGGAAGCTTACATCCAGAGATTCTAGAAGCTGTGGATGATGATGAAAGACGCGTATACCTTGCAGGAGTCGATGAGCAGCTTGCGCTCGTCCTGAGTGCTGGAGGCGGTGACTCCGCACGGCACCACTATGGCTTGCACGTCGGCCACGCGCGGCGGCAGCACCAGCCCGCGGTCGTCGCCGTGCACCAGGACCATCACACCTGCACACAGGGCATACAGCTGGAGACATACTCAAACTCAATTTATTTATAACACAATACAGTTACATGTCAATTAAATTATTGTCTTATTTCTGTATACATGTTACCGTCCATCTGTATAATCCAGCAATGTATAGAATGCCTGAAACGCGTAGGCAATGTATTCAACATACCTAATGCGCATCAGGCAATGTGTGTAATATTAAAAGACGATGACAAGGAACGCAGGCAGGCAGGCAATAAACGTGTTGAGACTTGTTTACATGCGTGCATTTTATTCTCAGGGAGGGCAAGTGCAGTGAGGAGTAAAATAGGTAGGTATAACTTATATTAAACATATCATTAACGTTATAATGCGTTTTTTCGACACGCCAATGCTTGAGAAATCGTTTAAAAAACGCGGTAGAGGGCGCGTCACGAACTTGTGCCGCGAGGGCGTAGTGGAAGCGGTTTCTCTACGATATGGAGGGATTTTGCAATAGAAATCTAAAATCACGACGAAAAATTATAATTTCAAAAATTTATTAGCCAATCAACGATAGCTAGATGGAATATCCGGCAATTACAGATATTATAGGACTTCATACCTAAATTGGTAGTTAGTTTTCTAGTTAACAACCTTTATCGTAGTCGGAGAAAACCAGCTCACAGCCAGTATAGATACCATTTATTTTCAAATCGCATTTGAATCGCTTCTTACTGAATTATTTTCTCAATTGTAACGGAGATACGAGTACAATGAAAAATCTTAATATAATTAGCTTTCTAAATATATGTCAACATTGCACAAAAATATTTAAAATCGTTAAGGGTAGTATTTTATTTAATATTTTAAATAGGTACCTCATCCTACTCATTTCATTTTAAGATTATATCTATGCCAGATTGGTTGCCTGGAAGAGATCGCTCTTAGCGATAAGGTCGCCAATTAAGACGCTCATTTTAATTTCTGTGTTTTTTTTTGTTTTTTTTTTTTTTTAAGTGTTTTGTTTTAATAAAGTATTGATCTATCAATAACTAACACGCAATTACTAGAGTGAATAATATAATTTCCTTATTCTAGCCAGTAAATATTTACCGATAGTCCTTGTGGTGAGTCCCCACGAGTTCTGGTACACGTACGCCTTCTCGTGCGTGTCCGGGTCGTCGTACACCACCTCAAACATGCGCGAGAAGTTCTGCCCCAGGTGGTGGCTCGTCGCGCCCTGGAACACAACATTATGCTCAATATTTATTCATAACAAACAGCAGTTACATCTCATCTATACACTTCTTAGAAAAGGTGATTAATTCAACAGATTCGTGTGATTTTTCAGAATTACAACAACATAGGTTAAATATGATGATCTAAGTAATTAGTCCTCCAAAAATGTGTGCCAAACTGCATAGAAATGCATATGTTTTCCACGAATTTCGCGAAAACTACAGCTTACAGAAAAGATAAAGTTTTAATGAATTAAGTAGTTTTGAGATATGGGTATAAAACATATGAGCTCATTACCTATAGTCGGTTATAGACCGCTACATAACATACCACATGGTTTAGATTTTTGGATATGTTATGTCTCTCTCTTTGAGATGTATTTCCTCATGATTGATGGTTGTGACTCCCCCGCAGAATCAATTCGTTAGGGGTCTTCAGGCAGCTACATCGCGGTGAGCGCTCAGGTCCTTCCACGGAGACACATGTCCTCGGATATTTTATGTAATGAAATGAATAATTATAAACTGAAGTTAGCCAGCTTATCATAAAGTAAACCTAGATAAGACTGTCACACTAGTATATTTAAAACCATTTACCTGTATCGCGCGTCCACTGGCAGGTATGTAGGCCTCCACGGTGGTGGTGTAGTTCCCGCCCGCGAACTTCTCCTTCTCCGTTTTCCGCCCCTTCACAACCGGGATGGCCAGCAGCTCCTCGTACACGCGCGCGTACAGATCTACAGAACATATACATGTTAACACAGTCAAAAATTACCCCTCGGGATAAATCTTCAAAGCGATAGTGAATCGGTTCTTACTGAGTTAGCACGCTCCATCCTAGACCGTAATTATTGCTTACCATCAGGCGAATTGCGGTCAAACGCAAACCCATTTGTTATAAAAAAAACAAATAGTCGTTGTCCAATTTTTTTGTAACGTCATTTAAGGGTAGAAAATAACTATTTCAGTCAAATTTTAGATCTGAAATTAGTAGAAGATTGTTTAGAACGACCACGAATTGCAACTACACAGAGAAAACGCTTCCGGTAATAGCATCCATAGGAGTCGAGGAGTTACGCGATTTTATGTCGAATGTTATTTAGAGTGTAAGTTTACTTAAATCACTAAATGAGCAAAATTTGTATGTTGGCTGTCATGATTTTTAGTATTGTATGTCTTAGAAACTCTTTTACAAATGTATGTCTTACCTAATATTTGCAGCACTTCTTCCTCAGCCTCGTGTTGGAAGCGGAAGGCGGTGTGTCCCTCCTGCCAGAGGAACTCGCGCGTGCGGAGGAACGGCTGCGGCTGCTTGAACTCCCAGCGCTGGGGAATATTACATTAGGAAGTTTATTAAATGAAGGCGTGTACAACAAATTTATGTTTTTGACTGTATCCCACGAGCATATCAGTTACATAAAACTAAACTAAATAAACACAAAAAAATACCATTACCCTGTGAAGGTACATATATACTGACCACGACGTTGTTCCACTGGTTGATCTTGAGCGGCAGGTCGCGGTGGCTCTGTATCCAGCGCGCGTAGGCCGGGTACATGCCGGTCTCGGAGGTGGGCCGCACGGCGATGTGTTCGGCCAGCTCCGACGAACCCGAGTGGGTCACCCACGCCACTTCCGGGGAGAAGTCCGCTATGTGGGACTTCTCACGCTCTAAAGCTGCCTGGAACGAAGAATAGTGGGTGAGACAGGTAAACAGATAAACATTTTATTAATAATTTGTTCAAATTACATGTCATTATTATTATTAAATTAAAGATACATTCTAAATATGTACTTAACTTATATTACAGGTTCATGATTATAAGCCTTCAGAAATGGAGAAAGGAGTTGAAACATCGAACGTGATTCGTGTTAAGGTACAGTTATCTTGGCGGTAATTATCATTAAAAAATTGTATTGTAAGACTGTTGTATCGGAGTCCAAGACTCACTTTGGGTCGCTGCGCCAGCGGAGTAAGTAAGTAGGTAAGTAAGACACAAAACTAAGAAATCAATCAGAAACTGGAAAACCAACTACTTATACATTTCGTGATTAATTAAATTGTAGTTTCATTTAAAAAGTTACCTTTAACTCTTAAATTTACAATTAAGTTAGAATTGATAAGACTTTGTTACTCGTTAAAAAAATCATAACGTTTTTTTAAGTTTGGGTAGAGTAGGTTGCTTTAGACCGGCGAAGAAGGCATTTTCTTATTTCGAAGGCCAAATAATTAAAAATATCCTACCTTAGAAACAAACATGGGGAAGTACCCCTCCTTGACGCCCAGTTTCCGGAACTCCCCGGCGAGGAATGCCCGGATGCGCTCCCAGATGCTGTACGACCAGGGCCGCAGGATGTAGCACCCGGATATGTCGTAGTAGTCGATCATTTCAGCTGGGAATAAAAAAACTTGTTATATGATGATATAACACGACATAAGCAGATTATTAAATATACCGTTTATTATACATAGTCATAGACATTTATTCATATCAGATATTTGATACATATCACATACACGATAAACAAATCAATATTAATAAAAAAAATGCCAAAAATCCTGAGTTGTGGCTGGATTAAATCTAGAATTAAAATAGTAGTTCTGGTCCAGACTTGTAACTATATGTAATGGACCATATATAAATTTAACTCCTTGCTTGAATCTCTATTCCCCTTGAACTAAAATTTGTCGGTCTTTAAGTCGAGAGTAAACCGGTTTCTTCTAGGCAAGCGCGCTGGATCGTAGATTATAACGTTACTTAACATCAGGCGAGTTGTAGTCAAGCGTGAGCCTATCTAGTTTAAAAAAAAGGAATGCATTTATTATCCGATATATCCGATAGTCGGATAGTCCGAAGATGCAATGCTTCACTTGGATCAATAGTGTCATATATGATGCATCCTTACATTTAGTAATGACCTGCGAGTACCACTCGGGCAGGTCTGTGTCCTTGCTGGCCTCGAGCCCTAGCCGGGTCACCTTCTTCACGCCGCTAGAGGACTCCTCCTTGGCGGGCTTTGGACTCTGGAAGGGACAAAAAACTCAAGTATTAGCGCGGAATACACGAAGCTGTTTACTTTTACCAATAATGGGTTTGCACTTGACCATAGTTTTCCTGATTGTAAGCAAAAGCTATGACCTATAATATAAGCCTTTACTACAGTTTTTCAAGCCATGATAGCAAGCCAGTTTTCTTACTTGCTTTAACATGCTAGAACTGTCATATTAGAAATGAATACAGTTTTGTCTATACGAAGCCAGAAACAGTAGCTTACTTGCTTACCAGCACTGGCTTGCTGCCTTGTTGTCACCAATTGGAACACTTACTTTAAAATTTCTGTGTTTAATTGTGTTTTCATTCTTAATTTTGGTGTTTTTTAACCTATTGTGTCCCACTCCTGGGAAATGTTTTAAATGGTAATCTATTTATAAGTCAGAGTAGTCATTTGAATGTAATTTGAGTAAGTACATAAATTGTTGTGTTTGTTCTATATTATACAAATGAAACATACCGGCTCCTTAGTCTTAGCTTCCTTCTTAGGTTTATCTTCCTTCTTCGTCTTTTCCTCCTTAGGTTTATCTTTCTTCTCTTTCGGCTTGCTGTCCCTGACAGGTGCGGGGGGAGCGTACGCCGTGCCTGTCTCTGATTGGTAGTTCGCCTTCAGTTCTAGAAGCTTCTTTACCGCTTCGTCGATGGTTGCCTAGAAAAAACAATTTAATGTTTAAAAATTTATTTATTAACATGTCAATTATTTCTATATTATATCAAACAAAATAAAAAACAGTATCAAATTATCCATTATGATTCCACTAATACAAAAAACTCCGAAGCAGGATTTCCGACTGTCCGTGCAAGATTTATTGCCCCGAGTTTAATAAGACCAAATATATTATATAGATCAAAGTAAATTATAACCGTAAATGTTATTATTTTCTTAGTAAGTAACCAATAAAGAGGCACGAATACAAAATCGATTATATTATATATCTTAATCGATATTAAAATGTTCGATTAGCATCAAAATAATTATGCTGAGAAACGATATTTTCCTATGTACCTACTAAAAGATCTCTAGTTAGTTAATCAGTAACCTTTTTTTTACATGAGATAGGCTCACGCTTGACTACAACTTGCCTGATGCTAATCAACGTTATAATCTACGATCTAGTGCGCTTGCCTAGAAGAAACCGGTTTACTGTCGGCTTGAAGACCGACAAATTATAGTTCGAGGGGAATAGAGATTCGGGCAAGGAGTTACCTTACATAAGTAATATGACTATATACATATTTACCTTATCAGCCTTCTTAGCCTTGAGGTCCCTAACCAGGTCTCCCTGCTTGCCCACTACATCGGCGAGGGCCGCTGCCTTCACGTCTCCACCTTCCATTGCAGGGGGTTTGCTTTCCTAGGGGAAAGAAAAATATGTATTAGACGTATCACTACATAGTATAAAGCAAAGTAGTTTAATAATAAAGCTGAAGAGGGTCAAAAGTCTGAACATTGAAAATATTAACTAAATTTATTAAATTAATTGTTTGGAGATACTTCGAATTGATAGCAGAACACGTTCCAACAATTTCTAGAAAATTTGTCTATGTATTTCTCTGTATCTCTGTTGTAAAAACGGCTAAGCGGATCATCATGATATTTGGTATGTAGGTAGTGTGAGGTCTTAGGAGTGTCATAGGCTACTCTTTTACTGAAATAATGCGAGCGAAGCCACGGGTTGAGCTAGGGAAAGCTAGCTTGACTATACATAATATACCTTGGGTGAAGCGGCGGCAGGAGCAGTCGCGTTGGGAGTCCAGTCTGTGCCGGTCACCGCCTTGTACTGAGCTTTCAGATTCAGTAGGTTTTTCACCTGGAATGGATATAAAAAATACATTTTCCGGAATGTAATTGTAGAACCTGATTAATTAAAGATAGTTTTTTTTTATTCCAAAATCACTGCATCCGTTTCGTACAAATGGAGGACCTATATTGAGCGAAGAGGATGGAATGATTTTGGCTACCATTTAACAACCTTATCTGACTGCTAAAGAATATTTTAATTTAATTCTCTAATGTAAAAACGACAGATGTTACAAGTCTAAATATATAATATACCTTTGGGCACTCATAATTTTTCATAATTGTCTATGTGTTGCAAGTACTACTAAACTACAAGCTATTGAAACTTATGGAGCCATATGGGCATGATATAACGTCATAATATATTACAGTTATACACAACCAAGTAATACTTATTTTCACAATAGACTCGCCTTTATCTTACTTCTAGGTGTAGATAAAAGAGGAGTTTATGTCTTCGATCAACAATACCAACTAGATAACGTCACGTACAAAATCAAAACCAAATGCTGTCCGCGTGAATTTATACCTATACAGCTGCATTCGTTCTTAACGTACTAGGAGAAAAGTTTTAAAACAGTTTTAAGTTTAACCTAATTTCAACCATGGCACCTAGTAATAAAGTCACAAATCTTCAAAATATTATCTTACACTTACTTAGCTTTCGTCACAAAAGAAGAGAAAAGCAATAAATCTATTCTGTCACTTAGAAATGAAATGACATAAGTCAAATAACATTTAGTGTAAAATCAACTTTAAAGAGCAACAAATAAAGTACTATTTCCTGTTACGGCCTTGTGAGCTACATCGTTTTGTTTCGTGTTGGTTTGCTTTGTCGAATATTACTACAGGAGGTACCTATGGAGTCGCGTTCAACACTAAAATATTTTATAATACGAACGTAAAAGTTTAGTTTAAATTATGTATGTTTTGGGGATTACGTTTGTTAATAAACATACTTATCTATACTTACACCGTTTTAATTTTAATTGTTTTAATCCTATAATAAATTGTTTGTAGAGTAGAGTATGTTGCAGAAGGGAAGAGCGGGAGCGATGCCACGCGGGCAAAAGCTAGTACTTATTATTTTAATAGGGTTGTTTTTGTGTATTATATGTTTTTTTCTTGATCAGTGTAAACGGATTGCTAGGAAAGCTAAAATAAAAAAAAAGAAATAAGTAACTATCTAATGAGAGTCCAAAAAACAGACACAAAAGTAGTATTAACCTATTTGAAAGTTCTAGTAACAAATTATTTTAGATTATTACCTACAACATAAATCTACTCCATGCGTCTGCTGTTCTGTTACACCAAAGTTTGGGCACGTATTGGCCGACCTTGGCCAAACCGTGGCCAAACGTTTGTAGCGGTGGTTTAAAATCGGTAATTTTGTTCAAAATTAGATATTATTTGCTAGTTTAAAAATTATAATATAACTTAATTTACATGTACTTACCGAAAGTAAGACACTCCGGTCGATAAATTGCTTTTTCGGGCATTATTTTTGCAACTCTTGAATACACATTGCGGCATTGTGAAACGTGTTTACATTGGCCGTGTTACAAGCGAATTAAACAAAATAAGAACTCACGTTTCAAGTGCGCTGTTATTTATCGAGACGTATTTTTTAGTGGTGAGCGTTGCCCAACATAGATAGTTTTCAAACCGTCTATTTCTCTTTACAACGATAACGCGTTTACCAAAAGATGCAAAACTATCTATTTTCATATCGCTACATTTCACGTCCGTTGCTCGCTATTCACCACAACGACACTTACGAAAACGCTTCAAACGAATCAAATCAAGCGATAGCGTTATGAAGTTATCGACTTAGCAGGTTAGAGCGAAACAGCTACATTTAGCGTTAGTATGAGTAGAGCAGGAGAGGGCAGTATGTTACTGATCGTAACTAGACGAGATTAGAATGAACAAAAATACACCTTATAGACATAGATATTAGGACGAGATAAGTTGGCCAAAGGGTTGGCCATTTCTTTAAAAGAAATGGGTCACTCTTTTTAGATTAGTTCATTTCATACGCGTCACGTGCTGTATTGTTTTTGTTATTCTAATTATTTTAGTAATGTGTGTTTTTTGTATGGAGTGTAAATAATATACTTTGAATAAATAAATAAATAATAGTTAGTGTAAATAGTTAATAATACTTGTTGTAAAATAAAGTAATAGTAGTTGTGTTTAGTAGTGTAGATACTTTTAGTTACCAAATAATTATGTCTCGTATAAATAATAGCGCTTTGTGGGAACATTTTGAAAAAGTGGACACAGAGAACAAAAGAGCTAAGTGTTACATGGTGGCAGTCGCCACCAAAAGTACCCCAACTTAAGTAAAATATTCCAACAATATGGAAATATTGTGGCAACTTCCGTCCCGTGCGAGAGGATTTTTAGCAAAGCGGGCCTACTAATATCTGATCGGCGGACAAGGTTGGACCATAAAAAAGTGGAACAAATTATGTTTATTAACGGAAACACCTAAATATGTAAATAATAAAGATTTTAATAGTAATAACTGTATTATTTTAGGGAGCCTTAAACCTCCTCAATAACATGTTAACTACATTTAGGAGTCGAAGTTTTGGTTTAATATTAACGTAGGTATTGCGTATAATACATATGTTATAAAAATAGATAGTTATGAAAAATAGATAGTTTTGACAACGTTATTTTCCATCGAATAACGGTTACGTTACGTTATTTCAAAAAGCCGCAACGACACATCGCTAGTATTTTTTGCGCCGACCCGATATCTAGTTGGTATTGTTGATCGAAGGTTTATGTGAATGAACGAGGAATGAATGAATGAGGAGACTAGAGGAATGAACGAATGAAGTTACTCGAGGAATGAATGAATGATTGAAGTGACTCACCTCAACATCTACAACAGCCTTGCCCGCCTTCTCCCCCTTGAGTGCGCGCACTTTATCTCCCTGCGCTGCTATCTGCGTAGACAGTTGCGTCGCCTCGCTCACTGACTGACTGCTGTCGGGCTTAGGGGCCGCGGGAGCCGCGCCTGGCTTCCAGTCCTGAAACATTTAATGAAATTAAAACATTGAAATTGGGTGAAAATTGTAGGTCCCGGCTGTTTGTCTAGTACGGCAGTTGTTAAGCCATGTCAGAGGCCCTTAGGGCGGTTTGATAACTCTCGACACCAGAGACCAGTTTGGTTTTCGCCAGGGACATTCCACAGTGCAGCAGCTTGTGAGAGTGGCAGAGGCGGTGTCAATGGGCCTAAATGTAAAGAAATCTACCGGAATGTTCCTGCTAGATATAGAAAAAGCTTTTGACAGCGTTTGGGCTGAAGCACTCCTCCACAAGCTGGTGCTGCTTGGAATACCTAACCCACTTACAAAGCTGGTGCACTCTTACCTGTCATCCAGAAACTTCCAAGTTCAAATCAAAGAAACTACGTCATCTTTTAAACCTGTTCCCGCAGGAGTTCCGCAGGGTTCTATTCTGGGGCCATACCTCTTCCTGCTGTATATCAATGACATCCCGGTACAGCCCAGGACTAACCTGGCCTGTTTCGCCGATGACACGGCCTGCTACACCAGTTCCTCTGACATAGACTTGATTATAAGCAGACTTCAACTATCAGTCGATACACTATGTGAATATTTTGATCGATGGAAGCTAAAAATAAACGCTTCGAAAACTGAGGCCATCATTTTCACCAGACAGCGTAAAGTCCCGACACGGCAGTTAAGAGTTTCAAATTGTTCTATCCCCTGGAGCCGCTCAGTTAAATATCTGGGTACTTTTCTCGATTCAAAACTCAATTGGACTGAAAACACATCCAGGCTAGTGGTCAAAGGTTCAAAAGCATTAAATGCCTTATCTCCTATACTCAATCGTAAGTCCATACTTAGTAGTAAGACCAAGCTACGAATATACTCAACCCTGGTTCGGCCCGTCATTACCTACGCTTGTCCGGTATGGAGCAGTACTTGCCGTACTAACTTAAATAAATTACAGATTGTCCAAAATAAAGCATTAAAAATTGCTTTTAATACCCCATTTCGAACTAACTTAACTAAACTACATTTACAAATACACTATCCTACCTTAGATGTGTATATTTACAAATTATCAGAAAAGTTTTACTTATTTACAAACCCTATTAACAAAAATAAATTAATACAAAACCTATGTAAGACTCGAAAGAAAGATCTCAAGTTTATCGATACGTACAAAACGTATCGGTTACCTCACCATTTCATACTAATCCGCGATGAATAGACCGCGCGTTGACGTCACTCGAGCGCCGCGAGCTCGGTCGAGTCGAGCGAGCGCGAGCCGCGTACACGGCAATCTCGCCCCTGTTACCTGCGGTATCGGGTCGCAGTGCGCTGGCCGGTCGGCCGTGCTTGTGTGCGTGAGTACCTACACGACGGCCCCTGTTGCTTGCTGTGAATGTTACCTACGCTCCCAACTAGTTAGTTTCTACCCACTTTTTGGCTGTTTAACTATAATTAGCCTTCTTTTGTTTCATCCTATATCCAATGTTGTCAAAATGTAATGCTGTCCTAAAGCTTGCATAATGTAAAGATGTATAATGTATTACGATATTAGTCATAAATTCAACCTCTCATTGTTTAATCATCAGTAGGTATTCTCATCGCTAAAAGTTTTATATGAGTGGTATTCCAACTCGAAAACGCTCCGACTTCCATGTCAAAACATGCTAGGAAACTAGTTCATAACTATACCTAATGTACACTAGCATATTTTAATTGTAAATTACTTATGTGAAATAAAGACTTTTTGAAACTGAAACTGACACCAGAGATGGCCACTCTCATTCGATAAGAAGAAGAAGGGTGAAAATTTCAATTTTGGCAGCCATTTGTCTAACACATAGTAGGAAGGTTTCAACTTCTTTTTATATATATGTATGTGGTTCGATTACTCCACGAATTAAGAACCGATATTGATTACTCTTGTTTGACAGGTAGGTAGATCATGTTTCAGAAGCGATACTATATTTTATTTGATTCTGTTTAGTACTTTTCAAATTATCTTGTATTAAATAGTATACCAAGAGTATTAGTATTTTCAAACTAAGGCCTGTTGTATTAGATTAGGATATATTTAATCCCATTTGGGCAACTCTGTGAGGCTCAACTAGCGAATAAATAGTTGACTTTATATTTTATTAATTCGACTGACTATTTCTACAGGTAAAATGCATCACCTGTCCAGTAGCAGCCTTGAATTTGGCCTTAAGTTCGAGCAGCGCCTTAACAGCCTCGTCCACTTTAGCCTTCTCAGCCTTGGCAGCCTTCAGTGACCTCACTAAGTCTCCTTGTTTAGTAATCTGTTGGTTGAGAGACGCAGCGTCTCCAGATGGCGCTGCAGTAGCAGCAGGAGCAGCAGCGGGAGTCGCACCGGGCTTCCAGTCCTGGGAAAAAGAGAAATAAATAAGCATACGGCCATTTCCGTGAGTCAGATATCACATAACACGATAAATGGTAGATCAAGGCTGTCTGTTGTAGTACATCATTAAAACATGCACGGGAAATTCGAGTGATGTGAAATCTTTCACAACTAGAGTTCGAAACTCTCATACAAATATAGTTTTAATAGATAATCTAACAGTAGGTATGCCTTCTCTGCTACCTAGTAGAAACTATGACATATGGAGCAGTGTTGATACATTCTGTGTTAGTAAAAAAGACAACATTATATCTACTAATAACAGCCAAATTTAAGTCTTACCTGTCCAGTAGCAGCCTTGTACTTGGCCTTAAGGTCGAGCAGCGCCTTAACAGCCTCATCCACTTTAGCCTTATCAGCCTTCGCAGCCTTCAGTGTCCTCACCAGGTCACCTTGCTTGGTGATGTCAGCGTTCAAAGATGCAGCGTCACCAGATGGCGCTGGTGCTGCAGCGGCGGGTGATGCTACTGGGAATGCACCCGGCTTCCAGTCCTAGAAACATATGCGGCATTGAAGTCGGCTGTTAAGGCAACATGTCTCTTAATAGTTAAAGAAAAAAATGATGTAGTAATTAAATCAACTGACTATTTCTACAGGTAAAATGCGTTACCTGTCCAGTAGCAGCCTTGTATTTGGCCTTGAGGTCGAGCAGCGCCTTAACAGCCTCGTCCACTTTAGCCTTCTCAGCCTTGGCAGACTTCAGTGACCTCACCAGGTCACCTTGCTTGGTGATGTCAGCGTTCAGAGATGCATCGTTAGTAGATGGCGCTGGTGCTGCAGCAGCGGGTGATGCTAATGGAGCTGCACCCGGCTTCCAGTCCTAGAAACATATGCGGCATTGAAGTCGGCTTTTAATGTGACATGTCCCTTAATAGTTCCAGAAAAAAAATGAGGTTATTCATTCAACTGGCTATCTCTACAGGTAAAATGCGTTACCTGTCCAGTAGCAGCCTTGTACTTGGCCTTAAGGTCAAGCAGCGCCTTAACAGCCTCTTCCACCTTAGCCTTCTCAGCCTTGGCAGCCTTCAGTGTCCTCACCAGGTCACCTTGCTTGGTGATATCTTCGTTGAGTTGAGCTGCACCAGTCGCCGCCGGTGCTGCCTGCTTCGCTTGCGCAGACGCTGCGGGCTTTGGCTAGAATACAATGCCAAGTTTATGCTTAACTGTTACTGTATGTATACATTTTTAACTAATACGGGTTTGCACTCGTCAATAGTTTGCCTAATCTAATAGTAAGCAAAGGCTATGGCCTAAGATGGAGCGTGCTTACCCGTTAAGAACCGATTCACTCTCGCTTTCAAGATCGTATTATACATTTATTCATTTGTAATTCTTATCCTAATTTACAGTGGAGGCAATCGGCTTGGTTCATTGACAGCTAGCCTTGACAACCCTATTGGGGCGTATTATGGGTAAATGTTATTTTAGTAGTGTTTTTCGTATTTATTTACAACTAGTAGATGCGCTTGTTTTCGTTCGCGTTTTCCGGGATACAAAGCAGCCTATGACAATTTCAAAACTGCATAGGTACTATCACCATACTAAATGTCACGATGATCAGTCGCTCCTATGAGGAAGACGTGAGATCGGAACAGACAGACCAATGAACAGCTTCGCTTATAATATTACCTACATAGTAAGATAATTGTACTATGTAACTGTAAATGTGTCTGTATTGGCTGAAACAATGACATCTACAACTTTAATGCGGTTTAATATTCTACTCGTTTTTGCTTAAAAAATATCTTATCCATCGACAAGCAATACGATAATTGCATGCAATATAAAATATCATAGATCAGTAACTGAAACGATTACCTACGGTGATAACAATAAAATATCTGTACCTACTAGACGAATATTTTATAGTAATATGTTAATAACTAACTTTAAAATGTTTGTTATCCTTAAAAAAATAAGTATGCTTGAGAAGAAAAATAAGTAAGTATGTAGGTATGTATATTTATTTTCAAGCATATACTCATAAACATGTTAAGAATATGATATACATACATACGAGTACATAGGTACATATGTTCTACATAAAGACCAAACAATATACGCAAATTCTATGTCACTACCCATATAATACCTACCTACCTACTAGGTATCAAATTTGTGCATTCAGTTACAGCCTACCGTATTGTCCACATAACATAAGAATAGCACATGTACCTACCTAAGTACATAACTGTATATATCTCAACGCAATTATGAATGATTCCATATGGTTACCTATCTAAAAACTTCTAAAACTCCGCAATAATAACACAACCCACCGTACAAAATTATCACAACACTCATAAACAACAATAAAGAACCTTATTCAAAAACACTTAGGTACCTACACAGAAATCAATTCGCAAACTTTTGTAGACACGTAAAATAAAACACGACTCGCGGTACCAAAGTTCCAACGAAGCATGTGTTGGACCGACACAGAATAACAACAAGTCTTTAATAATAATAACGTGTGGCACTTTCTAAAAAACCGCGAGGAATCCGCGATAAGAAGTCGACAACACTACATTGCTGCTTTGGAGTGATTCATGAGCATTGGCGCGAAAATACAGTGAAAGGCAGCGAGCGGTGTATACGTTATTTCGCGATTCTTTCTGTAACAAGTAACTCCTTTGCTTCCATTATGGCTATCCATATTGTTATAGAAAACAAAAGAAAGTTTTTCATGGTCAGATGATTAATTTAAACAAAAGAAACGAATGACAAGGAATAGAGAGTAATGAATCAAGATTGCCTTGTAATTTACCTATAGTATAACGCCTACGGAAATTCTGACGGCAATACCGCTTTAAATATCTTAACATTTTTTTCCTTAGAAGAGACACAAAAGAAAGATCCTATGAATACAACATCATATACTTACATAATACTTATCAGTAGGTATCAATAAATTGTACTACACAACCAAAGTTATAAAAGTAGAATTAATTAATTTCATAACATACTACAATTTGCAAATTCCTATACGCGCGCACTACACACAGATTTCTAATAAGTGCTCTTTTTCATACAATGAAACCTTGGCTAAATATATAAAAGTTGCGAAGCCTACCAAATCCTAAACAAAGCTGATTGTCAGATATGTCACTTATAATTAATCAACGTCAGATTTCATTGATTTCATTGATTTCATTCTTTTAGATTGCAAATAAAAAAAAAAAGTAGATTTCATTCTTTGACGTTCAATCCTGATTGATGCTCGAGGATTTCATTCGATTTTTTATTGATTGACGGTTTGGCACTTGAGTCTCGCGCCAGACTTGTGTGGAGCCACGAATTGCGCCGATCGCGCCCGACTATAGCCGAGCGCATCGAGTTGGACCCGCAATGGTTGATACGAGCGATAGCGGTGGAGCTGTTAAAATTGATGTTAATTGTTTAAAACAACGATGAAATGAATTGATTATAAATTTTAATTATTAAATGGTTCGCGCGTAATAAATAAATAAAATATTATTGGTAACAATTATTATTTGTTCTTGTGTAATATTTGCTGACCAATAGTTTATTATTTAATTGAAACTAAAACCACTTGGAATTGATTTTATTGATTTTTGGACGATTCCGCGCGTTCAATCAAAATTGCTCGCGTTGACCGTTGCACTTGCGATTGATTTGTATAATCGTTTCCACATCACTCTAAGAAGTCGATAATATTGGCGCGTTTTTTATAGTGGTATCCTCGATAGGCCTACATCCACTACTACTACACTCTCTGAAACTATACAAATAACAACATTAATTATTTTGGTATTTTCGTAGCCACAAATCTTCTTAAGGAGGATTAAACACCACAAAGGATTTAACACCTGCGCGCAGGTGTTAAATCCTTTGTTGTTGAATGTTGAATGTTTATTATTGTTTCATATTGTTTGATTAATTAGTTTTATTAATATTTTTAGTTAATTCAGTTTAGTATATTATTTGTAAGGTTGTATATATTCTAGTTTATATAGTTGTTGATTTAATGTATTTTTAAGTTTATTATAAGGTTTAGTTTTTAATTAGTTACGATTAGGTACTGCTCTGTGTCATGTAAGTTGTTTTGAATAAAAGATACAAGTTTTAATATTGTTATTTGTATAGTTTCAGAGAGTGTAGTACTAGTAGATGTAGGCCTATCGGGGATACCACTATAAAAAAAACGCGCCAATATTATCTACTTCATAGAGTGGTGTGGAAACGATAATACAAATCATTAAAATCGATTGCAAGTGCGACGGGAACCGCGCGAACCATTTTGATCGAACGCGCGGACCGGTCCGAAAATCAATAAATCAATTCCAAGTGGTTTTTAGTTTTAATAAAATAATAAACTGTTTGTCAGCAAATATTACACAAGAACAAATAATAATTGTTAACGAGTTATTTATTATCTTATTAACATTCATAATCAATTAATTTAATCATTGTTTTGAACAATAACATCAATTTTGACAGCTTCGCCGTTTCGCTCGCATCAACCATCGCGGAGCCAACTCGATGCGCTCGGCTATTAGTCGGGCGCGTTCGGCGCTATTCGTGGCTCCACTCAAGTCTGTCGCGAGACTCAAGTACGGTTTGGCTGGCGCGAACGGCGAAATGGAAAATTTACAAAGTACAATTCTGTGAGGTTGTGAAAATATTTGCAGTAGGTATTCATTGAGGTATTTTCAAGAAAAACTCAATTCGTGCATGGGTAAGCTAGTTACTGTGATAATTTTAAGGAGTATGTCGTAGGTACAAATTTACTCGTTTAACCACTACAAAATACTTCAGTTGAATTCTCTTTGCGTTGCAATAGGTAGAGGTACATTACTAGAAAAAAGTAAAATAGTTGCCGGTAGTTTCAAATAATATTTGCTCATTGGTTCCGAAACTTTGCCGCGGCATAAAAGAAATCTACCTTCAAAAGTTCCTTGTTATTCACGATAAAATGGGATAATTCAACCTCAACTAATGAGATAATTAATGGTATTTATTAATATTTTCGTCGATTAAGGTTTACCTACTACCCTTCAATATAAGTTGCTAGTTACAAAACTTGCAAGACAATGTTAGTAAGTACTTACTTCTTACGCGATGGAAGTGTTGTGTTACAGTGTCGTATGAAAATACCGCGGAAGTGAATTGGAAGCTTAGTGATAGTAAAAGAGTAAAGTTTTTGTTTTTGTGTGCATTACATTTAAAGAGGTAGGTTCCTTCCTGGAGGTGGGTGAATTTGTTCAACATATTTTACCTATATAATGGGCAGTAAAAAGTCTGATTCAAGCTTTGTGACTAAAATATTATTGAATAATAATGAAGAAACTTTTTCTGAAAATCCAAAATTCAAGCCTAAAGAAAATCATCACAATAATACTTGCAAAACTCACTCTGAAACAACCATGCTCAAGACTACCTCAACCAAATCTCATATAACACCAGACATACATATTTCTCAACACATACAAGTTGAAAATAAAGATTTTCAGTGTGTCATCAATTTGAACACAAATGTGTATGAACATATATCCAGAAGCAGGGAAAAGAGTATCCGGAAACATAGATCTAGAAGAGAAAAAAGGGAGTCTAAACCAAATGTTAGAACTACCAGCAGAGGAGACAAAGACAGATATTATAAATCAAGAAGAAGTATAAATAATTCTAGATGCAAGGATCAGGAAGCACCCTCCTGTAATAGGAGAAGTTGTTGGAATTTATATGAACGCCAACAAGAGAGGTTTAGAAGGCAGGGGGTATTCACAGATGTAAGTGTTTCAATTTAGTTATTTTCCTTTGGCTTTCATAATGTTTGTTTGAAACTATGGCTTTCATAATGTTTTTTGTATTATACAAAATATTCTATTATTACTTACTTCAGTTTATGTTTCAGTAAATATTTATAAAATTTAAATAACAATAAAATGTTTATTGCAAATAAATATAACATTTATAATAGTCAGAAGTAAACCATACTTTATTTCATTTAGGTATATGTTAATTTCTTTTTATAGGCTCATGTATTGAGGGAAAACTATCACAGAAATGAAAAGAAAGTGGAAACATCTTTGACAAAAGATATAATTATGGAGCAAGATCTACCACAGACAACAAAGAAGAAAACACAAGTTGTAAGTTGCCTACTTTTAACTACAGAGTAACTTGGGGAGTAACTTTTCTGTGAATGTCATAATGTAAAAAACATTGAAAAACCAACTCTGGTTGCTCTTATGCCAGCATAATGCTGAGTCGGTGTTATATTGTGGCAATGCTGAATGCAAATGAAATGATGCTATTTGAGAGAAATGTGATATTGTGGATACCTAAGTATATGTATTATGTAGATTTATCTATATATTTCTTGTTTTTTATCCGACTTCCAAAAAAGGAGGTTATCAAGTCTTCTCAAAGTTTTTTTATTGTGGGGATGTTACGCAATTACTCCGTTATTTATTAACCGATTTCAAAAATTCTTTTTTTATTTGATGAGGTTAGTTTCCGAGATGGTCCCATAAAATTGTTTTTCATTCGGTTCAGTAATTTTTGAGAATAACCCAATAAACCAACAAATTGATAAAGTTTATGCAAACCAATTTTACCCATATTTCCAAAACAACTAGTCGGATTTTGATACAGTTTTCTGTAATGTGTTGAGGTTTAATGGGTGCATCTTTTTAGTATGTATTAGCATGTATTACGATGACAACTCACCAGGGGGTGCTGCTGTATACACTATATCTTCTGAATTATCAGCCCGATTTTGATGCAGTTTTCTCTGATAGGCATAGATTTGTTTAGCAAATGAATTTATGTTGTAGTTTTTTTTTGATAGGCTTAGATTTGTTCAGTAACGTGACAGTAGAATTGAAGTTGGTTTTTGCTTTTGTTTAAAATAATTATTTCTTATATTTTTTATTTATATTGGTCACAATGAATGTTTGTATTCTTTGTCTCTTAGTAGTTTTTTTTTATTGCAGAAACCAACTAGATCCAGAGTTCTTCTTTCACCAATATCATCATCATCACTGCTAGGAGCTGATACAAAACATGACATAACATATGAGGACATAAGCAGCGGTTCTCTAGATATTACCAGATATGATACGAGGGTACTGAGAACATACAAACACCACAGAAAGCACTCCAAGCATTACAAACATAGGCACAAACATACTTGCAGCAAGCTGGATACACTCATAAAAAGGACAAAAGAAGTGAGTATCGGAAAGTGGTTTGAATCATACATCATGTATATTTTTTTTTAATTAGATAAACTTTTACATATTTTAGTAGAGAATGTATTTTTATTATTATGAATTATTTCTGCTTTGAGAATTGATTTTGTAATGAAAATAAAATGTTGTCATTTTATTTAATGAAAAATTTAACAGTGTTAACAGTGTTTTTAAAATTAAGTAAGGAGGATAAGATAGTATGTTTGTTCTTCTATAATATTTAACTTTCTGAACTAAATAAATAAACTGGAGGATTAAATATGCTATGGATAGAGATTGTCTAGTTCTACAATGATAAGTTGGACTACTTTTAGTAACAAATTAACCCCATTAGGAACTGAGTTAGATCATCATCTAATTCTACTTTATCTTTTCTAGCGTGAGCGAAAAATGGTTGAAAAGTCAAGAAACTGGTTCACTAGCAGTCCAATACCCCAAGAGCATAGTTCGGCAGACTTTCCTGTGACCTGCAATGATATGGACATATCCAACAACTCAATATCAACCATCCTCATTGAGTCACCACCTCATTACTCATACTTTCAGAATGAAAACCTCCATGCTGGATCACACTCAGAAAAACATGGTCCTACTGTGACCTGTAAAGATATGGACATATCCATCAACTCAATATCAACCATCCTCCTTGGCTCACTACCTCATTACTCCTGCTTTCAGAGTGAAAACCTCCATGCTGGATCACACTCAGAAAAACATAGTACTACCAAAGAGTTTACATTTCAAAATGAAAACTCACGAGCAAGCTGTGAGACTCTAAAGCTTAGCAACTACGAACCATACTCCCCTAGCTCAACTATTAAAGAACTTTTTACACCAATAAAAGATACAATAGATTTCAAATGTCTCAATGAAGAACCGAAAATAAAAGTCGAAGTGTATTCCCCGACGGTCTGTCCAGAATCTACACCCAAAATATTGTACGAATTTACAGATGTCAAACAGGAAGTTGAAATAAAGCCTTGGTATCCTGATTTAAGCCAAGTTTATAAAAATTAAGATGCCCAAAATTTAGATTACAGGTTTCATAAAGTAGAAAGTGTTAAAACAGAACTGTTGTTTAATTAGTTAGGCAGTCATTAGTTAAGTACCTACTTACTAGAATTGAATAGTTTTAAGGATTTGCTTGGATTTGTTGTTGATTTTGCCAATTGTTTAAGTCTGTTGATTAGCTTAAATAATTATATTTACAAGTAAAGTGAATTTATGACGATGCTAATTTGTTAGCTTGTATTGTGTTTAGACCTAAGTAGATAATTATTTAGTTTTTAATTTTTGTAAGTAAACCTTTATTTGTTAATCACTTATTGTGTTTTTAACTACATTTTTATCCTTTGTCCATTCCAGAGTTTTAGAAATTAGCTTAGCTTTAGGTAATTTTGGCCCATTTTTCTAAATCCTATACAACTCATAACATATAACTAAGTACGTAGAGAAATCTGTAAAACTAAGTAATTACAGACAGATCACAAGTACTTCAAAAACTCTTGAGTTTTTAGACGGCACATAAGTGGTGCGTTGCATATTTTTGTTAATCTTAAATTAAACCACGTTTAAAATTCCAATTTTAATACAGTGAAACGAAATAAAAATATTCTAAAGCTGTACCATTGAACTTCACATTGCAGTCATAAACAAATTGTTCAAAACGCTTTCTTAGCATTTATTATTATGTACTGCTTCACTTTATTTTTAAATTACCTAAACCTATAACATCTTACCGAATAGACGCCTCAATTTAGCGAAAAAGTTTCGACACAAGTCACACTACACTAGTAAAGAACGCAAAAGTTTGTATAAAACTGTTTGTTGTTCCTTTACGCTCAAATGGATAAATTCGAATCGATGAAATTAATATTTGTAATTAGCCAACACTACATAGAACAACTATAAATAGATTTTAATGTGTTTTTTGACAAAGTGTTTTAAGAGGAATTATTTTATGCATACATCTTATGATGGTATTTTGTCAGAGTGCATGTGTTAGTTGTGTTCCCGTGTAATGCCGGACTAGGACGCAAATTATATAAATAAAAGCGTGAGCCTGATTCCCGCCCCGGCCGGCCCCGGTAAGACCGTCACCATGAATAAAGATAAGAATAATAACTTGTTACTATATTTATGTATTACAATAGATAGAGGTAGCCTAGTGTTTGATTAATTTAATGTGTGTTTCTTGTCAACCCCGAACTAGGCCTGGGTCTATATCTCGGCGGTTCAAGACTGAGAGTAACCAAAAGAATGATTTAAATAAGTGATTCGCAGATCACAATGTTAAAAAGTGATCACGTAATCTAGTATAACAAAGTGATTAAAAAGACATACTTATTCCTAATTTGTACAAGTGACTCCATTTCATTAATTACTCTACTGGTTTACTGAATGAGTGATATGTGTGGCCGCTCATTGGCCAGCGCTATATTTCTTAGACGGACCGGTTTGTGTAAAGAATAGATGGTTAGTTGGAAGCCTCGCGCATATATTGTCTACGGGCTAAACACCGTCAGCAAAACAATAGGTTGGCGAACCATTTCAACACATCTGGCGAACCTTTTCACGTGTCGGCTACCACTTAAAACAAATACTAAGAACGATTTGTTTTTATTATTCCAAACAAGATAAGAAACTGAGCTTGACTTGATCCCTACCTGCCTGATGTTAAGAACTTTTCGTTCGATTCGACAGTGCATATTTTGTAGTGAGACTGTGAACACAGGTGAAATATTTTTGTGATTAATTTTAACATAATAAGTGCAAATTTTTGGTTAAAATGGGGCAGTTGAATCTGGGTAAGGTTTTATTGGCTAAATAAACAGTGATTAGAAAATGTAATTCTGTTTTTGGTTGGTGAGCTTTATTAGTTTTGATTTTAATTGCGCTCTTAACATTTTTGTAACATCAAAGACATGTAACTAAGTAATCTGACTATCCATCTGTTCATAGGTGAATATTACAGTACCTACATGATATTTGTATGAAAACTAATTTAGTAATTTTATGCATTGAAATTGATACTCATACTTTTTACACATTACTTAAGCTTTTAAGCGTAAGCTATTCGATGGACGAGTGGCGTACAAAAAGAAAGACCTATGCTCAGCAGTGGGCGATAACAGAGTGATGATGATGATACAGTTATTGCTGAAATGCTATGAACTTTTAGCTATCTGGCTATAGGCTTATATAATAACTAGTGGGCACCCGCGTGCATTATTGCACCACCACTGCATTATTTCAGGATAAAAAGTGGCCTATCACTTCCCTAAGACCTCATACTACCTACATTACAAAAAATATGATGATCCGTTCAGCCTTTTTTGCGCGATGACCTTTAAATAAACAGAGACACAGACAAAAATTCTATAAATTATTGGAACGCGTTCTGTTATCAATTTGAAGTACTTATGTAACTCCAAACAATTTTTTTTTAATTTCTTTAATGGTGAGACTTTCGACCCTCTTCGGCTTTAATTTAGGATGAAATATGTAATGAAGTTTACGAGATTTTCTTAAACTGAGTTACATTGATTATCCGCTCTGCGTTTGCATACTATTATAAGTATAAAAATTAAAGTGTGTTTCTTGGTCTATCTGTGTCTTTTTCACACCTTATATAAGTGAGAAATCACCGTGACTTTTGATATAGTGGTAGCTAAGCTCAAGAGTGAGTGACAGACTACATTTTGTGAAACAACACGAGTGAAGCAGCAAGTATCTACTAGTATAATAATATTGTTATTATGTTTACTCGTGTATTCCGTTCGGAGAACTAGGTAATAGGAGCTGGCAGACAACAGTGTTATTCTTTGTCATGGTATCATTTGACAAAGTAATTTTTTGTGTCTCCATAAAGTTCACCCGACATTTAATAACTCGGAGACAACTAATAGTAAATAAAATAGTAACTAAGTAAGTTCATATAACAGTAGGTTTCTTCTAGGCAAGCGCGGTAGATCGTAGACTACAACGTTGCTGAACATCAGGCGAGTTGTAGTCAAGCGTGAACCTATCAAGTTTAATAAATAAATAACAAAATAAACAGTGGTCAAATGTGTAAAAAAACCTGTAAGCTTAACTAATTTATTAAACAAAGTAATTTCTTTCCAGATCAACTATGCCTTACGAGAGTCCAAACATCGTAATAATACCTACTACGGGGTTTGAAATTGGCAAGTCAGAAAGTCGGAATGGAAGTGATTTGAACAAAGCTGAGACATTGATTTCTGTAACTAAAAAGATCTTAAGTACGCCTCACGTTGCGAAAAATCCTCAAAGTGAAGTTGTTATTCCAAAGGATACTATTCAAGAGACGTCATGTCGAAGTGTGCAAGGAATTATTCCGTCAACTGTTATTCCTAAATCGGATAGTGTGAATAATAATATAGGTTTGGAAAATTCTAATAACATGGACTATACAAGCTGGGCTTCTAACCTCCAAAGTGTCAGCCGACCTGGTAATACGATGACTACAAAAGTAAGTCTTAAATTTGTTGTCGGTTAACATTTTCATGTTACGTTTTAATAATGCTATAGTATTTGTGCGTATAAATGTACATTATAACCAAAATGCCAGTAAATTAGTCTTTAGATGAAAAATTAAGTAGCTATTGCACTAATATTTATGTTTTTTTCGGCAGCCGAAAATATTATTTACATCGAACGACAGCAGAGGACAGCTTGTATGTAGTACTAGCGAGATAAATGATATAGCTAGTAGAGACGAGGATAAGAATGTAGCAAGTGTGGTTGAGAAAAGTAATCCAGCTATAAAAAATACAGTAAATGCAAAGAAGACGAATGTAGCACGAACAGATGAAAGTAAAATAGATAACGCTAAAAGTATTGTAGCTTCTATAAGTGAGAAAAAACCACCGATTAAAATGAATCTGCTTCCCTGTTGCAAGGTGGCAAAGAATGCTGATATTTCCACTGCCCCGACGATGGTGCCAACTACTGAACACGTGACTACTGGGACCAGACCCTACAATGATATAACATGGACTTCCCCACTTATGCCACAAACTGTAAATGGATCATGGATCCCCCCTTATACGTATCAACCAACATACCCGATTTTAAACATGGGTTACGGCGTACCCATAAGCGAAATACTTAGTCAGCAATATCCAACACACGTCTATACACAAAACACTGACACAAACATGAACGCCAATTATGTCCATCAAAGAGAAAACCATTCTTATACTCATTACTACACTCCAAGCTACAAATCTCCCATGGATTCAGCGTGGCTCAACGAACAATATTATGCACAACTTGTAAATGATCAATCATATAAATATTTTAACCACATTAATAAGTACGAAAATATAAACAATAAAGTTCCTGAAACAATTGGCGATACACAGACCATTGATAAAAAAAAATACCTAGAGAAAACAGCTGGTAATGAAGAAATCATAAAACCCAATGAAAACGTTACTTCTAGTAAAATAAGTTTGAAAAAGAGTGAATCTAAACCATTGAAAAATATTACACAAAAAAAATCTATAAATCCAGATTCATTCAACCTCGGTAACGATTTCGTTGAGACAACATCACAGGGCAAATCAGAACCCAAGAAAAAATCTCGTGAAACATCGGAGTCAGAAACAAAAAAATCTACGTCAAAAAATTATAAAGGCAAAAGTAAGCCTACATTATCCTCAGAGTCTGAAGAAAGAAAAAAAATAACAGAAAAGTTACAGAAACAGATAAAAATAATAGATAATCTCATCGCCAAAAAACGCAGTCAAGCCGCTATAAAAACAGTAAAAGTGCGCGATGAAGAAGATTGCCCACCTAAAAACAAGAAATCAAGCAAGAATCTGAAGGCTGATAAGCATCGAAAACAAAATCCTGACTCTAAAATTAAAACTAAACGTTTACGAGAGAACATTGAAACTAGACTTGAACCCAAAAGAAAGAAAGTGCGCCTTAACTCGAATTCCGAATACCAACCAAAAAAATGTACCCAACGTAATTCAGATAACGATATCATACTTAATAACCATGCCAATTCTATAAAAAGTGTTATAAAATCTACTCAAATACAACATCCAAGAATTCAGGCGCCCGAAAGCGAAGATTTTGAATCTGATGATGATTCAAAATCTGATTTTGATCTTAGATCTATACTCAGTCGAGCAAATTATAAGCGTTACATAAGAGATAGATCGTATTACGATAGTCAAATCTACGACAAATCAAAGACAGATCACGAGAATTTATTGATAACAATCAATCAAAACGAAGACAGTAATGACAATTTACAACTAAAAGATGTTGCTGCAAAGCCGAAACCAAAGTCGAAAAAATATAAGAAAATTCAATTGGTTATTAATTTTTTATGCGACAAACAAGATTCTTCCGAAAATTCGTCATCGGACGAGAATGAGTTGAAGGAAGGCGAGAATTCAACAGTAAAAGTTATTGACACTGAATCAGTATTCAAATCTGATCTAAGTTTCTTGGATGATATTAATGTTGACGAAATTGTAAGCAGTCTAAGACATCAGCAACAAACTATAACAAATACTAATAAATTCGTCGCTTTAAAAAATGCAAAGGAGCCAGTGATATCAGACAGCAATAAATATTCCGAAAAACCGCCAGAAAAATTCGTCCAGCCGATAGTTATCAAATCCGAAATAAAAACGGAGAAAGAGGATCCCGAAGAACATTTTAATTACTATCACGAAAATGCAGCAGAAAACACGTTGTCCGAAGGAACAACTAATCTAGGGTAAGTTTGGTGTGATATCGTGTGCAAAACTATTGTACATTATTTTACGAAGACAGTATTGTAATATTAAAATACATTTATTTTACAGTCCTGTCCACAGCGGTGTGTCCAAGGAGAGTAGCGATGGAAATGAAGCCCAAAAAGCTAACTGCTTAGATGTAGCACAAAACATAAAGCAGGAAAAAGATTTTGAAATCGAAGATAAAGCTGAATGTGAAAAAGAGCTTAGTTGTCCAAAAGGCCGTCAATCACCGAGTTTGCAAGATCTAGTGTCTGCACTGAGTGAGAAATATTCACAGCCCGTCAACCAATTTTGCAAAGCACATGAAAATTATGAAGATATCGTTAAGAAAGAGAAGGAATCTCAGGTGCTCACTACAGCAATCAATAATATTGATCCAATAAATGCTGACTTAATGGACGAAGATACTCAAGATCTTAATATTTATTGTTCATGCGAACCAATGGATATAGATAAAACAAGTACTTTTTGTATTCCTGATATGCAAATACCAATTAAAGAAGAGAATAACAATGATTTGAATACGAGTTTTGAAATTGAAAATACGGTAAGCATTCAGTTACCAACTATGATCCACAAAACAAATCCTATCACAGAAGATTGTGCAGACATCGAAAAACCGCAACAAAACGAAATTACGAAAGACAATTTAGTTGCAAGCGCAATGGTTACCAATCCTATTATCATTGGCGTTGAGAACACTGTCACACACGTTTCTCAAAGCAGTAAGATTAATGCTACAGAATCTGGATCACAGTCTCAATCATATCCAACTCTTGCAGAAAATGCAAAAGACGAAATGAGAATTGGAGCTAGCATTTCAATTGCACCTGTCGTTAAAATAGAGCCAGACTCAGTCCATGACAATGAAAATGCCAAGAAGAACGCGGATATAAAAAATACAGTAACACATACAAAGCAAGATGTAATTAAAGAAGTATCGGCTACGCCTGCAGATATACCTCTTCAGATGTCAAAGCCAGTTAACTCTTCAACTCCAATAACTTCAGATAAAGGACCATTATGCGACAATACTGTCAATAAGTCGCTTAGTAAAAAGGTGCCTCAAACAACCAAACCACCAAATAATACGAATATCACAAATAAAGCTGCATTGCCTACTAATACTACAAGGAAAGGAAAAGTTATAGTGCAAGAAGATAAGGCTAAAATTGTAAAACCCGCAGCAGTAGTCAAGCCAGCTGCGACGGTCCCTCAAAAAGTCGATACATCTAAAAAGGATACCGAAAGTACTGATAAACCCAGGACAGTACAAATGAAGCCTTCGCTAAAGGATAATAAGATTTTGGCCCTCAAATTGGAAAAAAAAATTTTTGAATGTGCAAAGTTAAAAATGAGCATAACATCAATGATACATAGCGGCAGATATTCGAAAATATTCTTATGCGAATCGCCAAGTAAAACGTACGCGCTGAAATTCATAAAGTAAGTATACCTAGTTACTAAATAGATTTATAGTAGATATGTAAATGGCATAGGACATAGCAACATCGCAATTTGTTTATTTAATCCCAGTCTAAAAAGGTTATTTTCCTAGCAACATCATATCTCCCAAAGGGATGAATAATTAAAGATTTAGTATTTTTAAAGTTACTTATATAAGGTAATTGGTATCTAACGCATAATCTTTTAAGGCGTATTGTAGTCCGTCAATAGCAACAGCTTAAGCTCCACAACTTTTGGTAACAACCATGGGCCAAGAAACTGTCGTCCTAATTTTAACCGACTTCGGAAAAAGGAGGTTATCAAGTCTTCTGAAAGTGTTTTTTTTCCTTTTTGTGGGCACCTATGTTACGCGATTACTCCGTTATTTATGAACCGATTTCAATAATTCTTTTCGTTCCCTCTGTTTCAGAGACGAGGCAAACCACACAAGTTTAGGCTTGAACAAAGAGAACATGCTTCTCGCCCTTCAGCTCAACATTCCGAGGCAGAACCTGCACACAATCTTCTTGGTCAGCAGTTTTGAAATGGTTGGAAACTGGTGTTTCCTAACCGAGTACTATCCGAAGAATCTGCAATATACTCTGAAGACCACTGTTCTTGATATGGACACGGTCCAAGAGTTGTCAAGGCAGCTGGTCTCTGCTGTTATGATGATGAGGAATAACAACATTGTGCATTCAGGTATGTATTCTTTTTTAACTAGTGGACGCCCGCGACTACGCTCGCATTATTTTGAGATAAAAAGTAGCATATGACATTTCTAAGTCCTCATACTACCTACATACCAAAACTCATGATGATCCGTTTAGGCGTTTTTGCGTTATGAGCGTTTAAATAAAAATACAAGCAGATAAACAGACAAACCGACAAACATTTTTAAAACTGCTGCAAAGTGTTCTGTTATGGGTATAAAGTATAACCAATCTTTTTTTTAAAATATCTTCTATGTTCAGTATCTTCTATGTTAATTAACTTTTAACCGCTGGCGTTTTGGACGAATAAACATACACTAACAAACTGTTAACTTTATAATGTTAATTTTATTTATTACGATTATTCGCAACGCCACGCGTACATACACAATGTAAGTTGTACTTTTATAAGAATATTACTTGTGTACTTTGACTATGTTTTGGGGAAATAAATATTTTTATTCCAAGTAAGTATACATAACGCCGCAGTGCGCTACTAGTCTTCTGTTACATTGTTGATTCGAATAAATATAATAAGTGCATGAGTAATACACATTTGAACCTACGTTGCTTGTTTAGACAAGAGTATCGCGTTACATCTTTACCTTCCAAGAATCTGTTACTGATACAAATATGTCGTTTGAAACTTGCTGATTAGACTTTGTACTGTTTAATGGAATTATTTAGAATTAATTCGCTGTTTCACACGGCTTTGCTAGGATTCGCTCAAGATGAGAAGTAGCTAATGTCACGTTTCATTCCAAGCTTTTTAAACCAATCGTTTAAAGCCTAAAAGCAATCCTATATCTCTTGATATAAAGACCCTTTTCGAAGAATTTGAAGATCCTAGATTATTTATTACAATGTTGCTTAGCATCAGGCGAATCGTAGACAAGCGAGCCTGTCTGACACATAAAATAAAACTACTTTTTTCTCGAATTTTCAAAAGTTGTAGAACTAAACCTTTAGCCGGCCTTTAAAGCTTATGCGTAAGCTTCCAGTAATCCTATCTATCTATATTTTATTTTCATTTATTTATTTAATTTTGAATAATTATTCAACTATTTTGAAACGAAACCGAATGTTTAAATCATACAATTTTAAAAGCATCTGTGGCTGCTGCGATACAGGGGTACCTAGTGCAGTAGCCACTGGTAACACTAGTATAAGGGTAATTTAAATCAAATGCAAAACTCTGTTAATTAAGTTATATCTAACGTTAAGAAATATCCAATAGAAATATAAAATAACAGTATGAATAAACTACTTGATTGCAAAACGATCCTAATGAGGTAAGAAATAAATATACTGTTCTATTTAACTTATTTTATATGTTATTTTTCAGACATAAACCCGCGCCATATTCTCGTGGACGCGGCGAACAGGCGGCTCAAGGTGTGTGGATTTGATCAATCTTACTACATGGAAGAGTTACGAGAAGTCATACCTAACATCGGCTCAGCGGTGTACAGGGCACCTGAGATTATTATTGGATTTTCAGGTAATACTTGGTTTATTATTATGTTTGACATGATTTTAATAACAAAAAAAATACATTATTTTAATACTAAAACTAGTGACTACACTTTGTACCTTGTAAAATTTTAGTAAAGCTGAATGTAATAAATGCAGTTTGACGAGTTATTGTTATTTATGTTTCATATTATATGATATAAGTACTTACCTATATATGTTTGTTGCAACTTTACAGTATCAATAGAAGTTTTTATCTTTATTAAACATTTATAAAGGGCGGCGAAAGTCATGCCATCCTTTCCCACTAACGGAGGAAATATATTGTGCGAGAAGGATGGAACGATTTTCACTGCTCTTCATTAGTGTTGTATAAATAAATAATTGGATTAATAATTGTATTTAGGCAACTGAACACGTATGTTAAAAAATTTAAATGTATGTTTGTCCATGGCTTTCTCATAATGGCCTGTTAGCTTAGTTGGTAGTGGCTCTGCCTTCTAATCTAGGGGTTGCTGGTTCGATTCCCGCTTGACACAAGTAATTATGAAATTCAAAATTTATAATTACTTGTGTTGAGTCTGGTCGTTTGTATGTATAATAAGTATGTATTTACAAAAGAAAAGTATATAAGTATTATATCCGTTATCTAGTACCCACGACACAAGCGTTTGCTTAGTGTGGGGCTAGATGGCGCTGTGTGCAATGTCCCGGAATATTTATTTATTATTTATTTATTTATAAACTAAAAAAACTAAATTATTTTTTAACTATTATTTTTCTGTGTTTTTTATTATGTTGTACAGTACAAAGGAGATGTCACCAGTTTTAACCAAGATCAATATAGCACGAAATATACAGATAACTGTTTTGTAATAATAGAAAATAGAAACATAAATTTACATTGATTTAACCTCTGGACTTACAGCGATGAGCGCCATCTACGGAGCGTTTTTGGTACCACTTTTGAAATATATTTTTTTTCCTTTTTGCAGCCGACTTCGCCATCGACGTCTGGGCAATGGCGGTGGTGATCTTCGAAATGATAACCGGCATGAAATTATTCGGCTTGAAGAACTATAATAACTACATGCTCTTCTGCCAGATGAGTCTTCTGGGCTACCTGCCTATGGATATGATACAAATGTCGCCCTACGCTTTTAAACACTTCGTAGAGGCTGCTTTTAAGAGGGTGTTGGGGATACGAAAAGTAATTATTTTTATTTTCATTATGGCAACAATAGCATCCATAACTCAAGCGTTTGTTCAGTATTGGCCTAGATGGCGCTATGTACAATGTCATGTTTTATTACTTATTTTAATCTTTATTTATTTAAAGGAGTTTAGTTAATCACTGACTATGCCACTCTCATATGGTGTAAAATATAAAATCATATCTTATTAGCTCTTGGAATAATATTAGTTTTTTAGATAGTCCAGTTGCTCTAGATAATTACTTGATTGCATTAGAAAGACAACTTACCAAAAAATCTAATAAACACATTTGAAAACAACAGATGTGTCGCTTTGTCGCAGCAAAAAGGCCGCAATTTGTGGCATTTTAAATGAATTTTCTTTTTAATATTAAAACTTTCGTGAGACATTTTATCAATATATTAACTAAACGGTTTTCACTCACGTGTAAATCGCGGAAGTTGTTTACGCGTTTTGGATGTTATGACATCCATCTTCAGAACGTATGTTCTGGGACCGCGGCAGCACGCAGACTGCTGAGTCTGCGTTCATTCATCAATATATTGATGAATTTTCTTGTTCCGTAATGTGCTTTAATGTAGTTATATACATTGCCCATGACAGAAGCGTTTGCTTTGTATGGAGCTAGACGGCACTGTATGATATGTCCCGGAATAATAAAAAAATCCCGGTCTTCAAATCTAGAGTTAATAGGTATCTTCTAGGTAAGCGTGTTACATTCTAGGCTGCAGCAATGCTTAACATCAGGCAGGCTGTAGTCAAACTTTAACCTATCTCACGTAAAAAAATATATATTATGTACGTTTTCTATTGCAGTCCACCCTCCATTTCCCTCATGAGTTTGGCCCAAAGAAGAGAATATTCCCCATGCTGAAGACCACGGTCATCCAACGTTGGACCCAAGGTCTACGCAAGAAGACCATCAATTCAGACATGAAGAAATTAAGCCATCTGTGTTACTTGTTGGACGACATGTTGGTCTTGGACCCACGGCAAAGAATACCGATTGGACATGTGTTTGCAGACCCATTCTTTGAGTATAAAAATACAGAAATGTTTAATGACACACGTTTTTTGCCAAAGATATAATGTAGTCTTTATTTACGAAGAAAACCATTAGTTTAGATATGAAAAAGTTGGTCCCACTATGTTACTTATTGGACGACATGTTGGTCTTGGACCCACGGCAAAGAATACCGATTGGACATGTGTTTGCAGACCCATTCTTCGAGTACAAAAACACAGAAATGTTTAATGACACGCGTGTTTTTGCCAATGATATAATGTATGTCTTTATATTTACGAAGAAGACCATTAGTTTAGATATGAAAAAGTTGAGCCAACTATGTTACTTGTTGGACGGGATGTTGCTCTCTGATCTAAAGAGAAGAATAGGTACATATTGAACATGTGTAGACTCATTCTTTGAGTACCATCGATTTCGATGGTACTCAAAGAATTCGAGCACCATTCGAGAAAGCGCCCGTAGCTCAGCTAGCGGAGGCAATCGCATGCGATTACCAATGTTAAGCAAAGGTCGACGCGGTCAGTCTTTGGATGGGTGGTAATTGGCATTCCATTTTGTGCGCTCTCGTGGGTCGGATGACACGTTAAATTTAGGTCCCGGCTGTTTGTCTAGTACGGCAGTCGTAAAGCCATGTCAGAGGCCCTTAGGGCGGCTTGAAGAACTCTCGACACCAGAGTTGGCCACTCTCATCCGATAAGAAGAAGAAGTACTGATGTTTTGAAGAAGTAGTAATGTTTGCCAACATGGATGATTTTGCCAATAATATTATATAAGGTGTTTTTTAAACTAAAATAGTAATATAACTGTTGATTTCGCACTTAGTTTATTTAGTTACCTATTACTTATTTACTTGTAAAACCTGTTTTATTAAAGGTGACTTTAAAAAGGGCGACGAAAATCATGCCGTCTTTGTCTTACAAATGGAGAAGCTAAAATGTGAAAAAGAGAAGGAATTATTTTCACCGCTCCTTGTAAAAGTCACGTTTAATGAACCGGGTTCCAAGTTTTTTTTTACGTTAATTAGTTCGAAAAGAATCGGAGATGTTTAGTTTAATTTTTAGTTGTCCTTTCATTTAGAAGAGAAAATTATGACGTTCTACACGTAGTCGTTTTGTAATTTACGTTACATTTATGTAATTATAGTTGTAATTAAACATATGGATTTGTAAATTATATGCCTATTTATTCATTACATCCTACTGTTCTTCCTTCTATGAGTAAAGGTTAATATTAGAGAGGCCTACACCCAGCAGTGTGGTAAGGAAAGCTAATGATAATTATTGAGCGATGATAAATATGTATTGTTAAATGCATAGTACCTAGTAATAAATTAATTAATAAACTAGGTATGTAGTGGTCGGCGTTTAAATAACAAGTCTGTATCCATTCCAAAGTATTTATTCATGAGCAGTTTCAGTAATAAATTCTAATACCGAGATTCATGGAGGAGTTGGGGAAAACTTTTGCTCAGGAGTGGGACAGCATAGGATGATAAAAAAAAATATATGGAGTTACCGATACCCTTAGGATGACCAATAAAGAATCATGCTATCACATATAAGAGAGAGAGATAAGAACAGCACAGTGTCAGACATACTGAAAGAAAAAAGCCATAAACATGAACACCAACTCATTTCCTAAACGAAGATAGACCATTACCATCACATAATACGGTTCACTTACCTGTACCGGCGTTTGTTTAGTATGTGCTTCGAAAACTTGATATATTACGACTAGGATAGTATGTGCAAATACAAATCTTTCTCCAAACATGAAACAAGATCTATCTATATACTCGTATGTATAATAAAACTGAAGAGGGTCAAAAATCTGAACATCGAAGATATTTGAACAAAAGTGTTTGTGTATACTTTAAATCTATAATAGAACAAGTTTCAGCAGTTCTTATAATTTTTGTCTGTTTATATGTGTCTGTCTCTGTTTGTCGAAAACGGCTGGACGGATCATAATGATTTTTGGTATGTAGTACTTACATAGGTAGTATGAGGCCTTAGGAGTGTCATAGGCTACTTCTTACTCTGAAATAATGCAAGCGAAGCCGCGGGTGTCCACTAGATAGTAGAATAGAATAGAAACTTTTACCACACAGCATAGGAAACATAGAAAATAGAGTATCACTTTAATGTACACCAAAAGACAGAAATTAAACAATAGAAAATAGTCTTAAGGCCACGATATTTCACCCGAAAACGCTTTGCGCTTGTCGATTTCACATAGCACCCCGTCTTAAATATTTTAAAGTGCTGCACATAGGGTGGCCTTATCGTCTTAGGCGATTTCTTCCAGGCAACCTTTTGGATGGACATTACTTATTGTAATAAAGGTTGAATCATTATGACCATCGTATCCATTATCGTGACAGCTCAGCAACAAATGCCAGCCTCCTCGTATTAAAAATCGTCATTTTTAAAATCAGGGAAAGACTAGCCTTTTAAACAAATAATGACAATAGCTGCTTCCATCTTCACGTTTGAAATCATTTTCGATAATAATTGCCAACCAAAAATAAACTTTATAGGTCTTATTACAAAACGTTTAACTATTAGTCCAGAACTTTGAAATATGCAGTCCGTTCTTGTTGTTCGAAATTTGTGTGCCTACTGTCATAATAATCAAACTGTCAAATTGTCACCAATGATAAATCAACGTCCCATTTTGAAGTTGACATTTGATTGTTTGTATGCGATGTTTGAACAACAAGAACCGACTTTTTATTTTCAAAGTCCTGGACTAAAATTGAATCTGAGTTTTGTAAAAAGATTGTAACTGGCTTACTATAAAGTAGTTTTTGCACTCACCTGTCCCGGCATCTCCTTGGTATGTCCATCGGGTACATGGAACAGTATTAGTGGAGTGGCTTTCCCAGTGTACTGCGAAGGTGGTGCCGGTGCCACGTCGACCCTGAAGAAGCCGCGCCGCTGCAGTTGGATGATGTCTCCGACCTTCACCTTGCACAGCTCGGGCTCGCCCAGCATTGGGATCTCCCACTGTTGGTCAAAATTGGCACATTATAATGTGATAGCAAAAATGTTTTGATAGAATACACCTTGGAGTACCTACTCACGAACATCAGAAATTATAGCTAGCTTTATTGAATTATAGGTACTTAATTAAATTTGGGTGTTTGTGATGGTTGGGTAACACGATAAAATGTAGGAACCGACTGTTAAGTCTTACTGGTCCAGGTTTGGAGTCGCGTTGATTCTAATTCCTCCTCCTCCTCGCGTGTTACTCATCACTGAGGGTCGTCGTCCCCCGCGAATTTCCAAATGTCGTAGAACAAAGGTTGTCGCTTTAGACATACTAAAGCCGTCCTTAAAAGGTTATGTACTAGTAAAAAAAAACGTGCTGCATAAGGTTTCTTTTTTTACCCTGGTCTGATGTCCAATGAACTGCTTAAAGTCCTCGTTTTTTCCCAGCAGTGGCTTGGCTATGATGTGGTCGAAGTACACACAGAACACGTGCAGTGCGGGAGACTGCGCGCTCTCCGCGAGCCAGGTCAGCTTCAACGTCTTCTTGTAGTCTTTGCTGTCCAGGTTGGGAGACGCGTCTACTTTGGTTACTGTACCATCGGCGGATCTGGAAAATTGGAAGGAATTTTGTTAGTACGAACTACGTTTTTTCAGTTAAAAATGTAGAAATGTCTTAGACTAACATACAAATATGAAACACGTTTTGCGAGCTTATATGTATGGTATGGGCAACATTCGCATATATAATTCTGACAACATACCTAACATACATTTGTACATATGGATTGAATGATCTCTTCTTCCCCATTTACTTAATAGGTACATAACCATCCCCGTAAAAAAATAAAATAGCACAATTTCAATCATGCATATAACATGGCGTGTTTAAACGTTTACAATTTACCTGTGTATCTTATCAATCATGATGTTCCCGTAATTGATGAACGTGGCATTTTCTCCCTCCTTCAATGCCTTCGCGTCCGCCTGATCTATGAGCAGTCTGGGAGACACCCACACAGTCTTGGAGCCCACGTCAGGGTTCTTGTGGTGTAGTGCTACAGACAGAGTGGTGTCCTGAGTGACTCCCTTCAGAGTCACTGGGACGGGGTTCGATTCTAGCGCCGTGTAGCGAGGGGCTATTGGGTCGATCACCTGGAGCAGTCAAATGTAATCATGTTGAATTTGCATAAAGAAAACAATTGAAGTCAATATAAATAGAAGAGTACTTAGATTGACACCAACTGAAAAAAATAGTCAAAGAGAGAATCTACATATACATTGTCCAAAAATCAAATAATACAGAGAGGCTGCTAATTGTCTGTTCCTTGTTGTAATTTTTTAACTTCATTTTTTACCTAGTGGAAATCACTCAATATACGCGGCTATTATGGATCTCATCGACTTCAAATAAAAAGAGATGAAATACGACGCAGGATGAGATATAAAGAGAGAGGAAGCTTCTATCTCTCTTTATATCTCATTTTATTCTCTCTTCCTTCACTTCTACGGCTACAATATGACCACAACTGCTCTGTCGATAGCGGGTTCGATGAAGAGGAAGTAAATGATAGCTCGAAGCGGCAAAGCCACCCTCTTATGACTATAAATAAATTTGCTGTGTTGTAATATCGTGCTACAATAAACAATGCTGTATGTGTACCTTCTTGTTGATGGCCCAGATCTTGTCCCACTCCATAAAGACCACGGAGCGGCTGGAGCCCTGCGCCGTGATGAACTGGCGCAGCCCCTCCACTGTCATGCCGCGCCGCAGCACGCCGCGCACGGTCGGCATGCGGGGGTCGTCCCTACAACCACAATAAAAACGTCTTAGAACCCCTTCATTATCACGGCTTTGAGCTCCAATAACGTCACATTGAACTGAAGGACGATATTTTTTGAGATGATTCATCAAATCTATATCTTCTATATATATAAAACTCATAGGTGACTGACTGACTGATTGACTGACTGATATAGTGATCTATCAACGCACAGCCCAAACCACTGGACGGATCGGGCTGAAATTTGGAATGAAGGTAGATGTTATGACGTAGGCATCCGCTAAGAAAGGATTTTTGGAAATGCCACTTTTAAAGGGGTGAAATAGGGGATGCAAGTTTTACTTCTTGATGCGAGCGAAGCCGCGAGCACACACTAATTATCAATAAAATGTTTATCTGTTTATCAGTGGAGACGTGACCTTCAGTTATGAGAAACACGACGCGAGGAAAAGGGAGAGCTCAACATAACTCCACGATGCAATGTGTTGCGACACCACATCGCAGAAAGCGATGACCATTCCCGTGATGCAATTTTGTGCGATAAAGCCTAGCTCAAGTACTGGTTCGGATGACTAGGCTTTCGTTACAATATCGTTTGCGTATTTCGTGTCCCAATCTTATTCTTAAAGCTATACAAGATCCTCTATCGGAAAAGTAGCAAATATTATTTTTTGCTGGCTTTGGTAAATATTCTGCATCAAGAGGGCTTAGAAAATTACGAGCACTTAGCTCGTAATTTTCTTCTTATTTACTATTATATTACGTGTGTTTTAGCTTAGTGCCTGTTTTGCAGACTATTAATAAATAAATAAAAAATATGTCAGTGTAATAGTGTACAGTTAGAGATAAATATGTCTGTTAGAGTTCTCTTAAATAGGAGAACTGTCATCTCGACCCAAGTTTAACACAATGTAGTTCTCACCATCCGTCGACAAGTCCCTGCTCCACAAACCAGGTGAGCTTCCTCTTCGACAGCACTGTGTTGGTCATACTCAGACTGGAATAAAATAAAACGTCCAAACATTTATAATTTCACTCAACTTGGGCCAATAATACAGCTACTTTTAATTTAATAAAATTAGTTTAATTTATTTACAATTTTCTTTTACAGCCAGATCTTATCTTAAATCAATGTATAGTGACATACACTCCCTCGATGAAGTGTACTACGTATAGCACGCACTGGTGTGCGTGCTGGGAAGGACTAGGTACCAAGATACAGGCTAACGACTAGTTTGCTATCTAGAGCCGCCACTTCATATATGTATATACCTACATTTTTCTACATCAATAAATATTTTTTAACTTTTTTTTTAATTTTGAATCCTCAGCTCTCACCGGCTATACTCCCAGATGTAGGGCTTCCTGAGGCCGATGTTGTCTATGAACCAGTAAAACTGCGGGTCTCGGTCGTGGTACTCCATAGTACGCAGCACGTGCGTCACGCCCTCGATGGAGTCCACTATGGGGCACGCGAAGTCGTATGTTGGGTATACTCTGCAAATTGTAAGTGAGAAATTTAATTTGACACTTGCATGACAATATAGAACATAAAGTTGAAAGATTATAGCTCCAGTGCCACCGCCAACTCACATCGCGCGGGCCTCCCTTATTGTCTCTTGCTCTTCACACATAAAAACCACCAAGTTTGTTGTTTGAAGCCGGTTAAGGATCAGTCGCAGCGGAAAAACACTATATATTTCTCCAGAGTTTCATTTACAATAGATTTCCGTAATGTATCGCCTGATTCAATATCTTATCTTGCTCTTCTGTTTTATATGAAGCCAAAGAAAGTTATTGTTATTTGTTGTGCCAAAGTTGTTATTATTAGATACAAAAAAGACAAAACAAGTGACCTTGTATGATACACGTACAATTTACAAGGTACCTCAGAGATTTTCTGTGACATCGTTGTAGTTGTAGTGTTGAAAAACTCTATGAATATGGATGATACCTACAGTAAATACTATATACATACTTGTATTGAGTGCCGGTACGCGGATGCACCTCGGGCTTGCAGCGGTAGATGGTGGGGTCCCGCAGACACCCGTTAGCGGACTTCATGTCTATCTTGGCTCGCACGCAGCAAGTCACTCCGACGTCACTCGCTTTCTTCATCTCTTCCCATAGCTGCAGGTTCTTTTCTACCGCTGGAAATTATCAGACAAGTAGGCATTATTAACTGACTTCAAAAAAAAGAGGTTATCAAGTCTTCTGAAAGTTTTTTTGTTTTGTTTTACATATTATAGATTAGCATTTGAAAACGGTGACATTTATAAGTATTTAGGTAATTAATTGACTTTTTTTTGCAATGACTAATTGAAAACTTATAACTTTAAAAATTATGCATATTATAACTTTAATGGGAAATAGAGGCTATTTTTATTTTATTTGACCACAGCCTGATGTTAAACGACACTGCAATTTAGCATATAACACGCTTACATAGAGAGTATCTGTTGACTCTAGATTCAAGACCCCTAGATAGTAGATTGCAAGCAATTCATGTGATAAAAACTGGATTCTGTATAAATAACACAAGTAATTAAAAAATTGTCTAATAAAATAATAGTTCTAGCACATGACTGTGAAAAAAAAAACACATGGGAGTACGCACAAGAAATGTCAATACGCCAAAAAAGAGGTTGGGAAGTTAATTGGACTTTCACTTATTCTTTTTCATGCAAAGAAATACGGCGTAAAAACAACGATGTGTGAACAGATATTATTAAAGGTGCCAAAAGCTCAATATAGAATTGACACAAGCGTACATCAATATAGAATTGACACAGTAACATAACTTTTTCACTCACAATTATTCCTGTTCCTGCTATCCTGTTTCTGATCGCGTTCAGTCTTCATCTGCTCCGCCGGAGTGTCATCCACGAAGGCCTTCCCCTCTTTCATGAGTTTCTCGCAGTACTCCAGCATGAGGTCGAAGTACTGAGACGTGTGAGTGAACATGTCCGGTTTGATCTCCAACATCTCCACGTCTTCGAGTATCACCTGGGAATGAAAGGTAGGAAGGTTTTTTGTTTTTTACTAGCTGTGCCAGCGACTTCGTCCGCGTGAAATAGTTATTACCATAAAAACGGTTCTAGTGAGTTAATCTTATAAGATAGACAAATACTGTTGTGGACATTTTGTTAGATCATTTCAAGAGGAATAATTCTTTCATACATATTTTTTTTGATATCTTGAACCGTTTTCGTAGCGCACGCAACGGAAGCTCTCAAAGATGAATAATTTTCCCCGTTTTATCCACATTTTCCATTATTTCTTCGGTCCTATTAGTTGCAGCGTGATGTTATATAGCCTAAAGCCTTCCTCGATAAATGGTCTATTCAACACAAAAATAATTTTTCAATTCGCCCCAGTAGTTCCTGAGATTAGAGCGTTCAAACAAACAAACTCTTCAGCTTTATAATATTAGTATAGATATAGATTTAGTACTTACTTTATTTTTTATTTTTAATATACTTTTTTCTTACTTTTTCTGGGAACATTAAGTTTTAATTTGATAAGATATGGAATCAGGCGTTACTTTGCTAAAAACTTATTAGATTTTAAGTTGTATAATATACTTACAGCGGTCGTAGCTAAGCTTGTAGAGGCAATAGATAGATAGATAAACTCTTTATTGTTGACACAAAGTTCAAAAAGAGTACAAAAAAAGTAAAATAAATTATATCTCAACTAGTGCCACAAGCGGCGGCCTTTTGGCTGAAAGCGATCTCTTCCAGGCAATAGCATGCGATTACAAATTTTAAGCAAAAATGTTGACGCAGGCTGTCTTTAGATGGGTGACCTAAAAGTCTTATTAATTTTGGGCGTTTCTGTGGGTCGGATGACACATGAAATTGTAGGTTCCGGCTGTTTCTCGTAGCACGGCAGTTGTTTATTCTCGTCGGAGGCTCCTTGGGCAGTTTGAAAATTCTGGCACCAGATTTGGCCACTCTTACTTGAAGTTACTTATAGATTTAACACATTATTAGATATTAATGTTATCTTACCTTCTCAAAATCAGCGTTCTCCTTAGCTGGGTTGGTGTCATCAAACCTCATGATCAGTTTCCCTTCGAACGCTTGCTGGTAGTACTGGTTCAGTAGGGCAGCTTTAGCATGCCCAATATGCAGGTAACTGTTAGAAAAGCAATTATTATTTGACTTGTATTTACCCACTTTTCTTAGACAGAACATTTGCTTAGCTATTCAATAGGTAAAAGTCTCTCAGCGCCATCTAATACCATACTTAGCAAACACTTAGCAATGATACAACCAATATGATATCAAACATGCTTATTTTGCGCTTTAAATTAAGATGAATAATTGATTAGTTGGTTAGCTCTACTATAGTCTAAGATGTCTGACACTTGCCTAGAAGAAACCTATTTACTCTGATTTTTTTATGTAGGAAATAGTTGAATACTGATTTCTATTATCTTACCCAGAAGCCTCGGGTGGGAATCGGACCACCACTTTGCCCATCTCAGCGTGAGGCAGCTCCACAAACTTGCCTTCCTGCTGCCGACCCGAGCTCTCAGTGCTAGCTGGGGGAGACCTCCTGAAATAACATTATATAGGTAACCATTCTAATATATACAATCATTAATCAATAATCTATAATATACAAGAATATATTTTAATTAATAATAAAATTAAGGAAAAATCTAAACATAGGTAATGTTTACTTATATATCACAATAAATAAATTTTTTTAGGAAACCTTTGGTAATAAATATCGAGGGTAATAAATAATGATTAATTTTACGACAATTAACATTTATTTGTAGTTGCTATTGTTTTTACTAAACAGGCTTAAAGACACTAAGTACCTAGTGACTTTGAATAAAGCAATAATTGTATAAATTGTGTACCTAGTTCTATATGTATTAATATGTGTATATTTTTTACTTGATACTCTTAAAGCTCACAAAATATAAATCAAAACTCACATGTCTGAGTTAACGCGGGGTGCTATGTGAAATCGACATTTCATAAAAATCAAATAAAATAGAAGTATATAAGATAGAGCTAATTTTTTTTTAGTTTATATAATTTTGATTCAGTGTTAAGACAATTAAAGACGCCAAAACACGATTACGTATACTTTGCTCGATAGTTTTATTTTTTGAAAAATAGTTGTTTTGAAATATTTTCACCTATTTTTCCAAAAGTAGTACAGAAATTTAAACCAATTTAATTATATCTAAAAAATAATGTTATAATTTAGAGGAGTAAAGAGCCATAAATAGAATATTCTGAATTGCTGATTTTATATGAATTTCTTTCGTCAAAAACGTCTGCAAAACTGCTCAAATTGTGCAAAATTGTTTGCGTGTGGACAAGACTCGTCGGCCGGAGCTATCCGCGCGATGCTCGCCCTTGCTTTCATGTTAATACGGCGTGGAATGGCATGCGAAAAAGCAACTGTAGGCATTTTTCCAAGCGCAAAGTGTTTTCGGGTGAAATATGGTGGCCTTAAGGCTGGGCACTGAGCACTCCATCATAATGCTAAAGACCTCATCACAAACCTATTATCTGTGTAAATTTAGTCTCTATGTAATTAATTATGACATATTTAGTCACAATAAAACACAAAATAAAATTGTATATCTGTCTTTAAATTCATAAATTTTTACAAACCTTGAGGAAGCCTTAGTAAGTGAGGCCACAACATCAGCAGGCAGCTCCTTGAGTGTCTTGGCAACTGATGACTGAGCTTCGATCAGCTTCATCCAGCGAATTATGTTCTTTGGAGGGTTTGACTTCAACACTTCCTTGAACTTTGATGACACTGTAATTTATAACAAATAATTATTGTAGTACATGTTGAATGCACATAAATATCACACCAAATTGCACAGTTCACAATCCAAACAAGGATAAGGATACAAAATTGTGGTGTAATATTACACATGTCTGTATACCACACATTTCCTCAAACAAAATATCCTTCATCATAAAAATTAAGGGGAAGAAAATATATTTTATAGTGGTAATAACCAGGCTTACCGTGTAAAACACTGAACACAGCTAAATCTGATACAGATAAAGTTTCACCAACTAAATAAGTTAGCGGACCAAGAGTTTTATCCAAATACTCAATGGAATTCGGTATCTCATCATCTAAGATGAGGCTGAATGACAGCCAGTGGTTCATCGTAACTTTTTGGAGCGGTTCCGTGCTTTTATTGAACGAATTCTCCAGGATTCTTATCAAATCATTGCTGGTTCCATATGGCACTGGTTTCTTCGAATTTGGCAGCGTGACGGTGGATTCAGCCCCCCAAGTTACTTCTACATCCTTTTTCGAAGCCTTGAAGAACTCTACGGCCAGCAAACCACCTGAAAATCATCACGAAAGACGCTATTTTAAGACCCATTCTAACCATTGATGCAACAAACAATAATATGGTGAAAGTAATAGTTTTACCCAACGGAGGGTTGGACTTATTGCAAAAAATCTTCATGGCGGTATTGCTTTTGCAATTTATAGTCCAAAAACAGTAGTATTTAGTCAGAAATACGAAAATAGAGAGCTCGCCGACCAAATTTCCACACACGAGAGAACGTACGTATGGTTAGCTGTCAGACTCTCTCTACGCTGTCAGTTGACATCAGTGGTTGGCATTGTAGAATTTTTTTTTTTTTCTTTGGCCATAGCTTTGTATTGTGCCAGTTCTCAAGTAAAACGACATTGTAGCAATGTGTCATAAAAGACTGTGACATTGACATACATTATATATTTTGTTTCATTACTCATCAGAAATAAAAAGCATAGTTCCGTTCGTACTCTATAAAACTGTATGAAAAAGAAAGAGATGCTATAAAGCTTAAGCACGGAAGGTACTGCAAAATTGTGAAGTATTTTGATAGGTGTAACGGCAATATACATTGCTTTGTTTGCTGTGCACCCGAAACTTATTTACGTATGTAGCAAGCAATCTAACATAAAAATATATTTCGATTATTGACCGCTGCGAGCTGCTTTCATCTCGAGCATAACAAATAACAAGTACTTTTATGTATTTTTCTATAATAAATTCGTAGAAACAGACTTTATTTACAGAGTCCTGTAATTTATTAATAATATTGAATTGATTTTATACCAACTAATGTTAAGTAATGTTCCAGTACCAGTGAGTATATTTTGTACAGAATGTCCACTTGTTTCTTATTTATTCAAGCAAATAATTAAATTTAAAAATATCTGCCACCAATACAATGCACGTTATATTGATATATGTACTGGAAATAACTAAGTCTCTCATATTTTTCAGACGCACTAAATAATCACTTGAAATCTTGAGTCTTATCAGACTCATAATATTGTCATGGGAGTTTCTTCTAGATATCTCTTTGACAAATAACTGCATCATTCATATTGTGGATCATAATGAAGAAACAGAATGTCCGTACTCTCTCCCTGGTAGTATGTACGTTTACATATTTACTGATTGGAGCGGCAGTGTTTGATGCACTGGAGTCAGAAACGGAGAGCAAGCGGTGGGAAGTACTTTCAGGTACCTAAACTAATCATAATATTTTAATAATGATATTCTATTATACCTACTTATATTTTATGTTAATTTTCAGAGTATGTATAGGTCGGAATTTTAAACAAATATAATTTACAGAATATTTTCTTACAAACATCTAACACCCACCATTTTTGTCTGTGCAACCACCTTCCTGTTATAGTTGTTACTAAGTGTAGGCATACTAATTGTAAGCATAACTCAGCATGTCCATTATTATCACAACCTTTGAGGTGACAAAATTTACATATATGTGATCCCTATTACTATTTAAACTGCTCAAATGCTTGATGTTTTCTACTAGCATTTATTTTTTAGTATAGCCTGAATAATAAAAAGGGGAGAATGTAGCTAGTTAGACCTGTCTAAAACATAGTTTCTATTTTTTTATAAAGTGTCAATTTTTTATAATTTTTATTTGTTACAGAAATGAAAGCAGGTCTCATTCGCAAGTACAACATAACACCAGAAGACTACACAATGATTGAAATAGTGATAATAGAGAACAAGCCCCATAAGGCTGGGCCGCAGTGGAAATTTGCCGGGGCGTTTTATTTTGCCACCGTGGTCCTTGCTATGATAGGCTATGGACACTCTACACCTGTTACCATGGGAGGGAAGGCGTTTTGTATGGCGTATGCTGTGGTGAGAAGACTTTAATTTTTTTGGATGATCACTTCATCATACAAAAATTGTCTGTGTGCTCTGGTGATGTATTTCTAAGAGTTTTTTTTTTAATATAGTCTATCGGACACCCATGGCTTTGCTTGCGTTTTGTTGAGAGAAGATTAAAAGAACACATTATATCACTCGGGGACCACCCACTAGTCGAGACATTATAAATGAGGATCATACCAAAAATGTCTTTCACCTGTTACTCTTTTGAAGTGAAAGAGGACCATACAGATCTATAAATGCTCTTTCACTGGTATAAGTTTAAAAATGTAAGTTATAATTGTATGATGTACCTACTTATATTTTATTTAACTATTCTCGTTTCAGGTCGGTATTCCTCTCGGCCTCGTCATGTTCCAAAGTATAGGCGAGCGCCTGAACAAATTCGCGTCGATCGTGATCAGACGTGCCAAGTGCTACCTGCGCTGTGATCGGACAGAAGCTACCGAGATGAACCTTATGTTGGCTACTGGGATGCTGTCTACTGCTATTATTACTTCAGGTATATATAATAACTTTTCTCTCTTGAGTCGTATTTCCTTATAACTGAGGGTCGTGACTTCCCCGCAGAATTAATTTGTTAGGAGAGTTCTCTTAGGTATATACATCGTGGTGGGCGCCCAGGTCCTTACGAAAGACACATCTCCTCGGATATTTTGGTCCTCAAACATTTCGGTTTCCTCACGATGTTTTCCTTCACCGTTAAGCGACTGCAAATCCACACATCATTGGTGTAGGGCCGTGGTGGCATTGGTGGTGAAAAATCTGGAATCGCTGAGCCACACTCGCTTTTAAATCATAATTAGTGAATGTATAAAGATATTTATAATTATTTAATTTAAAATTTCAGGTGCTTTGGTGTTTTCTCGATACGAGGGTTGGGGTTACTTCGACAGTTTTTACTACTGTTTTGTGACACTCACTACCATTGGATTCGGAGACTACGTTGCTTTACAGGTACGTGATATATGAACACTTTCTTTAAAAATGTTATTACAAAAAACTTGTTACAAATTCAGTCAGCAAATTCTATTCATGGCGCCTGGTGGTATCGCAATAAAAATGTTGCTTGTACTTATTGTAACTTATTTAAATATTAAGTATGTTGGTAAAAGAAGTTTCTGAAATGACTCAATAATAAAAAAAGCACTTAAATCCCCCAGGTTAAATTGCACTTTTTTATATTCGTTATTGATTTGTGTGTTGTATCAAAAATGGTAATATAGGTCAGTATCGCAATAGGTACCTAACTAAAAAGTCTGCCATATAATTTGTTGATGTTATAGAATGACCAAGCGCTGACCAGCAAGCCAGGCTACGTGGCTCTGAGCCTGGTGTTCATTCTGTTCGGACTGGCCGTGGTGGCCGCCAGCATCAACTTGCTGGTACTGCGGTTCATGACCATGTGAGTGACTTTATATTTTAACCGACTTCAAAAAAGGAGATTATCAAGTCTTCTGATAGTTTTTTTTTGTTTAGTAGTGGATGGTCGCGGGTTCGATTGCATTATTTTGAGATACAAACTAGCCTATGACACTTCTAAGACGTCACCTACATGCCAAAAATCATCGTGTTCAGCCGTTTGAGCGTGATGAGCGTTTAAATAAACATACAAACAGACAAAAAATCTAGAAATTGTTGGAACTGTTCTGCTATCAATTCGAAGTTTCTCCAAACATTTTTTTCACGTTCATTCGTTTTGGCGTGATGAGAGAGATATTAAATAAACAGATAAACATACAGACAAAAAATCTAAAAACTGCTGAAACGTGTTCTTTTATCGATTTAAAGTATACTCATTTTTTTTAATATCTTGTATGTACTCGTACCTACAGATTTTTGACTCTTTTATATGATATCACATATACAATTTAAAGTAATTTGATAAGTGCCCCGTGGTAATGGGGAATGCTAAGAAACATTAGCTATGCTTGCTACTTCTTATGTTGTCAATAGTGTCATCACGTATTTGATATATTTATATTTGATTGTTTGGGGAAATATTTCACATTTAGTCTCAGACATTAAAAGGTAATAAGTAGGTACATAGTTACTTAACATACAAAAAACAATTCGTAAAAACTGCCCTAACGCGGTATTTTAAAAATGTCATTATCTAAAATGCGTGAATGAATATCCCCCTATCTAGAAACGATTGAAAAAATATTATATCAAATTATTTACTTGTCCAGGCAAGCGGAAGAAAATGCCCGTGAAGAAGAAGAGAGAGACGGTTTGCAAAACTTACTAACAGAAGAGAGATTTGGCAGAGGACAGAAAGCACACGACGATCAGGCATCTGTGAGTAGCTTTATATTATTATTTAGGTTTTATAAAAAAATAGTGTTAGTTACACTTTCATGTTTTTCATATTGCAACATTTTAAAAGGAGGACGGAGATAGTTGCTCCTGTTATATTTTATACAAGGTACCTATCAATAAGTTGCGTTACAAATTATATCAGGCGCTAAAACATTAATATCACGCTATACCACTTCTAGTACTTACCTATTTAAACTCAATCCAAAAAACAAAACATAAAATGCGCTAAAACAGTATTTTACTTTTCAAATTATATTACTCTATGAAGAGAACTATCACATATTCTGTAACATTAGTGTCAGCGCTACCCAATAGATGGTGCTCACAATTGTGGTCATATATTCTAAATCGCGCAAACTCACTTCTTGCGGTACATTCTCGGATTTTCAACTTTACTTCAAACGGTATCGCTTCTCGGCCTTTTGGCTAAGATCAAAGTGTAGTATCTGTTCTTTTCAGCTTAATATCTGAAAGTTCCTCCATTGGAGGACCAGTATATTAAACTGATTTTTGTAATCCGACGGGATGTTCGGGGCTCGCTCCTCTCCCGTCACGGGTCGGCCCGGCATTGCAGTGCCGCCGGGATCGGCCCACCATAATACACTTTACATTACAATAATATCAATCATGATATGGGATGGGATTATCCTCCTCCTTAATGGAATGAATTATCTAGTAATATGTTAAACAGTTCATAATCATAACAGCTATTAATAATCTTGGATAGTTATAGAAATAGCCTAAAAAATTGTACACATCATTTCTTAGGTTGGGAGTTAAGCGTTTTAGGCCCTATATTTTTTTCTTTATCAATTAAAAACTAAATATTTTCTCTCGGCAGGTGTGTTCGTGCAACTGCCTGGGCAACAAGCAGGGCGAGAACGGAGCCCTACTGCCGGCGGAGCCCCGCATGATCTCTATGCGAAGCGCCAGCTTCGACCACGATCTTATTGAGAGGGCTTCTGTCTAATTTGTGTATGTGTGTTGCTTTTTGACATTTGAACCGATTTAAGTGAAATTTCAAAATTACTCCTTAGTTCGGATGCAATTGTGTCAAATAGGCTAGTCAGTTACACAATATTGGTTGTATTAAAGCTGCCAAATAGGTATTAAATGAAGTATATTAGCAGGTGGATATAGTTATAGAAGTAGGTATATAATAATTATATAAGTAACTAATGCTATGATGCCAAAGTGTCAGTGTGCCTACAAGGTATACATAAAATAAGTATGTATTCATAAATACACATCTATATACATAACATTTTGTACCTACAAACTTCCAAATAAGAAATTGGTATCAATTCCAATAGTCCTCTGGAAGATAGTATTTTAGCGATAAGGTCACCCACTATTTGTGGCACTTGAATAAGTATTTTTATTTTGTAATTTTTCTGTTGTGTAACACTAAATAATATATCCCAGTTATTATGAGATGTTCTATTCTAGATAACATCATAAATATAATATAAATATCTAGTCACAATAAATAGATAATACGTTATATACTTATGTTTGAGTAATGATAATTGTTATTTTTAGTAGGTAAAATTATATTTAATGTTTAAATCGTCAGGTAGGTTACGTGAGTATAAGTAGGTGAAAAATAAATATTAATATATAATTAATATTTATTAATTAATTAAAGAATTACGGTCAAGTGCAAACCCATTTCTTGTAAAAAAAAAATATCAATTAACGTTTTTTCTTTGTGATAAATTTATTGATCTCACTATTTATTTATTTATACCTAGTTATGTAAGCATTACCTATTTTAAATGTTAAATAAAACATGATTTAATTAATAACTAACGTTTTTACATTTAAGGCCACGATATTTCACCCGAAAACGCTTTGCGCTTGGAAAAATGCCTACAGTTGCTTTTTCGCATGCAATTCCACGCCGTATTTACATGATGGCAAGGGCGAGCATCGCGCGCATAGCTCCGGCCGACGAGTCTTGTCCACACGCAAACAATTATGCACAATTTGAGCAGTTTTGCAGACGTTTTTGACGAAATAAATTCATATAAAATCAGCGATTCAGAATATTCTATTTATGGTTTTCTACTCCTCTAAATAACATTACCTTTTAGATATAGGTAATTAAATTGGTTTAAATTTCTGTACTACTTTTGGAAAAAAGGTGAAAAATATTTCAAAACAACTATTTTTCAAAAAATTAAACTATCGAGCGAAGTATACGTAATCGTGTTTTGGCGTTTTTTATTGTCACTGAATCAAAATTATATAAACTGAATAAAATGTTGCTCCATCTTATATAAGTACTTCTATTTTATTTGATTTTATGAAATATCGATTTCACATAGCACCCCGTCTTAGCTCAACCTTTTTAGACAAAAATTGATGACCATAAGGTTTTGTACTAAAAAAGGAAATACTTCAAAAAGTATCTTATCTAATAGCGGGTACTGACCTACGACTAATTAAATTGCAGTTAAGCAAGTTAAGTAGTAGATAACCAGTAATTAACTCCTTTAAATACCTATTTTTTGAGCAATAAGTTACTATTTATCAAAATGGTTCCTAGTAGACTACTAGTCTGTTTTTTCTTAGCTGTAATTTTGGTACAAAATAGTGATGCATTATTTTTGACACCGTCTAGTGAGACTGGTATAGCAGCTGTAAGGAAAGCGCCAAGATGTAAGTAAACTCCTTTTTTTCCTTTCTTATTTTACAAAAAAAAAAACAAATCATATTTGCTGTACCTCAGACAAGTACAGAGATGAAGTTTTGTTTTTTTCTGAGTAGGTATAATGTAATGATTAGATAATTTTAAAATAATTTTGGTCCTATAACAACTATTTACTAGAAGACAGACATACAGATAGAGAGAATAATAAACATCCTTTTATAAGAGTAGCATACCAAACATCACCAACAAAAATCTAAAATGTTCTCACAAAATTTAATGATTTTGAGCTTTATTTCCCAACCAAACCCAGCTAACATTCTAAAACAACAATACACACAGTAGATTTTAATAAAAGTAATAGTACACATACTTTAACTCACTTATTAGGTACTTACTGCATTATGTTAGCTAATTACATTAAACATTTAAAAAAATAGCCCCTGGCCGTCAAAGGATGAAATGGCTAAACGACATCAAGAAATGCACAAAGCTAATCTACCCGCATCTAGCATTGGATCGCAAGAAGTTTTGCCAACAGTGCTTCATTATGAAGATTGCTATCTTCATACATATTGAAGCTCTGATGATTAAGCCCGATGACGATTAAACATTATGTTGCAGGGAACGTCCCGTGGTTGTGGCTGGGCATGTACTGCAACGGGTGTCCGCCGCGGGGCTGCGAGGATGACGAGGCCATCATACACGGATACTGCTGCGGCTGTGCTTACTCCTTAGGTATGTTATGTAGGTATAGATGAAAGACTGGGTCTGTATGAAAAACCAATCTGCAGGGTGCACAAATTCGGAACGTTTCCACTCGGAAACGAAACGCCAATCGTAGAACTCCTTGTAACTTCTATGATGTGAAGACTGCTATTGGTTAAAATAAGTCAGTCTTGACGTCTTTGATTAACATTTCGTTTCCCAGCGAAAACGTTCCGAATGTGTGAAACACCTGCCTGGTATTATCTTTTAAAATCTCATGTACGAAACTTCATTCCGCAAAAGGCCGAGCGAGGAAAGCGTCGCGGCATCAACTTGGCCAAAATTTCTGCCCATATTTTAGGTATCTAGTAGGTATGTAATCATGATACAGCATATAATAACAGCGATTTTGGAAGTAGGTTTTAGGCTAAGGATGAAGTGAAGAGTGATTTTTTCATGGTTTACTGAACATTTTACAGTTAGCAGTACCTACATACTAGCCATTAAATCTAGAACTTAAATACCTATCTACCTAATTTATTTATGTCCACAGATCGTCTGCCGATACTCTGTCCCGAGTTCCTGCAATGTCCACTCAACTTGCATGGCTTATGTCACGACTATGAGTACATGATGAGATGCTGTTGCTGAATAAAAACATAACAGTATTCTTTAGGCATATTTATACATAACACAATCTAGGTGCAATAATAATCTACCAGTAATACCTTCCAGTTATACTGGTAATGTTCACAAGGACATTCCAGAAAAAAAATCCCATAATCAGATTTCAATGTTATAGTGAAACTTACAGAACAAGTGATTAAAAACTGCATGTCTTAATTCAATATAAGACAGATAGTCTGTTAAAAAACGAGATCAAAATCATTTTACGGCGTCGTTTTGAAGACCTAAGCATAAGGGACAGACAGTAGGATTCGACTACGTTTTATATATAGTGACTTAGCATCAATATTAGAATGTACAAATAAAACATCTTTCCTATAGCATACTGTTTTAATTTCTAAGAACCCTCGATACAGAGTTGGAGGTTAGCGGACTTGATTTAAGTAAACTTACCTCTCACGTACATAATTGTATAAAAATAACAGTAAACATACAAGATCGAACCGACAATCATTCTACGGCACAATATTCCATATATCTATTTCCACCTACATAAACACATTCTTAACTGTGAAGAAAAACAGAGCAAAATAAAACTGGTCGCACATATTGTCATACATAGAAATCTGAAGCAAAATAGTTAATCAGTATTTGGTCTCTTTCACTCGATTCCGAAATATCACTGCGAGAAAGAAACAAAAAACTAATCAACTAAGATTGATGCCCGTTTTTAGTAAGACTACAGTATATGAAATATTGCACCGCGGTATATTTTTTTAAAACTATCACAATTGTAGCGTGATCCGATATAATATGCATATGTCTTTCATTAGGTAATACTATGATCCCGTTTCATTAATAGATGGCTACATGTGTTTTTTTACTATATTTATTTATTTATTTATCCGTCTAAATCTAAGGCCAATCAGCTATATCTACCATTTTGTGTCGATAACAAAACAACGTGGGACATAGCACAACCCCAGAACGAGTCGAGAATATATTAATTAATATATATCGAATAATATGAACACCCAGTGCATACGAAGTTCTTTAATTAGTACCACAAGTGTCGGAAATTATAATTATTTAACACAAGCTGGAATATAAAAGAAAAATTAGCCTACGCTCAATAATGGACAGCATTTAGAGAATAAAAATGTATTTAACTTAGTTTTTTGGGGTGTTAGTGGCGTTGCGGTGATCTAAAGGAGGAGTGAATATAAACACATGCGTAGTGAACCTCTTCTTTTGGGGTCGGTTAATAAACAATACTCCGCTATAGGTTAAATGCTATCACTCACCGCAACACAACCACACCACCTAGGAACGTAGCATCGAAACTACGAGAAAAAACGCGCTTAGAAAACAAACTCTTTTGAATTTCACAAAAACCAAAGAGTATATAAGCAGCATTTTAAATCTATAACACGGTTTTTTGAAGTTGTCTTGGTCTCTTTTGAACCTCGTAAAAATATGAGCAATAAAAAGTTGTTGTTCTATACGTAGTTCCATATTTGTTTGTTGATAAATAAATATACTTTAATGATCTTGGCAAAAATATAACCAAGCGAGCATTAGCCTACAAACTTTTTAAACCAACCTTTTTGCTTTAACAAATTAGTTTTGTTCTCTAAGCGCGTATTCACTAAGTTCGATAGCTCTACGTTCCTTATTACGCTAACCTTACAAGTTATGATACATTACAAGGCTCGCCGGACCAAACACATCGCTTGTGAATTTACCACGCATACAACTATGTGGCGTACTATTTTATAATCTGTGCTAATTGAATTCTGTGACACAGTATATTTTTTATGTCAGTTAGGTTTACGCTTGACTATAATTCGATAAGCAATATAATAGAAATACACGTTTTAGCGCTCTCGTTTATTAGATATAAAGTTTAATATATTCCTTTTCTTGAAAGGGAAATAGCTTTACTAACATTATGTTCAATATTTTGAGTAATATGGAGTGTTTATTTTGTCTTGTGTATTTGTCGCAAATAGATAGAGTTGGAGAGAAGGCCTATTCTCAGCAGTGGGTGGACACAGGCTGATATGATGATGACGAGATACATCGTTGTTATATTATATACAACTTTAAAGGCCAAGCTGTTATTTTAGTTTCACAGACATAAACAGTTCATAATATAAATATCATAATTATTATTTAACATACTCTATCCAATATAGTTAAATATTACCTCGATTTTGAGAAAATTGACAAACATTTAAAGTGCCTAGAATACGAGTGAAATTTTGCGCCGATTTGCATATTTTAAACAGATGTTTCAAATTTGAGCGAATAAATATTGTGTCACAGAATTCAACAATCACACACAGTTAGTAAATCATTTTGGAAACAGCACGAAATTAACCCTACGATACTCATTATATATAAACATTGTATAAACATACACCATACATTTCACCATATTATTTTTATTAATTTCTCGAGTGTTGCCACTAAATAAAAAAGTTTTAAGTTTTTCTCCGCGACGCGACGTGCCGTTTTGATGAGACTACTGTAGACGCGATTCTTATATCGATTGCATATTTCAATATACAAAATGAATAAGCATAATTTTAGTTACCAAATTATGTAGTTTATTTTAACTTCAGACATTTGAATTTGACCGATATTTTTACAAATTTAAAGTAGGCGACATTCAAAATCTCACAGTAAGATAGCGAGCCAACAATTTTAACAAGTCAAATGACAATACAATCCTTAGCACAAACATACAAGTAAAACATTGTTCACATTTCGTCCACCAATCACAGCCGAGGCCACGCACGTGTCGCGCTATGGTTTACGAACTGCCAACCAAATCATACCAATTTTGGTTCCTAAGTCTTGCGTAACACTGGTCACAACGCCAATCATTTTATCAGTTTAGAAAACCATTTGTAACACCCCAAATTAAGCCATGTTTGCCTACTTATATGTTTGAGCTAAGGACACCCACAGGCCACCAATGATGTAGTTGTCTGTATGTGTGTGTAAGCGCTGCTAGTTGTATCTGTACAGCGATGTACGGGTGATAGCGGTGTAGAGCCGGGAGCGGCGCGCCACCCGCGCTGACCCTGCGTGTGCCGCCAGCCTGCAGCGAGAATATTGACAAATTAATATCTACTTCTCTCTCGAGCCGTATTTTCTCATGACTGAGGGTCGTGACTCCCCCGCATAATTAATTCGTTAGGGGACTTCTCTTAACAAGATAGGCACAACGTGGTGAGCGCCCAGACCACCACGGAAGACACATGTCCTCGGATATTGTGGTCCTCAAACATGTCGATCTTAAATTAATACTAAAAAAAAACAAAGATTTTAGCAATGCTGTAAATTCATATTTTGAGTGTATAGAACAAAAGGCATTTATTGAAACATGCAACACGCAAAAATGACATTATAATCTATGACGGATCACAAAAATAAAATAAAAAGCAAGTTTCGTGACACCACATGGCTGTGTTGACATGACATGACAAAATCTCCGTTATTCAGATAATGCTCACAGCATTATCAGAAAACAACGGAGAAGTTGAAGAAAAACCATACTTCGCCTAAGATTGATCAAGTCCAAATTGAATAGGTACTATGTAGATATAGGGAGATTTTATATTTAAATCTGAATAGAATTGTAGGTGGAATCAACTCACGTTGGGCGGGTATTCAGCAGCAGGAGGACTTGTTGCCGGTGTCGATGGGGTGTCCCTGGTCGATCTTGACGGGCCCGGGCCCCGGCGCGCCGCCGGTGGAGGGCGGGCCCACGCGCGCCTTAATCTCCGCCGCCATCGTCATGAACGCCTGCTCCACGTTGGTGGAGTTCTTGGCGGACGTCTCCAGGAACGGGATGCCCAGCTGCTCGGCGTATTGCTGGAAACGAGAGATGTGTGATTATTTACAAGTTATCCATACGTATATGGAAAGCCTGGAAGAGATCACTCAAGGTGATAAGGCCGCCCACTTGTACATTTATTTATAGTTTAAGTCCTCTAGAGTCTAGTCCTTTAAGATATATTGTATTGTATATATATATGTATCACTTAAGTGGATGCTAGTGATTCCGATCGCGTTATGTCGAGATAAGAGTAAGGCTTATATCACCCTCAGACCAATCGGAGAACCCTAAACTATCTTCATATAAAAAAAATTACGAAGAATTTTCGCTTTGTTGAGGCGTGAAAGAGGAACAAACAGACCAAAAACAACAATGTTACTTAAGACACTTACACCACATAATAATAAGTACACACAGTACTAAGCACTATCCAAGACACCTTGTATGCATTTATTTACGGTTTGAAAAGCGTGATGGATTTCTCAATACTAGTAGGACAAGATTACAACAATAACATTTTATCGTTTTTTTATTTATTTATAATACAATTACATATGTAGACATAATTAATACCCATAATAGAGCAATAATCTGCCAATTAAAGCGTAGTTCAATAGCCCAAAGACCTCCGATACTATCGGGCACTATGATAAACAATTAAACACAAAATAAAGCAGGTCACGCGGGCAATTAAATTAACTACGAGCATCCTCTCTGCGGTGAATCATTGTAAAAGCAAAATTTAGTGTTTATGTGAATGTTTCTATAAGTTGTGTTGAAATAGATGATATTATTCAACGAGCATCTCTATTTAATTTATAAGATTATCGATTCAAAATTCTATAAAAGGTGGTAGCAGAAACAACACATATTTGATTTGGACTAATACATACTTATTTGATTAAAACAATAATATCTAAAAGTAGTATTTAGTAAAATTTGATTTTTAATTAACTCACTTCTATATAACACTAGCAAACCAGGCGAACTCCGTTTCGCCACCAGATGGCTTCGTATTTTTTTTCGTTCATCTGTCCAACGAATGCAAAACCGTGGAAATCGGTTCGTGCGTTCTGGAGTTATAGCGTCAGGAAGGAAAACCCGACTTATTTTTATATATTAGATAATATCACCAGAAGAATTGTAGCCAAGCGTCAACTTAATAACATAATAAGCACACAAGTAAATCATTACCTCAATCATACTATTTTACTACGAGCATAAGAGTCATATCATAGCACTATAATAGTACAAGCAAAGTGTGCCACACAATGCGTATGCGCACAGTAATGAGTAATCATAGTATTACACCTGCTTGCTACGTCATGGCTGATAAACAAATATCATTGCGTTTATTATGTATCGTAATTCGTTCAGCAAATACGTAAGAAGCAATTATTCTTTCATATGCATATACTTTCTGTTTGTTTGTAGATTATGTGAAGTAAGGGAATCGAAGAGAATCTATGAGTACATAAAAAGAGATTTTGACTATTTTTTTTTTTTTAACTTGAACGGGTTTGCACTTGACCATAGTTTACCTGATAGCAAGCAAAGGCTATGGTCTAAGATGGAGCGTGCTTACCCGATAAGAACCGATTCACTCTCGCTTTGAAGATCGCTATACTATATCCCTATTTGAGTAGTAATAGTATTTTAAAGAATTATTTAACACATTTTATACATTATTACAGCTTCACATAAACGCTCTAATTTATTCTTTGTATTTATATACGTCATTGTTAAAAATAAAGAGAACATACTGTTTACGTCATAATAATGAAACGATTAACTTTCACCCACTTTGTGCAGAAAACCATAAAGGATCCAAATATGGTGGGTGGGGGAAAGTGTCTGGAGATTGAGTTTCTATTGTCGATTTATTATAATGCTATTGCATTATAATATTGTATATACATTATGTTCAAATCAAGATGCAATTAAAAAAACATACAGTCTCCATACTTACTATCAGGCAACTATGCCAAGTGCAAACCGGTATTGGTAAAAAAAAGGTCTTTATTCGGTGCCTACAAATGTCACTTCTAGAAAGCGTGCATGTCTAGGCTATATCTCAAAAACTACTTAACCGTTTTCATTGAAACTTACATGGGCAAACATACCCCTATAGTCATTATGATACGAAATTTTTTTTCTTTACAAAAAATAGTTTAAAAAACTTGATTGCGGCAAAGAAGGTGGGTATGTGTATAAACAATCTTCAAAAAAACTAAACTAAATGTCAAATTAACTAAATAACCCGCCCTTAATCGTTCCCGGTGAAAATGTGCCCATCAAACTCGCTGCGTAATACCGCGCTGAATGGCAATAGCTAGCCGTTGCAACAGAAACGACCCAAATGATTAGTTTAGATAAACATACATACACTCACGAAGTATTAAACACTTACATTGGCCGTGGTGTAGTCGACGACCTTCTTGGTGGTGAGATCGCACTTGTTGCCCACAAGCAGCTTGTTCACGTTGTCGCACGCGTAGCGATCGATCTCCTCCAGCCACTGCTTCACGTTACTGAACGAGTCCTGCAAATGGAGACATCTTTTTGTGAACGAAATAATACATATTAATTTTAATTTTAAAGATACTTATCTAATTAACTTGCTACTTAAGTGTGTTGATAATTCATTTCTTAATTAATGTAATTGGATGTTACCGTTTTAATTCAGTAAATAAATAAAAATAAATGGCTTGGTTTGAATGAAAAGCGATTTATTTAATACTAATAAAAAAAGACATTTATGTCAGTCTTAATCCATACTTACTAAAACTAATGAGGCTTTAAGGCCAAGTTAACTAAAATTACGTCTAAGCGGGTGAAAATAAAAATTACACAAAAATATGAACGTCCGCGGCGTCGCTCGCATTAGTTTAGATTAAAAAGTAGCCCATGACACTCCTAAGACCTCATACTACATACATACCAAAAATCTTGATGATCTGTTAAGCCGTTTTTACGTGATGAGCGTTTAAATAAACGGACAAACAGAGATATAGATAAACCGACAAAAATGATAAAAACTGCTGAAACGTGTTTTATTGTTGATTTAAAGTATACCCAAACATTTTTTTCTAATATGTATCTTCTATGTACTGATTTTTGACCCTCTTCAGCTTTATTATATGTATAAATTACTATTTACTTTTGATGTATTATTAATCCTAATTTGTTTTTTTTTGTTTGAGGTGTATTGTACATTTCCCTCTTACCAGACGTATTTCAACCAATCAGAGCGCCCTGAAATAATGGAGCACGCCTTTGAGTTGCTGGGATACTACCTACTTGCTTTCCATTTGCGTCAGGTAAACAAATATTTATTCAACCAAACTATTTGACTCTGTTGGGGGAGATAAGTCCTGCACGATATTTTAAATCATACTATGTATACCTATACAAGTATGTATGACATATTATACAAGAAAGGAAGGAATGTTTGCTGGTTTAGTACAGACAGTTTTTCCTTCACTCTGTTGTCATTCAGTGATTCTTAACGTGACACGATGATGATAAAGGGTCACAAAATTAACATAAAGTCGGGCAATAAGCATCAACTAATTGGTTAATAAAAATGTGTACTTAACATGATTGTTATAATAAAAAGATTTTCAATGAGTTAATAAATAAAACATACTTATTAGACACAATATAACTAATAATGTTCAAATGATAGCCAAAAACTAGTTTTAGCAGTCTAACCTAGACCATAATTGACTCACATGATAAAATAAAATAGAATGTGTTAACTTAAAAAAACTTTACACATGTCGTATATTCACACTAGATAGGCGATATCTGTCTATTTCAGAACTATATTTTTCAACCAATTTGTAGTAGATCATTTAAATGTATGCATAAAGTCAGGCCAAATTTCCGCATCGAAAATAATTATTAAATAAATAAAACTATCCATATATAACGTTTTTAGAAACACACAGAATAGATATTTACCTATTTGATATTATTTACATAATAATCACATATTTTCTATTAGGCCTTATTAACTTATTCAAAGCCATAATAACATGCGCTGGTTAGATGGTATTAAATGTGTTGAATATCTTATCTAATGTCTAGCAAGTCATAAGACTTCCAACTATAAACCGATCATGATCTGGTTCAACTAGTTTGAGAACCTACGCTATTTATTATTCAAAGATTTTAACTTGCTTGTTTACATATTTTGAGCCTAAATTAGGAAAGTTTTGCAGTGCAAAGGCAATGGTTTTATGAGATTGTATAGGGCATTTGATGAATCATTATTCACTTTGTTTAATTTGCTTCCGACTGGAGATTACTTGATACAGATTCTGCATTTTTCCTTATAAACATGTATTCAAATATTTAATAATCATAACATTATAGGCAGTTTAACATAACTTATTGTGAATCTTATCTCTGTCATATTGACATTTTGTGATCCTTAGTAGAGAAGGAACTGGTTTCCGAAACAGATAATTTTCTAGTTCGGAAGCCAGAGACATTCAGAATTCTTGTCATATTTATATTTTTGTCAATAAAGAATTGATTGATAAAAAAAAGTTATAAAAACATACTTGGTTGGAATAAAACTAAATTAAATACTGTGATACACAGTTTTAAGGAAAAATAAATTGGGATTAGTCAACCCTATTTCACCACAAATATGGATTAATCTTACCATTGTTGAAACATGCCATGATATTATCATCACACACATTAGGCTGCTATACAATTTTTATAACATTTCACTAAATGTACTGACCCAATAATATTAAACTTTTGATTATTTAAAAAACAGTGGCAGTAAGTGGTTTTCTATATAGTATTATATGTTCAATTGAATTATTGTAAAACCTACAATTTTGGATTTCCTACATATTTTGTCCATGTTTACAGCAGCTACTAATGCAATCTTTTAATTTTTTTAATGTAACAAGTTTAGCTCATGATAAGTTATCATTTTAGTTTACAAAGGTGCAGATGAACATTTTAATATCTAAATTGTGTAATCAGTGTTTCTGAATAATTATGCTACTTAGTATAGGTTGGCATGATGCCAAGACATCACTGCATGCTGGATTTTAATGCCCAATAAATTTTATATGGCTTGATGAGTGATTGTGGATGATACTGGGTTTATAGACTTTCAATTAGGTCAAGGACTTATGATTGTACTTGAGTAAGGATTTTTGTAGATCTTACTTTATAAATCTTTTCATATTTTCACATATTTTTTTTAGGAAACAGGTTTGCTAGTAGGTACCTTTATTCCTTACTAGCTACCCTGCCCTGCTTCAAATGGTCACATATATGCATGATTTATACTTATTTTTTATTTCAAAAGCTAATGCTCAGTAGATATTATGTGTCCTATGTAAGTCACTTTACAAATGATCAGTTAAATAATATGGTTTCTAAAAAGTGTCATCTTTAGAAAATAAGTTCTTCTCATTAACATATCTAGACATAATGACTTTCTGGTACAAAAATAGAGTTGAAGGGAGAGTATTGAACCTTAAACTTGAACTGCAGTGAAAGGGCAAGTAAACAAACTCTGTGACAGCTTGTTATCTACCTTTCTGTATGTGATAGTGTCATGCAAGGTGAAGATGTTTTCTTACTTATGCTAAATATGTTTTTACTCTCACAATGGACTAGGAATTATATAGATATATACATGAATTTGTAGTTTACAGAAATAACTTTGCAAATTGGTTAAACTGTATGCTCATGCTGGTCTGGTAATATTATGCAAGTATCCACTAAGTTTGAAATAAAGAAAGTTGATACCGAAGAAGTATAATATAAGTAAATTAATGCATCACCATGTATAAACAATAGTTAGCATATTATACAGCCAATTGCTGATATAAAATAAATATAATAAATATTCAGGGACATAGCACACAGCGCCATCTAGCCCCACACTAAGCAAACACTTATGTTGTGGGTACTATGTATTTTTGACTGATTTCCAAATAGCTGATTCTTTGTTTATAAACAATTTGCTTACCACTTTACAAATTGGTAGACAACCTACTTTGTATGCAACTGTACATGTAGTACACAAATAAACAATAGGTAATAGGTATAAGATATAAGACACTTTATTTACACTGCTTCTGTTACAAGTTTCTAGCAACTCAACGTAACCTAGGTCAAATTTAGCTAGGTTTTTTGTGTTATGTCGACCTTGGCCAGTTATTCATACTTCAATTACCTATATATATATATATATATATTTTACATAATCTTTTGCCTTGAAAGAACAATGATATTGATATTTGTACTTGAATTTTAAGATGAAAATGTAGCTTTGTTTCATCATTGAACAAAGGAGCTTATCTTCATGACATGTATAGTGTTTAGTTAAATATTAAGACTAGGATTTCCATACCATTTTGATAAATTAAAATATAATTATTATCTAGCATTGGATATTTTTACATGTTAGAGTATTTTTTCCTTAAATCTGTCAAATTGGAATATCACAGTCACAGTATATGGCTTGGGCTGTTGATGTGTAATTCCAATAAGAACAATGTTTATGACGTTTGAGTGTCCTGACTGATTCTTGTAAACAATAGTATGCAGGGTTGCTCACCTGGTCTGTGCAGTCGTAAACAATGATGATTCCATGGGCTCCTCTGTAATATGATGAAGTGATCGTTCTGAACCTCTCCTGTCCCGCTGTGTCCCATATTTGTAACTTTATTGTCTTTCCATCTAATTCTACAGTCCTAATCTTAAAGTCCACACCAATAGTGCTGATGTAGCTCTCTGTGTATGTGTCGTCAGCGAACCTCAGCAGCAAACAAGACTTGCCCACTCCAGAGTCTCCAATCAGGAGCAATTTGAACAGGTAATCGCTGAAATAACACAACAACACCGTAAAACATATGACACAGCTAAATGGCAATAAAGTCTAGTGTTTATACAACATACAAAGATTACTAGAACTTCAAAAGGAGGCGTATCTTCGACAAACAAAGGAATGAGTACGCTAAATGTTACAGTTTGGGGGCACCACTTTTATCATGTTTGGTTTCGAACTACTAGGAAGTAAAATGATTCAATCGCGACTCAGTAATGCGCCATTCATCTACCACACAATTACGTTTTCACAAATACTTCGCGAGATCGTACCATGATCGTAGAATGAGTCACCTGGAAACTGGTAAATAAAGTTTTAACTGGAAACTAGCGGAAGGATAGATATAAGGGTAATGTTTAACGAATATTTACTCTGGGGATAAAAGATTAAAGACAATGAACGTGCAAAAAAATTGAATTTTTGTTCCATCCTTGTAACAATTCGCTATCGATGTAGGTTAGTATACTCACTATTCTGGATTCATATTTGTACTGTAAATGTATTATTTCCAAAACTATAATGTAGAAGAATACGTCGAAAACAGCTGAATCCTTTGTTTCTAGCACGAAATAGCAAAAAATTAATAATTTTAATACGTAGAACAATGGCCGCCACACGAAACACCCACTGACGTAAGTCAGAAAACAGGAGTGCCACCACAGATTGCCACTTGGCAGAACTAAAACTGCGTTCAAGAAAATATTTTATTCGAATATTGCTTGTGGTTTTCTGACAAGTGTGCAGAGTTTTCATAGTGTGCGCTAGAACTTATTTACTTCATTTCAGTACACTGATGTAGATGGCGCTATCAAACAAATTATTTACCGGCATCATGGGCAGCAAGCTTTTCTTCGTCTAAGGCAGCAAGCTACAATTTTACAAATAAATCAAAGTAAAGCAACCAAGACTAAACTTGTATTATGTATTCTGTGGCTAAACGATAGATGGGTATCGTTTATTTAAAAAACATAATTCAACAGTAAACTTCCAACTACAAGAAATTAAGGAGCACAGCTACATAAAAGAAATCCTTTTTATAAAAAAGAATTAGGTACATACCTTTGACTATATACCAGAGATAGATATTCAAAGGTACCTACATACTATAAGCAAAAGACAGTTCATGTGCAAAACATAACAATTACTTAGTTATCAATAACTAGCTTTTTAGCATTAAATAATTAAGTTTCTTCAAGCGAGTTGTAGTCAAGCGTGACGAACAAGTTACTATACAAATCGCAAGCTACTTCCAAGGAAAGATAGAGAGGGATGAAATTCCTTGCTTCCAAGCTCATTATATTATAAAGTGAGCTTAGAATAAAAAAAAGAATTCTTTCAAACCTCAAACATGACTTCGGAGTGCAAGTAAAACAAGAATAGAATAAATCTTCTGTTTATTTTACTATTTACATCGATATAGTTATTTTTACTTACTGTACTATAAAACAAGAGAAACCTAAACACAGGTTAAAACACATGCGATTTTATCTACAACTGTTAATTAGTTTACAAAATCATTTCTTGCACGATTGCGAGCGGCATCTTCCATATGTAGAGTCCTCTGTCCTTGTAACCAGCTATGATCTGGAAATTATAAAAATATATATTAAACTGATATTGTTTTTCAGCAATATGTAATCTTATTTCTATTCTATTTTAATCATAACAAAAAAAAAATAAGTTGGTATACTTGGTAAGCACAAAAAGACGATCGCCTCCTGACATAATGTATGAAGAACTGTTTTTTTAAAGCAACAAATAGTCATGGAACAAAAGTTTTCCCCATTCATGAACAAACACTTAGAAAGTTAGCGGGTTCGATCCAGCCCGGCTTTGCGCGGTCACAGAATTAGTTATTCAAATCAGTACTTTGAAGATGTTTAGAGCACTTTTAAAACTTCATGTAGGTATATAGCACTTTTAAAAGTTCAAATTCATACGTAACATAGTAGAGCTAAAATGACACCAAAATTGTAGAAAATGACTTCTACAAGCAAGTTTAAACTTGTGGTGTGGTGTTATGCAGGGTTACTGGTAAGCAACTTCTCAACAACTTTTGTTTTACGACTTTCAAAGAGAATCAGCTGTTCGATACAAAAAGTTCATCGTCCTCTGACTAAATGTATGTACCAGATAACTTTTTTCGGGACAGTCAACATAATTTTTATACTACTTACCCTAAACTTCGCCTACTACATTTAATGCGTAATTTCAATCGTTTGTATCATATTTTAATGAGTATTTTAAATATACAATTATAGCTTTAATAAGGTAGAAAAGCTTTTTAATTACTAGGGCCTAATACACTTAAAAATTTGAGACCAAGGTATGAAAATGTGTCAAAAACCGGGCGAAGTTTGGGTCTTGACGGCATGTATATTTTTATGTATTTGTAGGTCCGGCTGTTTTTCTATCGTAGAGCCATGTCATGTTGTTGACTATGTCTCGACACCAGAGTTGTCCAGTCTCATTAGTTCAGAAGCAGACTACGCAGTACACACCTTGGTGCCGTGTATGGCGAGCGAGAGCAGCATGGCGGCGGGCCCGCGGAGCTGCGCGCGCGGGCGCGGCTCCCCCTCGCGGTACACGTACACGCAGCCGTCGTAGCAGCCCGCCAGCAGCAGCCCGCCCGCCGCGCGCAGGCACACCGCGCCCTTGCCGCCCGCGTGCGAGCCCACGTGCGCGCCGCTCTGCAGGACAACACGATCCATTACTTTATCTATATAGAATATACCTAGTACGACACGTTTATGGCCTGCCTGCCTGCGTTCCTTGTCATCGTCTTTTAATATTACACACATTGCCTGTATTGTATTGAATGCCTAGGCAAAGTATGAAATAAATAATATTTCATACATTGCCTACGCGTTTTAGGCATTCTATACATTGCCTAGGCACTGTATACAATGCCAGATTATACAGATTGACGGTAAAATATACACATAATAAAGCTGAAGAGGATCAAAAATCTGTACATTGAAGATATTTAAAAAATGTTTCTAGGTAAGTATACTTTGACTCAATAATGAAACACGTTTCAACAGTTTTTATAATTTTGTATTTATCTGTTTATTAAAAGTTTTAAACACTCATAAAGCAAAAACGGCTAAATGGATCATACTGATTTTTGGTATGCAGGTAGTATGAGGTCTTATGTACGTTTTTATCCTGAAATAATGCGAGCAAAGCTACAGGCGTTCACTGGCATATTTATTAAGTTTATGTTGTTGAAGAAAGTACAAATAAGACGATTCCCACAGATCATCCAAATTAAAATATAGACGAATCAAGTAGAATAAAACTGTAGTGTTAGTTATTTTGTACAGAATAAATGATTGAGACGTGTTAGTTCGAAACTCTGTTGCAAATACAAAATAATATAACCACCATTAATACCATACAAAATAACACTACTTTTTAAATAAAAATAAGTGACTATCATGCAGACGGGCCACTTGATGGTAAGCAGTCACTGTGGCCTATAAACTTGCATCATCGATATTGCTAATTACCTTCTTGTGTTGCAATACAGAGTTCTACCAGTATGACAGATGTGTTTGTGTGTTATATGTAATTAAATAATACTCACAGAATAATCAAACACATGTATATTCTGGCTGCTGGTCCCACAGTACACCTTCCCGTCTTCGTAGAGCAGTGTGTACACTGTCATCTTGGGTCCCTGCAGGGTCCGCAGCAGCAGGCCCGTCTGTGCGTCCCTCACGGTGACCACGTTCTCAGAGCGGGCTGCCACAAGCAGCACCTTCCTCGGACCTTCCTTCATGGCTCGGAGTGCCAGGATCGACTGCTCAGAGAACTTCACCGTGCTCACTGGGATTACCACGTTGTTCTAGAAAAGAAAATTGGTAAGTATCTTTTAAAATACTTTGGAGTAGCCAATATAAGCTCTATTTAACTCTCTAAAGACACTTTTCTTTAGCGCTAGAAATTATGAATTCTATATTACTGATATGATACTAATTGATTTGTATGTGCTGTCTTTGGCTGAAAATTACTTATCCTTCAATGTGTGTAAATATTGATCCCACCAAAACATTCTGTAAAAACTAGCCAAGTCTCGATGGAGCTGCTTGTTTATCTCTAAAAAGTAATGAAATCTAGATAAGGTCGTGCCAAGTCTAAGGTTCGTTACTGCGATTTCTTTATTATAATAGTTAATGTTATATGACTGTTTGTTGTCATACCACTTGAATTTGTACACAAATTGAGGGTAGTTAGATATTAAAATAAAATAAAAACATTGTTTGTGTAACCTAGCTCCTAAGACGTAATTATAATTAAATTAGAAACATACTGGGAGATCGACTCTGGCCTCGTAACACAGCCTAACGGCTACCACGAGGTCAGAGGATTCGAAACATTTTGTGACAAAATTTCTTTGGCAAATAAAAGATTTGTTTGATTTATTTGAAGTTGAACCTGCATTATTTTGAATGTCACTCTAATCTGAAAACTTAGATGATTATTCTACAGACTGGCTTACAATAGGACAATTTGTATTAAAAATATGCTACATTTTCTTTCTTTTCGGTCACGTTGAAAATAAAATACTTTCCTTCATTACGCTTATTTACTTACTTACTAATGTGGCGCTGCGACCCAAAGTGGATCTCGCCCCCTTAGACAAGAGGCGTATTTTAGTAAGCGTACTGTCGCTCACTTATAGAATAGAAAGCGCAATGTATGGGATTGACATGCTACGTCACTCCCATACATTGGTCTGGCCTCCGACACAAAGAGACGCTACTCCTCTCGGTTCTGCGCCATCTCCTGCCACTCGAATAAGTCTTTTTATTACGCTTATTTTATGTTATTGTTACCTTGCATTCAAACTGCAGCACAAAGCCGGTCCTGGTGCCCACAAAGATGGTGTCCCACGCGCGGTCCATGGTCTGGATGGGGCTCAGCACGTTGCACTCCGGACCCTTCTCCAAACCAGTCTGGGAATTATATGGGAAGTTTGTTATAAATCAAAACCATAGCTATTTATTTATCTATTTTTTGATTTATTTATCAAACTTAAATTAAGCATTGCAGTCTAATAAACGCTCGATTAAAACGCTGAGAACTCTTACTCTGGCAAAACTCAACTTACTAAGTAAAATAAATGTGTAAAAGTTCCGTAATGGTGAAGTAGCAAAAATTATTTACTCATAGTAGGAAAATAATTACTCCTCTCTAAGCCTTATTAAATCTAACTACCAACATTGCCTGACTGCCCTGTTGGCTCAGTTGGTAGTGGCTCTGTCTTCTAATCTAGGGTTGCGGGTTCGATTCTTGCATAACACAAGTATTATTAAAAATATTAAAATTTGTAATTACTCTGGTCGTTTCTATGTATAATAGGTATCTATTTAAAATAAGTATGTATTTGAAAATAAGTATGTATTTACAAAAGAAAAGTTATACAGTATTATACACATTATCTTTTACCCATGATACAAGCGTAAGCTTAGTATGGGGCTAGATGGCGCTGTGTGATATGTCCTGAAATATTTATTTATTTTATTTACATAGTTGGCATAAAAAATTCTTGATTTTAGACTGTACAGTGGTATATAAAAAAGTAGCATAATGGTACATAATGCTTATTATATTTTGTTATCTGTTGTATTTATTATTATTCACCCGGGAAACAGAAACATCTCGCCCGGGTGACAACACACTGTTATAAGAAACTACTCTTGTTTTTATATGTTTTAATATAGTGAACCTAGATGTAAGTATTTTTGAACCCAATAAACGTTTTTGTATTGTATTGTATTGTATTTATTCTGGCATAATAAAATAATTTGTATCTCTAATTCTGGACATATATCGATCAAATCAAAGAGAAGGCAAGCGTCATGTCGTATAAGGAGGTCAAGGAATTGGCCGAAAATCGAAGAGAGTGGCGCATACTCCACAGACAAGAGCATCGCTCTTAAATTTTGAATGAATCTCTGATTCTACTCACCTCCAGGTCATAATACCGCATCCTGCTGTCCAGCGAGCCGGTGTACACCGTGGTGCCGTACTTCTCCTTCACTACGGTGAGGCAGGTGACGGCCTGGTTGGTGCCTCGGAGAGTGTTCAGCAGCTGGCCCTCTCCGCTGAAGTGGTACACGTTGCCGTCCAGACAGGCAGCTATGAAGGCGTCGTCTATGCACTGGAAGTGGATAGGAAAGATAATAAAAAAATATGAAAAAAAATCAGAATAGAATAAGAAAACAAAAGACTTTTTTTTTCTGAATAACAGATGATGGAAGACAATAAAAAATATAAAAAAAAAACAGAAAAAAACTGATATGCAGATAATAAGGATATGTTTACCATCAGGCGAATAATGGCCAAGTGCAAACCCATGCATTGTAAAAAAAAGTTAAAATAGATATAGTTAGAATTGTAGTTGTGAATAGAAATCAAATAACCAAACTACAATGAGACAATGTAGTCTTATAACACAAGTGTTGTGTCATTTAGTAAACCTTTACATACATACATTGCATATAATTAGCTGGTAGGTGTTTATTTAAATTATTTCACTGATATGTATTATTTATTATTGTACTTTATATTGGAAAGCATAGATATGTTTTCTAAATCGGTGTTTTGTGCATGTATCCTCACTATTTCCCACCTACATTAATCTTAATAATTGTTTATAAAATCGCTAGCAAATCAAATCGCAATGCTTTAAAAACTATTTTAATGCAATAAATCATATGGATTTCCTTACTTCTATCGCCAACACTGCATCAGCATTCCCCGTGACCGTGATAGAGTCTCGACGCAAATTCTCGTTGGAATAGTCATACATTTTGCACTCGTTTTCTGCCTCCGCAGGCTCGGGCGCGCCATCTTCCATCGACGACTGACTGTTGTCAAGAATAATCTCTTCACTAATCGTCTCCTTAACATTGTCAATAGTTTTCGCTTCACAGTTGTCTCCAATCACTATATCTTCGGACACATCGAGCATGTCAAACTGTAGATCATTCACCACATCCTCGACCACTTGCACCATAGTTGATATATCAGCTGTATTCTCTATCACTTCATGGGTCAAGCTCTCCGATATGCGGGAAACTGTTTCTTTAGGTATAATTAGGACTTCCTTCTCAGGTGAAATGATAGGCACCTCAAAAGTCAACCTATTTCGAGAATTGTCTCTTTTCTGACTATGTTCTTTTATTTGTTTCAGATACTTATCAATGTTGATTCTCTCAATAATGACGGAACATTCTTTTATATCATAGGCATGCATATTAGGTACAGTTTTTGGGGCTTTGTGTTTCTTAGAACTCTTCTTTGGCACAGACTTATGCTGTTTCTTTTTGCTTTTAACAGGGGATGTCTCTAAGTCATCTAACGAGATAATATCTTCGATAGGTCTGTCATCTGTAATGATCTGCTCTATTAATGAAATGTTAGGTGATTTGGCTCTCCTGTTTTGTCGCTTTATACTGGGACTGGGAGAGCTTTTCTTAGGGAATTCCAGGACTTTTTTACGGCGCTTCCTCTTGGATATTTTTGATACATTAGGAGAATCATCAACCATAGTCTCCATTGCAATCTGCTCTAATTCATCTGTAGGTATGCTGGTAAACTCCTCAACTATTGCATCAGCAGCATCATCACACTTATCTTCAGTTGTTAATCTATTATAATCGATAACTGTCATAGTCATGTTTGGTATTGTGGTCATGGGTACATTAGCTGCTTTATTTTCTAATGAACTATAAAGCTGGAACTTCTCTTCCAGTAGCAACTGTATCTCCAAATCGATTTCTTTCATTCTCTCAAGAGGGTTAGTTGAGATACTTTGTGATTTGATTGAAACAGGTATTGTTTGGCTTTGCACATCACTGGTTTTAATTCTGTTGGTTTGACAATCTTTATTTTTTACTTTCCGCACAACCTGTGTGCTAATATGTCTCTTAGATAGATTGCGAGCAAATGATGTCTTATACTGAGGAACTGTTAGTTTAGGTTTTTCATCTGGGCTTTTGGCTGATTGAGGTGTGGTTGGTACTTGAGCTGTGTTCCTGTGAGCTAGATGGGTGGATGTTTTCTTTGGCTGTGTTTCAAATATATCTATAGGCTTTAATTTCGTCTTTGCATCTGATTTAGGTGGAGTTTCGCTAGGAGAGTCTTTGGGGCTCACTATGGAATGACTGGAGGCTGAGCTACTGTTCTGCTTTTTTGAATCTGTACTCTTGGCTGACTCACTTCCTTTATCTCTAGACTTGTCAGAATGTTCTTTCCGTTTTACATACTTATCTGAGTACATTTTTGAGGAAGTTTCAGGTTTTTTACTAGATTTCGATGAGTTTTTACTGTCATCTTGAGGAGTGTAAAACATGCTCATGATAGACTTTGCAGCTTCTTGGCATTCAGATTGTGAGCTTCGTTTGCGCTTTTCTTTACGGTGACTGGGTTTTTGGTCTGTCGACCTTTTGCGTGTATTTGACTGCAGCACAGATTTTGTAGAAGCAGTATTGTCATGTTTTTCTGGTTCTTTTTTTACTTCGTTTCTTTTACTTGATTCTTCTATTGGAGCAATTTCTATATGGTCATTAGTTAGTAAATTTTCTTTTTCAGATACTTGTACAGGTTCAATTTTAATTTCTGGTTTAGTCTTAGGCTGTGTGTTATAAGAAGTATCTTCAATCAGTTTTGCAGGTGAGTTGATGTTATGTAGCTGGACATCTATTTCTTTCTTTACATCACTGGATGTTGAGGCATTTGATAAGTTAATGTCTACATTCTGGGCTGGATAACTTGGTGATTTGTCACTTATACTCCTCAGAGACAGTGATGGACTCGCCGGACGAGATGTGTATTGCATAAAGTTATGATCAACAGCAACATGATACTGATTGTCCAACTCAGCGAAAGGATCTTCATCATCTGATAGTCTATCTGTGTTTGGATCAAATAGAGGTATAGTTTGTGATTCTTCTTTGGGGCTATACCTATCTGAGGTTTCCTGTTGGTTTTCAAAGCTATTTCTTGAGTGTCTGCTTGCAGCACATCTCTGTTTTTCAGCTTCATTGACTCTATTAGCCGGCCGCCTCTGAAATAGTGGCTTGGGCTGCTCCTGTTCATACTCATATGTCTTGTTATCCAAACCTTCAGTTACAACTTCAATATTGTTTTGTGAAACTGAGGCATGGCCTTGATCATAAAAGTCTTGATCATAGTGATCATTTTGAGAAACATCATAATATTGGTGTTGTTGATCATACATTTCATGCTCATTAGTATTGGTTTGACCAAGGTTATACATTTCATTGTCTGTTGTGTTTGGATATTGATAGCCTTGCTCTTGCATGAATTCAAATGGATATTCATTAAGTTGCAGGACCCTGCTCAGCTCAGCCATAACAAGTGGTTTTATATCCTCAAGTAGAACAGAATCCTGTGGGTCTAAGATGCCCTGCATTTGTTTCATAAATGTATCTTCATAGATTGTATTTGTGTCCCCTTGAATGAAGTCTGAGCTCGAGCTGCACAGAGACTTCTCAGCTGCCGACCTCAAATGCCTATTCAAACTGTTTTGACCCTCGGTTATCAAGCTACTGATGGCATATTCAAACTTGCTTGAAGAGCTTGGATCATCCATAAGTTTATGAATTTTAGTTTTGTCCATTTTGAACAGTTGATGGACAATTTTATTTTTCATTTTATCACAATTAGATTTTATATTTTTTTGTCTTGCAGTTCTTTTGCGGACACGTTGCTCTTGTGGCACATCCTGGAAATTTTCTTCAGAGTTTTTTCTCAAGTCTTCATCGGTGTTGTTTTGGTGTTCTATGGAGGGCTGTGCAATCTGTTGTTTGTCTCTATTCTGCAGCCTCTTCCTGATGATATCAACTGTATCATCAACTGAGTGGGAGTACTGGGAGTTGTTATTGTTAAGGCCAGTAGTAGTAGTGTAATGGTCTGAAGCTGGGGGCCTGTGACCCGAGTAATCTGGCAAGTCATCTTCCATGTTGAGTTGTCTCGGGGTTTTATGTGGACTTCTGTGGTCTCCATAGAATTGTCTATTGTTATCAAAATTGGCAGGTGGATTGGCCCATGAAGACACTGAATGTTGACGCCTGTGGTCAATATCTCCCATGTTATTGACATGGCATTGGTTAGAGTTTTGGTAGTAGTTAAGTTCACCATAGTTTTCATCATTCAGCCTTCCTTTGTGGTGATAAGGTGTTCCCTGTCTGTCACGGTTGTGATATCCTCCACGAGGATTGTTATTCATGTGGTATACATTTCTGTCATGCTCATTATGAGGGCCATTATCTTGGCGGCCAGGTCTTGGAGAAAAAAGCCTGGGACCTCGGTATTGCCGGGGGCCTGGTGGCAGGAATCTATAAGTAACCAACAAAAATATTTTTAAAAACAGTATGTTGCAGTATTACCTAGTAGGCATTGCCATGTACAACAAGTTAAAAGACTAATTACTTGTGATAAATGTTACTGACTACTTATATCAATTATTTGCATTGCATTTGGTTGGCAAGTAAAAGATGCAATGTAGCGAGTATCTGTTGCAATGCATTATGCACTATTATATGTTTATAATTTTACCTGGGGGTGTCATGTACGTTAGGAAATCTAGAGGGCCTGAAGTTCGGCACCCCGCCTCCTCTGGGCCTAAAAGATCTCTCTCCTCTCCAACCACCAGCTCCTTGGTGACCTCGCCTCATTTTGTCACAATTATTGCATGTTGGCTAGCACAGTAAAAGGCACTAAAACAGTTTATACTTCTGAAATTGTATCTGATGTTTTTTATCGTGCGATATACACTGATTTAGCTGAAAAAACAAGTTTGATCAATGTCGCGCCGAATAAATAAAAGTATTCGGAAACCATTTGTTTGACATCAGATCAGATTATTGCCATACTTAAAAAAATAAATCAAGATGGCGGTTTCTTATGGATGCGTTCATAAAAAAAAGAAAAAGCAATACACTCGAGAAATGATACGAGATGAATACACGAGAAAAATAGCATAACGTATCTCAGTGCTATATTGCATCATAGCTTATATGCATACAAGTATATTGGATATTAACTAGTTTTTTTCACATAAATTTGTTCGTTTTTCTAGCTAAGTTGGTAAAATGTCTGCCTCTAGTAGAAAGAGTCGAGGGTTTGATGTACGTTTTCAATTACTTGTGTTGTATTTCTATTTATAAAAAACGTATATATAAGTATTATATCTGTAACACAAGTATTATTATAGGGCTAGATGGCTCTGTGTAGAATAATGCCATTATTTATTTTATTTGTAGGTACCTCTACCTAGACATTTATATTTTGCTACGTAGCGCAACTCGTTATTGCTATGAAAGGAATAAATATATTCCAAGTAGACTCGCATTCCTGGATATTTTTTTGTATTTTATAAAAAATGCTAATTTTTGCAAACGATGTAAAGACCGTTTCACGAAAGAATTCCCTCAGTTAAGGCGCCATAACCGGATGATTATAATAATATCATCTAATAACTATAAAATGTTAGTTCCAAACTTTTCCGTGGGACTTATTTCGTGAAACAGCTCGAAAAGAGTGAAATTTTAGGGGGCGCCACTTGAAGTGTTTGTTCACTTTTTTGAAGTAGAAAGTAATAGGATTTATGGAGATAAAAAATTGAAAATGCAGGGAAATGAAAACCCAAACAAATGTTTTATACAAAATATTTACTTTCGAAGGAAACAATATACGTAACTGAACACAATCATTGTTGGCTAAAAACATGTTTCAATCAGAACTCCATTTATAGATCAATTCATATTCACACATCATAAATCAATTCAAATTAGGTATATAAAATATCTGGGCATTCTGGGACAATAAATAAAAATAAAATGCTGCTCAATAACGCCTTTTACACACAATTAAAGTTCGCAAATTGATATGTAACAGAAAAGGTCCTTTATTATTTACTAGGTAGCACCAATCTCATTAGTTTCGAATAATTTTCGACTAGATGGCGTTGTAATAAATTATCCCAGACCCAGAATATTCTATAAATATGGCTGTTTTCTCTGTACCGTACCTACATTACGTAACATAGGACGTTTTATAATTAGCTCATTCCTTACTAAAGGTACACATTAAATGGCTTAAATTCCAGCTAAGATTGACGTTGGGTCTTCCACGCCTGCTTTTATTTTCCGTAGAAACAGCACGGCTTCACGACCGTCGATCAGCCTGTGGTCGTACGACAGGGCGAGATACATCATTGGCCTTATCTCCACCTGAAAGCATAATTTGTACAATCTAAATATATAAAACTCAAAGGTGACTGACTGACTGATATCATTTAAAATATAAAATGTAGAGATCACTCTATCAACGCACAGCCCAAACCACTGGATGGATTTGGCTGAAATTTGTAATTAAGGTGACGTAGGCATCCGCTAAGAAAGGATTTTCGGAAATGCCACTTTTAAAGGGGTGAAATAGAGGATGCACGTTTTACTTCTTAATGCGAGCGAAGCCGCGAGCACCCACTAGTTAAATAATATAATTAATTGCTTAAATTTGTTATTGCAAAAAAAAGAAACCATTGAGATGACAGTGGAGGATAGACAGACCCGCAGAAGAGTTACCTACTCTCGCAATAGGTACAAGCGTTTGCTTAATATGAGTCTAGATGGCGCCGTGTGAATTGAGTGTGAATTTTTCAGTTGTATCAAAATGTTTTTCGCTAGATGACAAAACCCCAAATATTTTTCACTGCTGATGATGATTTTTGGTGTGGTGTTAGGGGACCTAGACTTCAATTCCCGATTGGACATGTGTGAATTAATATCATTTAAATATAAAACTCAAAGGTGACTGACTTACTGACTGATATAGTGATCTATCAACGCACAGTCCAAACCACTGGACGGATCGGGCTGAAATTTGGCATTCAAGTAGATGTTATGGCGTAGGCAACCACTAAATATGGATTTTAGGAAATGCCACTTTTAAGGGGGTGAAATAGGGGATGCAAGTTTTACTTCTTAATGCGAGTGAAGCCGCGAGCACCAAAAATAGTTAAGCAATAAAAATGTACCAACCTTCCCATTAATAGCGACGGGTCGTTGGAATATGGCGTGCATGCCTAGTATAGCTGACTGCGGCAGGTTGATGATGGGCATGGACAGCAGGGAGCCAAACACGCCACCATTGCTGATCGTGAACGTACCGCCTTGCATGTCCGCGGGAGTTAGTTTACCTGTATACACACATAGGTAGGTACATATGTAGATGAAACGAATTAAATACAAGTAAAGAACAAATTGAAAAAAACATACTTTTCCCATAATACGTAGGTACCTATGTAATGTAAGATGAAAATATATACCTATTAAACGATTTAGTTTATTATCACTTTTAATTTCCAAGAAAGCTAATGGCCAAACACATACACTTACAAATCACTATCTATAGGTATAATATGCCTCAAAGCCCCATTATCATTGCTGAATATTATGCAATTCCAACAATATCACGATACAGTAATTTATTGCGGGTTAAAAAAGAAGCAGTTTTGATGTACAATCGTACATCTCATCATAGCGTGTCTGTTGATGATGATGATTGAGTGATGACGCCTAGCATGGTGTCGGCAGTCTATTTAGACGAATTGTTCTGTTCCATCCAGTACATGCATGTTCCACTTTGGTCCACAGAATTGTTGTTTGTACTGGTGAGCATCACGTGAGTAGGCGGTCAGACAATCCAGTGTAGAAAAAAAAATACCATTTCTCGCCTTCTCCGCGATGGCTCCGATGGTGAGCTCAATTTGTGGGTAGTCCATTGATTCCACGTTCCTGAGCACTGGCACCACCAGCCCCCGGGGCGTCGCTACCGCCACCGATATGTCCACGTAGTCCCTGTGAATATAATATATTTAATTATAATCGCCCATGCTAAATAAATAAATAGTCCGGGACATTGCACACATCGCCGTCTAGCCCCACGCTAAGCAAACGCTTTATAAATCTATATTCTCCTTGAGCTATAATATAATTCTATAGCGTGTAGGTATTGGTAGATTTTAAATTTGAGTTAGTCTTTTTTTCTTAACAAGGACCTTAGAATATTAAAAATATTGGGAAGTAGTTCATACTAAACGGGACGTGAAGTTTAGAAATAGATCAATAGGTAATTAGTATTTCGATAATTGTATTTTTGGCATACCTGATGTGTATAAATAAATACATTCATTTCACATTGCATATTTCCTTGTGTCCTTGAATAAACTTCTGTATGTACCTATACCTATCCATATGTGCAGATATAAATTAATTGATTTAAATAAATAGTAAATTACCTGTAAATAATATCATCCCCTTCAATAAACCCATTTATAACCGGCTGGTCTATAAGAGCATTCGCGGTTGCCTTCAAAAACGGAGACATCAGCGTCAATTTCACTTTGTGCTTCGCTTCAAACGCTTTCATATTCACCTTCCGAAAGTTCATTATTTGGCTGAAAGGAAAACCTACAGTTTGAATTGAATAAACGTTACCTACTTATATATGATTTGGTCTCCGATTATGGCTGCGTTGACGACAGGTTGGTCCATTAAAGCGTTCGCGGAGGCTTTCAGGAATGGAGACATAAATGACAGCTTTACTCCCCACTTCTTGAGGAAGCCGGGCAGGTTTGCCTTACGATACGACATGAGATTGCTGCAAGCAAAGATTTAAAGCGTTAGATATGCCCTCTTATTGATATAACAGAAAAAATAACTTCATTCTGGGATAAAATAATGTACAAAAGGAAAAATAAGGGACTGCATTGAAAGTCACATTAGGTATCACTTTAGATGGCACATCTACGATTTAAATCTTTGTGATCTGAAAGCGTTCACTGCAATGACTCAATATTTGTCATATCCATTCCTGAAAGGGCACTATCTAATTAGCATTGTAATATGTTACACCACTTAAATATTGTCTGTCAAACTGTTTAGTATTTCAGATAGAAGGATAGTTTTCAATGAAATTTATGGGTTATCTTAGTAGGTATATTTCGATGATTGCGACGCAGACGTGCTGAATTTAAAAATATTTTGGCTGTCCTGTCGACGATCACGAATAATTTCTAGTATAACATCAACGTGATCAACATATCATACCTATAACAGGACAGCAACAAAAACAGGCACACCGTATATTCATATAAAACTCTTTCGTAGTCCTAGACCATATTAAAAAAAAAAAAAAAATTTTGCATTAAATAGGCTTACGTTTGACTATAGCCTGCCTGATGTTAAGCACCACTATAGTCTAAGATATAGCACGCTTACCTAGAAGAAACCTATTTACTCTACCCCTGGGTTATAATTTTCTGGCAACAGGGCTCCCATATGTTTGCTTACTTCTCTAACAATCTAATTTTACAAATTTTACAAAGGTTATTAACCTCATATCGCATTCATTGAAGGTGGTGAGCATGGCGGTCGTATTCTGCGCCTCCTTCAGTCTCTCGGCGATCCGCTTGCGCATCTTGTTCATGGGCACCGGGTGCTCCGTGCGAGTGCCGGATATCGTCTTCGTGGGATCCATTAGCCTCTGAGCTGCAGGCTGGAATGAAAATAGTTTATTTTTCAATTTTCTACATGGAAACTAGCGTTTAGAGCAACCTACATTATAAGCACCATGTGCGATTAGGGTAGTGCAAATAAATGCTGTGTAGGCTTTTGACAAAAATATAGACATCATCAAAGACAATCATATACTTAATAATTTGGTGATTAATTTAAAGTTTGAAGTTATAAAGTGTGATTCAAACTCATACATAAAAATACGAGCATCGAAGGTTTCAACGAGACATTACAGTGTCAATCGCAAAAGCCCAGACTAAATATTGAGTATTTGTCTTTACCGTTGGTCCAGTAGGTCCTTTGGCCACTTTAGTGACGGCAGCTTTAGTAGGTGTCGTAGCTTTGGCGGCCACCACCGGTGCTGGCGCGGCCGCAGGGGCAGCGGTGGGCTTGGGCGCCGCGGGGGCCGCTGCAGGCGCCGGCGCAGCCTTCGCTGGCGCTACGCCTGTTACGTCCACCTGGAAGCATAGCTCTTAATTAAAATTTAGAAGGCCTGGATTCTAGAGTTTTGAAAATCCGAGCGGTGGTGCGATTCGGCTTATTAGCAGCTCAAGAAAATCAGCGCAGGCAGGTTTCTTTAGAGCAGCCTACCAGTAAATACTGAACATCACCCATTTTTAGGATGAGATTCTGTAAAGCCTCTTCTTACATTTATGTACCTAGTTAAAGCTTTTTTTAAAAAAAATCTGTAGGATTGGTATGAAACCGCCAGCCGCAACAGAATATTAGCTGGTGGCCCTGTAGGCTGAGTTGCAAGTGTGTTGGGGCATCACAATCTTAACATGTAAGTTTAGTAAGTTTGTGTGTCTGAATAAAGATGTTACTTTATTATAATAAATTACGTCTTTTTTATGTCTTACCGTGAACAAAGGTTGCTGTGCCTTCACCGACTGTCCCTCCTTGACCAGCATCTTCACGATGGTTCCGTTCCCGGGTGACATGACCGGCAGCGCTGTCTTGTCTGTCTCGATCTCTAGAACCACCTCGTCCATCGCCACTGCGTCACCTTCCTTCTTTATCATTCTGGAAGTAGGATGGAAAATGATTTCATAGAATAAGAATGAGATACATTTAATGTGAGAATGTTCTTACAAAAAACAGTAGAATTTCAATAAACTAAGGTACCGAACATTTTGCGGTCTAATTGCCTGATTTGAGGAGGTTGCTTACAATTATATTTTAGATGGATACGAATATCATTTTAGTTTTTCAATGTGGGAATCTCTTGTCGTGAGATTAGGAATACGCATAAAATATCATCGTGTGGTTTCAGAAGCTACTTATAACATTGAAATCAGTGTTGCCAACTTACTGTAGTTAATTATTGTAGTAGTGTTAGTAAGTTGTGTACCTTCAGCGTTAAGAAACAGTAATATGTGACTTACTTGACATCTCCACTGGAGACTGAATCCGGGAAGTTTGGTGCCTTCACCTCCTCCACTGCTGCGAGTGGCTGGCTCGTGTGGACGTGCCTCTGGTTGAGGAGTTGTGATGTCCATAGCTGGTGGTTGTGTTGTTGCTGGAGGTTTCTAGAAGAAAAATAGCAGTCTTTCAATGTGTCAATGTCAATCTGGACCTGCACATCACGTGATGATGACCGGAATAAAAATTAACATAAATATGTGTGTATGATATCGATTTCGAGATAGATGTCACTCTTAAGACTAGAGTCTTAACTACTACTACCATCCTGCTAAAAAGCACGTTGTACAGTACTTCCGTTGTGATATATGTATTTGTATCCCAACTGATATACAAACACACCAACATATAATCTTTCAGTTTTATAATAGTGGTAAGAATAAGATGTTTAGTGTTGTTTTGCTTCTTGTTCTTCTTATCGAATAAGAGTGTCCAACTCTGTGTCAAGACTTTATCGAGCCGCCTTTATCGAGGCCTCTGACATGGCTTAACGACTGCCGTGCTAGACAGACAGCTAGTATGCCGTAACTAATAAGTTATCTATCTTTATCTGTTTCAACAGCTTACTTACGAGTACGTGCTGTGTGTGCTAACAATACGAAGATATTGAAGGTAGTAAACTGATGATTTATAAGAGCAAAATGGGTGTCCAGAAATGTAGTGGTATCCTTTTCCTTTAACCTGAAAATAACAAAGGAAGAATTACATTATTGATCAGGTTATCGAAACGCTTTTTATAAAACCGTATTTATGTAGCATATAACTCTTCGCAGTTTCTGCCACAGATATGTTATCAAGCTTGTTTGGCAATGAAGAGAAGACGATGTAGTTACTTGTATTTATCTTAAAAAAGAGCTGTAAGAACCTATATTACACCGACGTTTGAAGCTCTAGAGACATGCGTGTTTTCCTACCTCTTTGACGATCAATCCTGTCCTACCTACTATCTAGACATGGCATTTCTTTTGAAAGATTTGCTAAGCTTTGTAATACTTAGTAATAATTGCTATTGGTGTGAATTTGCTTACCAATTGAATTAATTTTCTCCTGAACATGTTATGTAGTACTTATTTTATACCAAATCCTATTTTACAAAATCCAAACATCACAAAAAGCAACAAAAACCGTAGAAAACAGAAGTTAAGTTTTGAAGTTTATTTTGACGCATGCTATTTCTTTTGACGCGCTGGCAGAATTTCGGTAGAAGTAAATAATGAGTAAAAAGTTTTGATATCACTAATATTATTCAGCATATGCAAACTTTTTGAAAAAATAATTACTTCAATATCGATGACAGTTTTGAAAACTATTTACTTTCTACTCGACAATAGATGTCGCTTTACTACCAAACATTATAATATGTGGATAAAATTTGTGATCACTTTACGTACAGATAATGAGCATGTTCACTTTTTTGGGCACCCTTATAATTAATTTATTCTAAAAAAAAATGGCGACACTCAGTAATGAAGAAAAGCCTCAACACAATAATTGTTTTTGAACGGGTTTGTTGAGGTATTTTTGATAAAGGTGACTAATTATTTTATGCATAGCCTATAGAGAGAAAAATAAAGACATAACAGTACCTATAGGTATACGTATGTTATGTCTGATTCACACTGTCGTCGCGTTGTTATCTATAAATATGTCTAGTTGTAATAACCGGCTAGCACTTACGTCAAAAATGACGTCGAAAAATTAGTTATTACAACTAAATTAAATCATGCCTTACGGGAACTATCATATAAATAATATGTCTTCTAATCACATCATACCTATTTGTACATATAACAAAATACTGTCTATCTTAGGAATTTTAATCAATTTCCTATCAAAGCAGCAATATTAATTTATCAGAAGGGTCCAAATTGCAACCACGATTCAACTGACCACTAACTGTAGGTACCTACACTATTATACTTATCTATTGATGTCTATACTATTGAATTTGATAGGTATGTTTTGACCAAGGAGGTATGAAATTAAAAGAGAATGTGCGAAATGTGTTTGAAACTGAATGTTTAAAGTGCGTGGTTAATTAATTATTTGAATGTTTCGTTATTTGAAGTTTACAAATTTTTTTGGTCAGTATTGGCTTTTAATTCAATTATTTATTAAGAATGTAAATAGTGATGCTACTAGGCTAATTTGGCGTTGGCCATTGTAATAAAAGAATAAGGTGTAATATTGTAATATTTGTGGCATGGTTTAACTTAGCATTCAGTATATATCTACTCAGCGAAACATGTTACGCTATAAATGTTTCGTTTAGTAAATACCTATCTAGCTTCCAGCAAATTTATTTAAAACAACTAAGTTTATTAAATGGGACTTGTAATGCATAGAAAGTAGTGCATGATGCCGTTTAGTATAGCCGTTTTGGCGTTATGAACGTTTAAATAAACAGACAAACAGATAAACAGTCAATAATTCTAACTCTATGTTCAGATCTTCTACCCTCTTTAGCTTTATTATAAGTATAGATAGATAATACTAACGAAAAAATCGTTTGATGGTATCATTTCTTGCATTCTACATGTTCTGGTCGTACTTCCTCTAAGAGTAGGTATATCACTGCTTTGAGACTAGACATTAGTGGGCCCACTTAAGATGCCCCGTTATGGACCGTCTTGGACATGAATAGGGCTGGCAAGATTTATTTATTTACACACATATTTATTTGCACATTTATTTAAATACTAGTACTTTATGCACCATAATAGCTATTGGCTGAATAATTATACAGAAAATCTTATTTACATATTAGTGCCACTTAACGTTATCCGCATTCAGTAAAGATAAACAAGGGTAGTCTAATAAACACATCTTTAAAACAAATTTTATTTAATACGGTTAAACGTTTTTGTGGGAAAAGGTAAAAATATTCACAAACACACATATATTTTAGCAATTATAATATTGTGGGACTGTGCTAATTGATAAAATGACATTTATTGTAATCGTTCTTCACATAATGCAAGCTGTAGTCAAACGTACAAATAAAAATAATGTCAATACCGTCTAAAAAGCTGAAATTTATCCCCAAATCTCAGCGTCACCACCCCTAAATACCATGGGGTAGTTCCCCCATTAATTTGCTAAGATTCTGCCCGCATCTTTGATTAGAGTCGCCCTTCACTGCCCATTTATCCACTTAGACGACACACTAATTAATATATATCTATGTTTATTCAACTATTAGATTGCTTTTACTTTATATTCGTTGATGTATTTTTTTTTTACATGAGATAAGCTCACGCTTGACTACAACTTGCCTGATGTTAAGTAACGTTGTAATCTACGATCTAGTGCGCTTGCCTAGAAGAAACCGGTTTACTCTCGACTTGAAGACCGACAAATTCTATTCAAGGGGAATAGAGATTCGGACAAGGAGTTCCACAGTTTGGCTGTTCGCACGATGAAAGTCGAAGCAAACCGCTTGGCAACACACTCTTCAAAATGCAACCTGTAAAAAACCGAAAGACTGGCCACCTTACGGCGGTGCTCAAGGCTTTGTAATTTTGAGCTACAGAGTGAATCTTTCGCGATGAGCTTTTTTGCCCGCTTCTCAATTAACTCTAATTGTATCTGTCATAGGCTCTACTATTGTATCTACAGTACCTATAAACAGTTTTTTGAAGATGGATATCGATGTAGGAATAGACATGTGCTACGGAAGGTTATACTAAAAAAAATAATTAAACGTGAAAGCTGTAACTAGGTTTATGTATCGGATTGTAGCGTTCACATGCAAAGTAATTTAATATTGGTATTATTAATGTATGTATTTCTTAAAAGCACGGCGTCGACGAAAGTTTGAATTGAATGCTCATGGTGTGATTGCAACTACTACACATAACTAGTAAAAATTTACTGCTTGCTGTAAGCATGATCTTTGAAGTCCTTGGGTACTTATTGTACCTTGTATAGAACCTTCTGTCATTAACATGTTCATTTATGCAAGGTGACTAACAAAGAAACATAAAAAAGCAAATACCCTAAATACAGGTTCCTAATTCCACCACAACAATTCGAAACACTAAACTCTCTATTAGAATCTCAATTTCCGACAAATCACCAAATCACTTCCAAGTCGCATCCAAGTCAAATACTCGCTACAGATTTATATCAGAAATTGTAGCAGACAATAGCTTCATCGTATTGTAGCAAGATAAACTATAAATTCCAGAGTAAGTTGTAAACTATAGATCTCAATAAATCGACAAGTTTGGAAGTTTGCCGGACTTACGGACGAAGAAAGTATAGCTACAACGGCTGGGGCGTAGGGATGGGCGTTTGCATCAATATCGATGTATCAAAGATTGTAAATTAATCCTTATGATAGGGTGTTGTAAAAAGTGTAAGGAGGCCTTTGTGATGGTTTCTTATGAAACTAACGAAGTAAGGTTTGAGACGAATTCTGATCTCGAGTGTTTTCGAAACAGGCGCTTCTGACATAGTTAATGAATCCATTTTGCGTACTTGTTGTGAATTTGTTGTTCTAAACTTTTTATATTTTAAGAAACAATTTGTTACACTCAATACAGAATTACAAATATCTTAAACTCCTACTATCGTATAGGAATCTATTGATAACAATACAAGTACAACTCTAACCCAACAAGGCGGTGTTTGTGGGAGGCAAGTCGGAGCTTTAAGCTGAAACAGTAGCTTACTTATTACCTGAGATGGCACAACTTTGTACTACACGCCTCTACGAGATACAGTCGTAGATGGAAACTTGTATTCATATCACATAATAATCTGTATGAAATATATATATATTAATTTAGTCAGTCCTAGAAAACGAATGGATTCGATATCGATATTCAATAATATATAAAAGAAGAATTTTGTTGAAGACGTAGCGAAAACCATGAACTTATTAACTGTTTCACTGAAATTATAGTGTTTGTGCTCTGAAATTGATTATGATTACTCTTTAACTGTAAAGACCGGTTTCATCTAGGCAAGCGCACTAGATCGTAGATTATAACGTTGCTTATCATCAGGCAAGTTGTAGTCAAGCGTGAGCCTATATCATGTAAAAAAACGAATTATTGTAAAAGTAAAATCTTGTGTCTGTTTGAATACATTTTTTAGTAAAAATGTGTCTAAGCCAGTACAGAAACACTGTAAATTTATACTCTTGTTTATGTTTCCATATGTTGAAATGATTTTTTCGTTAAAAAATTGTCTAAGCCAGGCACAAACCAATCATCAAATCAATAAACACACTTTCAATTGTCAATGTGACAACACTGAAGTGAACTAAAAACAGATATTTCCACATACGACATTATTCCCCATTCCTCTCATAGTAAGCCAGGTCCGGTCTGGTCCAAACAACGAAGTATTAATAACTTTAAGACTTCGCAACTTAACCACCGATCATTTTGGCGTAATTTAGCTTAGACCAGTGCTTAGGTGTTTAGTCGTAACTTAGGACTAAGTTGAAACTGATTTAACTTGCGAAATGTTGAGTAAAATGACTATGTGTGTTCAATAAAGAATTATCTATCTATCTATCTATCTATCTGTGTGAGTAAATACTTGTTTTTTTATTGACCTAGTTTTCTTCTCAGAAAGTAGACTTACGAGAACTTTTTAAACAAAAATTAAACTGGGGTTTGAATTTCAAAACTCACATAATCACTATTGCTAGAATAGGCAAGTGTAGTTTAGTAATTTACCAACAGGCTTGTATATTGTTCGGCTTTATATTTTTTTAATAATCTCATTATTATAGGAAACCAACAAGGATTCCAATAAAGGAGCACAATAAAAAAACAAAATAATTATGTAATTTTTTATATTTATGGCGTTATTTAAAAAAGAAAACACCAATGCCAGATCATTGCCAGTAGCTTAAAATAGTACCTACACTACAATATTACAATGCAGTACCACTACAAAGAAGTCCTGCAACGACTAGAAACGGTTTAAAATTGCCCTTTCACTCCTTTTAAAATATAGCTCTCAGATCCCATTGACCTAAAATAGGAAACCTCCACCCTCTATTCTTATAACTACCCTTTTAAGAACAAGTATTTGTCACGACAATAGAAATATAAATACTATTTCTAGCTTATTGTTCGTAAATGGCAACACACGTGGTTTTAGTTGGGCTTAGTACGAAAATATGTCTTTATTTGTATGTAAGAGCATGAATAGATTACTATGCTATGAGTAGACGACTTTTTTAAAAACACATCATTCAATAATACAAACCCATGTCGCTATTGTATATTTTTATAGTTTTTAAATAATATATTTATGTACTAGACTTCTTTAACTAGAATAACTATCAGAGCCTAACTTACATTTTATTTTTTATATCCATCTAATATCTACCTACGTTCATATTTCAAAAACACGGTTTCTAAGATATTTAACACATATTAGACACCCAACTGAGTGGAAAACTGGACACGTGACCAAACGTTTTATTATTCTAAGGATTTAATTTTAGAATCGGCTATTGTCATATGCAGTCTCATGTTACCTCTAGCATATGTGTTATGGGAATTAAGACTTTATTTCCCCTCCATAAAGTAACAATTACAACGGCGCATTGTAAGTATTTCTCAGATTAATAATCACATTCCTTTTTTCAAACATTATTTTTTTAAATAATTGTTGTCAATTGTTTTTATTTCAGCCAGTTATAAATAGAATGCGGGTGATTATGACCGCTGTCAAGGCTAGTCCTTGAAATGTAGGATACAGGAATAGGGTTGTGTAACTGTGAAAACCCGACAGGTTTGTATTTTTACATCAAGATTTGTTTATTTTACGACTGCCATAAAAACGTCATAACAAAAAAATGCTGATGCGGTAACTCCAAAAAGCAATAACATCATAATCATCGTTCCATATCATTAAATGGCAACCGCAGCAACTTCGCCCAATGAGTTTCGTGAAGGGGGAGAAAAACACGAAAAAAAGCCCCAGCATTTGGAATTACGCAATGAATCGAATGCTGAGAGAACGCAATAAATTCGCAAGTCTCGATACGGTACACACCCCTATTCTTGGCTCCCCTTCGAAATTCAAAAAAGTAAAATGGCGGCGGCCGAGGGAGCCGTCTTGTCTTTGCGTCTTTATCTTTTCCTCATGTAAATGTGGCAAAGTTATTGGAAATTTAATGAGGCTAAGAACTTTTCCGAACTTTGGCGCCACCCCGAGGCGGTCGTTATGCGCCCGCCACTTCCTTGTTTTTGAGAAAAAAGAAAATTATTTTCATCTGGCAAGTTTGTCGTTTAAATTTTGCGGACCTCGTTTGTTTTCTGTTTTTGTAAAGCAGGGTCGAGTCATGATGTACTGTATTTTTTTTAGGTTTCTTTACTTTGCAATTTAACCTTAATTATTGATTCACAAAACATTAAAATAGAGCTTAGCTACACCAACGCTTGTAGAAACAATTTAATACATCTAATAAGTATGTTTTTCTATTTTCTTAGCCTAGTTTTACTTTTGTAGCAAAAACATCTGTTAAAAAAGAAACCAGCCCGAATCATAATAAATTAATGTCTTTTTGCAGTCACTCATTCAAAGACTGATCACGACGGCAGTCTCAACTTTGATAATCGCGTACGAACTTCATATACAACTGAGCTACGGGCCGTTATTATTCTTACCTTTATAATAGTTTCAAGATATACAGACACAAGCGTGCAAAGGCAGGGTTGCCAAAACTCGCGATTTATCACCAAAGGGAAGTCTTACTTCCCTCACGAATACTCACAATGGTTCACAGATCCGTTTCCTGTGTACTTGGCATTAGGTGCTGTAGATAGCAGTACATAAGGTCCTGCTAGTGAAGAACGTTTGACCTTTTAAATCCTGTCTTGTACGAGTAACTACTATAAACTACAGCATACACAGCACAACTATTACAAAATGCACAGTTACTGTTATCGAGTATTTTAGTCGGTAGTGGCGTCTCATTAGCTCCGAGCCCGACATGCTCCGCTGCCTACTCTTCTACGCTGGTCAAATCAGAATAAACTTTACTATATATGTATGTACGTACATACATCCCTTTGAATACTTGGATTCTGGTAGTTTGTAGTACCTAACGAGGCGGTTAGTTACAGCACAGGTTTATATCTTCAAATTTTCTAAATATTCTATATGTTACTAAAACGAGCTAATCGTCTAAGTATTAGACTAACTATTAAATAATATTATACAGAAACTTTTCAATAAATTTAATGCAATTAGAAAAAGTTTACGTACTGTTTTACAAACAGTTTATGATGTCTCCATAGAATTAGATAGTAGAGTTTCCTTGGTCTTACTCGGTGGCGTGCATTCATGCTCACATAACTTACTGCTTTGAGCTTACTTGAATACTCGCCATATATATCTTAATATTATATCCACCTCTAACGTTACTGAAATTTAAGTGCGTATAAATGTAGCGTGAATCTTATTACAGATTCACACTTATCAATATTACCTATTTAGACACAATGAACGATATTGTAAATGGGAAAACCTCTGTTTCTCAAATATCAATATAAAGATTATTTCTTGTGCACGCTGCGCTCTGGTAGTGGGCTGGAGCACTTAGACTATCTTTCCTCCTCTAGGCGATAGCTCAATGCTGAGCATCGTGATGACCTCGACCAAAATTGTGGACCATTAGACGCCATTTATCACGGTCGGTAGCTTCGTGTATGGCAGCACTTGCTTTGGCGCCAATGTGTTCAGCCACCTGATCGGACCATCTTGTAGGGCTTGGACCTCTGGATCTCGTTCCTGCCATTTTACATCTATACTATCTTTACTATACTATCTATATTATCTATACTATCTTTATCTATACTATCTTTAGGCTTTTCTGAAGATTTTCTAAGTGCCCCCACTTTTTATGTTGTAGTTAGAAATTGTATACTCTTGAAGACACGTTAATACATATATATGGCAGGTACATAAATTATAATAAATAAATAGCAATTTATAGTAAGCAGAATCTTGATAAGTAGGTAAACTACATTATATACATAAAATTCCACAAAAACGTTAAAAATCTTTTACTTTGAACAATTTACGCGTTCTTTGACCAAATCATTTGAAGAGTCAAAATTTTGATATGTATTAAGAAAGCTATGTAGTTATGTCTTACAAATCAATCTTGCGTGTCTCGGAATATTTATTTATTTCAATGATAATTTAATTAAAATCCCATAAAATAAATCAGTTAACCATGTTCTTTAAATGAAGTCTTGTAAGAGCAATTAAGTGGACCCAAATTAATTACTCTTACAAGGGTGGGCGATGTTCCACTGACCGTCTCCCGCCGACTCACGTTATATTTGCATAAGGAAATCTGGGCAGGATTCTTTCGAGTACACGTGCTTAGATATTTGTTAGAAATAATTGTAGTACTACTATGTTGTAAGGAATGCACAATATATATACTCGTAGTTCAAGGGATTGTAATATTTTAGTGTAAGACATAATAAAATATACGAATACATATACAGTATAGGCTTCGATCAACAAGATCGAAGAGTATAGGTATTATATGATCTAGTTTTGTAAGGTTGTGTAATTAAAACATATGATTAAAAACCTCTCTTTTAACATAATGATACGAATGTAGTCGGAAAATCTGCATTTAAAAGACAAAATAAAATTTAAAGAAAAAATCAGTAGTATGGTTTATTTTAGAAAAAAGGGCTATAATCACTTTTATAAAATATTAGGATTACAGAAACAATTGAAACAACATTTAACCAAAGAATCATCACAAAAAAGTAAATTTGTAGCCAAATTTTCCGCCCTGGCTGCGAGGGCGGCGCAGGGCGGGCGGGTGCGGCCAGAGGGCGGCACTTCCGCCGGAAACGATACTACGACGGTAATTGCAAATCTACGTCTTAACTTCGTCGGGCGAGGAGATTGATTTATTATATCTTAGAATATGTCGTAGACAGTAATAAGAACATTTTACCACTGTCTGTATTATTATATCATCTGATTTGCATTCGCTTAACGGTGGAAACCGACATGTCTGAGGACCACAATATCCGAAGACATGTCTTCCGTGAAAGCAGGGCACCAACCACGATGTATCTGCCCAAGAAAACTCCCCTAACGAATTAATTCTGCGGGGGAGTCACGACCCTCAGTCATGAGGCAATACTACTCGTACTCAAGAGAGAGACTACTGTCTGTATAGATTTAATAAACTCCGTATCTTCAAGGTGTACAGTTAAGCCTAAAATCGTTTGTTTCTGCAGTATAAGGCAGCTGAATTAGTTATGAATAACTGAGCTTTCCCGAAAACATCAAGGTATTATTATAAATAAATGAATCGTAAAGTTCCATACTCATGTCATATGATTTATTAACTCTGATTATTTGATATTTTCTATGTTTTTATGATAGGTTTACTCGTCTATAAAACAGATATTTTTTGTTACTTAAGTATGCACATTTTCTGCGGCAAAAATAACTTTTTACCAAATAATTTATTAATATTGTAGAGATACGCCTAAATCGTTTGTTTCTGCAATATGTCCGACTTCGCGGCAGGCCTAGGCGGAGATGGCGGGATGACCTAGACTCTTTTTGTCAAAACTGGCCACTATAAACAGAGATGAGTGGAAAGAGGATAGAGAGTCCTTTTTGAGTTTGCCCAGCAGTGGGACGGAACCGGCTCTTAATAAATAAATAAACAAATAAATTTATTAATTACTGTTATATTTTGTACCTAGAAACTGTATTAAAAATACCGAACAACAGTCGACCACACCTGAAAGTTGCACATATCCCGGTCTATAAATACGATATAAATAAGCATCACGTTGGAACACACGAGCTGTCCTATCAGTTGGCAAGTAGGTGGGCTAGATATTACTGTATGAGGTGGGACAAGGGGTAGGAGGGAGAGGGGATTCGATATTTTTACGAGAGATAAATAAAAATATATGAATATTCCTGGATGATTCAGCACATACTAAGGTATGTCGCTAGATGGCGCTGAATCATCCCATGTTATGTCCATAAACGTTTGCTTACAAACGCTGCTTGTTTGGACACTAGAAATGAGAAGGAGTGGTTTTAATTTTAATATAAAGCACAAATTTAAAATGAAATAATTTTATTACCAAATTAAAAAATCTCCTATAACGTAACGAATAAATCTCAATTCACTTTGTAAATTAACGCACATGGGATAAGGAAAGTTCGTCATATCTGACTGACAACAGATCACACGATTTCCGTCATTTATGATAAGTTTTTTTAAATCATAATGCAATTAAAATTGAGTAAATAGTTACGATCCAATTAACCCTAACATTTTTTGTTACTAATTATATTTTAGTGGTTGATACACACCGCTCATAGCTTATCCTCTATAACCTCTAGTCTGTAAGTGTCCCGTCTCAGCAGCCTTCACCGCCAGGGCTGTCCACTCCACTTACACGCATCGATACAAACTGCGAGGGAGAGCTACTCCGTGTCTCATACAATATATGTACAAATAGTATACTTCACTGATTAGGCTCCTCAACGAAATTATTTTAAATCGATTTATTACTTCATACAACCGTTCCAATCTAATGTATAATGTATGTGTATGTCTATTATTGTTTATGATATGTACATATATTTGGTATATAAAAAAGGTATAAATAAATAAATAAATATTCCGGGACATTGCACACAGCGCCATCTAGCCCCACACTAAGCAAACGCTTGTGTCGTGGGTACTAGATAACGGATATAATACTTATATACTTTTCTTTTGTAAATACATACTTATTATACATACAAACGACCAGACTCACAAGTAATTATATATTTTTTTAAAGTACATAAATACTTGTGTCATGCGGGAATCGAACCCGCGACCTCTTGATTAGATGGCAGAGCCACTACCAACTAAGCTAACAGGCCAGGTATTGTTGGTTAGTTTGTTTGATTGACTGATTAATTGATGTTTGTATTAACTTGCGGCGCCTTGCGGTGGCAACCTTGTTAATTCAGCTGTAATATGGTAATCCAGGGCCTAATCTATATTTATATAAAATTTATTAACACACTGGATTAACATTTAACTACATGTACAAACAACTTGAGTTTTGAACTATCCAGATTGGCGTAACTACCAAGATTTGGAAAATAGCGAGGGGTCTAATCTATACTAATATGTATTATAAAGCTGAAGAGTTTGTTTGTATGTTTGTTTGTTTGAACGCGCTAATCTCAGGAACTACTGGTGCGAATTGAAAAATTCTTTTTGTGTTGAATAGAACATTTATCGAGGAAGGCTTTAGAGTTTAAACTATATAACATTACGCTGCAACGAATAGGAGCGAAGAAACAATGGAAAATGTGGGAAAAACGGGGAAAATTATTCATCTTTAAGGGCTTCCGTTGCGTGCGCTGCGAAAACGGTTCAAGATATCAAAAAAATGTGTATGAAAGAATTATTCCTCTTGAAATGATCTAACAAAATGTCCGCAACAGTATATGTCTATCTTTTAAGGTTAACTCACTAGAACCGTTTTTATGGTAATAACTTTTCAACGCGGACGAAGTCGCGCGCACCAGCTAGTCAGTTATATGTGCATAAGAATAGCAAATACGACTTATTTCTGAGGTTTACTTCAAATCAATTTTCCACTATGTGCAATTGTGCATGGCAACAAGATTTTTTGAAATTGTAATGTATTCTCATAAAGTTTGAAATTATATTATAAAACGACATTTAGGTGATTATGTAGATATGCGTAGACGTATACATATTATACGTCATATCTACATAATCACCTAAATCACAGAACCTGTTATTCCAAAGATTTATTTGGCCCAGCACGTAATCCCCTCTTGCGGTTCGTTTCTAATGTTAATATTGAAATCGATCAGTCACGGTCTCGAATACACCCTTTATCATATTACTGGGAAGATATTCATGTGTTTTGTGAAGAGGTTTGTTGATAGCTTTAACTTAGGAGATTTTATGAAATATAGCGTAATTAAAATTTTTCATAATCATAATCATTTATTTGCAGAATATAGGTTTTACAGAGTTGTTTAAAAATAAGATATTCTCACCCATAGGGCGTGCAAATTGGTTTTACAAATTTTTGCAAGACATGTTGCATTTGGCTATATTTCCAGCAATCATATTAGAGAATGTTTTAAAACTGTGTTTAACAACACGTCATTATATGTAAATTCAATTCAAATTCTATTGGTATATACAATTATCGCATATCCTAAGAAAACTTGTGCGTGTAAGTTTATGCGTACGTTCATGATATGTATACGTTACTTCCTAGAACATTCACAGATAATATAGGGTATATTAGTCAATCGGCTTGGAAAGCATCATCATCATCACGGCATTCAACGCTATCCTTATTTTTTCATGTTACAGACAAATAACCTGTATCAAAAGCCATTCCCAATGTTTTATTCTATAAGTAGGTTCTACAAGTCCAAGCACCAAAAACCTTTACAAATAACAGCCTAAAAATCTCGCCAAGCCGTCAAAATTAAAAACACCATTCATCCATCTTACAAGACGTAAAACATCAAACGGAACCTACGCAAGGGTCTAGCCCTTTCCTAAACTAAAAGAAAAAAAAATCGCCAAGCAAAGACGCAATTACTCCTTCACCATTATAATTATAACCAATTCAATTCCAAAATATGTTCTAAATCCTGAACTAATAAGGTTGAAAATGGCATAACTTTACGCATGAGTAATGTGGTAGATTCGTCCGCTAAAAGCTGGCTGCATCAAAGAAATGCTTCTAATGATCCTATTGATAGCTCGAGTTATGAATGTGTGTGTGTTTTGAGTATTTTTTTAGATACACAAACGGAGGTTGTGTGTGTGCAAGGAGGGGCGATAAGAGATGCTTTCTTCGACCCCTTGCTTCTTATAGGAGGGGTGGGAGGTCTTGATACTAGTTACTTGAGACTACTCAGTTACTACGATCTAGTCACGCCACAGGAAAAATAGTTAAAAGTGATTGTTTTTTCGTGTTTTGATATTGTTTTATATAGAATATTTGTTTATTGTTTTATTGTGTTTTGATATTGTTTAGCCGTGTTTCCTGCGAACTACAATCCAGGGGTCTTGAAATCTAGAGTTAATAGGTATCTTCTAGGTAAGCGTGTTACATCCTAGGCTGCAGCAATGCTTAACATCAGGCAGGCTGTAGTCAAACGTAAACCTATCCCACGTAAAAATAAAATATATTTAGAATTTGGATGAATTAATCGGTAATTTTTAGTAAATTTTACCTATAGCGATCACTGAATCTTGGTCTTTGATACAGAGTGAAAATTAAGCTTGGAAGCCAAGACTCAGTTCGTGTTGCTGCGACAGCGGAAAAGTACATTATTTGTAGTAATAAATATAATAATTTAGTAGTGTCAGTGGTATTTATTAAACACACTAACTTTTTTGGGATAGTTTTTGTAGATCACTTCAGTTTACCTTGTTTTTGTATTTTTTTTATTCCAAAGATGATTATGTATAAAATTAACTGATTGCTGCCAGTGTCTACATTGCAAGCAAAAATTCATGCTCACAAGTGTAGTATCGTTGCCAAAATACCAAAACCACTGAGTCGTCACACCGACTTCCCCCAGCTTTACTTGCGATCGTCTCAGCACACATACAAACACCACTACACACACACACACACAAACACAAGGGCGCGGGCCCTATAGCTCCTCCTTACTTTCTTCATTGTTATGTAGAAAAAATTGCGGAAAGGGGATGCAAAATCAATACCCGAATGGTATGTACTCGCCCATTGAACTGTATTGTTTTTTTTGGCAGTTATTTTCGAGCAACTCTGTTTGGTTTGATTGGGTAAATGGATTGATTATTATTGTTTTTTTTTTATTTAGTAGGTATTGGTTATTGGTGAAATTTCGATAGTTATTATATCAATTCTGTAAACATGGACTACAGTGTTCAGTTAACAAACAGTTGGATAGCCTAACCTACATAGAATAAAAAAAACATTATCTCAGATTACTCTTTTTGGATAAATTTACTAAGACAAACTTAGTAATTGGAAGATGATACTTTAAAATATAGCATAAAATTATTACAACGTACCTGAGCTGAATGCTTTCAGTGCATCAGTAATGTATCTATCACTGAATATTGTATTTCACTTATACGTTCGGACAGCACTTACAATATACAATATCAAATGATCGTAATTCTTTTTTCACACAAACTTCCCCAACAGATACTAAGTTCACAAAAAACAGCATCCCTCATCGGGATCAAATCTAAACTGATTCAAATACAGAACTCGCAAACTGGCCGTTACTGACCTAAATAGCGTCACAAAAGAAAAAACACCATAATAAAATAAAAACCGGTTCATCAAACCACTTTGTCTTTTCAACATCCTTACAAAAGATCAGCTCAAATGGCCACGGATGCTGCGCGGTATTAAAAAAATAATAAAGAAAAAAACTGGTTTTATTTTTAAATTGTGAATAAGCTTTTGTGCCGTGATCGGTTATTTTGATTTATTCGATTTTTAAAACGCGGCTGGCATGTGGGAATATAAAAAAAGGTTGTAAAAAGGAGTACGAGTTCAACAGGTATCATGGAGGATAAAAGTGTTGTGCCCGTAATGAGTGGTTTATATTAATTGGTCACTGGGATAAGGTTAATAAATAAAACAGTGTTTTAAAATTCAGTGTTGATATTTTTTATTTGCAGTTTCAATTTCCAATGAAAGTTAAATAAAGTTAATTGTAGGTTTTACAATGTTGAGTACAATTTTGTTCATTACATTTTAATACTGTAATTTTAATGCCTGTGGTAAAGTATTACCCTATCAAATTTCTTATCTTAGCAGTATTGTTTTAAAATTTTCTTTAAGCCGTATCAATTAGACACTTGACTATTATTTCCTTATTCATGTTGACTTAGAACATAAATGAAAATAGCAATAAGTACGAGTATGTAAGAATGTAGCTGCAAAGCTCAAAAATCTTACATAGAAGTCTATTTGCATATATTTTGTTCTAAGCGCTAGCGAACGTGAGTGTACAGATCGCGATTTTTACTATTTTCTTGACGGTCCATTTCGACAGCCACAATGTCGCGAAAAGACAATATTTTAGTGTTAACATCATGTTTCAGATATCGACTAACAGTATCCGAAGTGTAGTATCGTTGTTCTGAACATAAACAAGTGAGGAAAAGTAGGATTTTCTTTGAGTAGTCGACTTAGTATTAATTCCAAACATATCTACTTAACGGTTCTGAACATAGATATGAGAAGTAGATTTTAGGTATATTGTGGAATTACGTAAGTACTAAAATAATTGTTTTTACTCAAAACATTTAACAGTTTACAAACATAAATATTTTTTTAATATATATTTTTTTAGCATATGTGTAGACAATTCAATAGGAAAATGAAAAAAACAAATTTATGTAGTTCTTATATCTTTGCTATAATGTCTACTGGGTGCTACAAGAAATACATGCTTACCTTACCTATATGATATCTGTTGCAATTTATACCATGTTTCACAGAAATTTATATGAAAGGACTATTAACTTATTTTTGTACTGTCTGAGAGATACTAGTAAGCAGACATTTAAACATATTTTACGCTCACACTACATTTACTTAGCGCCTTGTCTCCTGTGACTAGATTATTAGACATCGATAAACCATGCGTTGCCATGGATATGATGGCACATTTTGTCGGTCCCGGCTGTATGCACAGCGATTGTAAGACGCCCCTTGGGTGGTTCGAAAACTCTCGACACCAGCCACTCTTTGTCTAGATCATAAGAACTTACTTCGTGTCTAAAATCAACATTAGTAAACTCCGATACCCCAATACCACGAGAGCTAAGACCGGTCGGGCAGCTGCGTGGACATAAAGACATGGAGTCTGGCCGCGGATGAACATTGTCTCGAGATCAGAGGTCAGTGTGGGGAGAGATGGGTGGTTGCATGCTGGGGTATGTCGATTTGATGTAGGAATCGATGGGAATCTGTAAATTAATGTGAATAAAATGTGATTAAAATATGAGACAGTTTTAAGACAAAAAGGTGTTCTTCATAACTGCTCGAAGTAATAGGTAAATAAAATTGTAATCGCTTATTTCCTAACCTATTGCTTCGTTTGTTTGAGCAGATACTATACTACTCGTATTTAAAAATTAAACTGTTTTTAAAAGTGAAATAACAAACATATATAACGGCAAATTAACTTTTTTTTTACGTGGATCGGTTCACATTTGACTACAGCCTGCCTGATGTTAAGCATTACTGCAGCCTAGGGTGTAACACGTTTACCTAGAAGATACCTAAAAATAAATTAGTGAGTATTAAAAAATTGTTAAATTAAATATTAATAATAATAAGTAGGTATTGTTACAGAAAGAATTACAAAATTAGTTACAAATAATGAAATAAATAAAATAAAGTTCTAAATTCCTTTACTACTAGTACTTCTATTCGATACTAGATGTCGCACGTTGTCTGGAGCGACACTAGCGACAAAACAATTTCGGTGGCAATATGGTGGTACTAATATAAATATTAAAGCGACATCATCGGGGAATAGCAGTACTAGAGTGTTAAAGCTACTAGATAACAGATGGTAGTAAAAAGACAAGCTTAGGACTCGCAATTATTTTGATATTTATTTTAATGCATTATGTCTTAGAAAATTAATATTTTTACACAAGAATTTATCATCATTTTTGGGCAAGAACAGTGCAAGATAGGGATTATTGGCGTAAGAGGGAGGAGGCTTATGCATACCCTGCAGTGGTTCTATTAAGCTGATGATGATGATTGTTTATGAAACCTGATTGTAATGTTAAAACAAAATAACGCTGGTGTATCTATTAAGTTAAATGATTTTGCACTTACGTCACTTATTACGTTACAATATTTAATCATAATTATTGAGGTTTTTTGGTTACTGAGAAAATTTGAAACATTAATGAAACAACAAAACATTTTATGTTGAATATGGTATTGATTGATTCTTTTACCTCATTATAAAAGTCAAATTAATCATGAACGCATCTTACCGCTCCGTACGATACCAACCTGAAAAACACAATTTTTCGCGCCATCGAAGCGTTCCAAAGACAATTATCGGCAAAGTCCCAATACCCTGACAAACATATTTTTCCGACCTCTTTTGTACGAATTGCCACCTTTTTGCTTTCAGAATAAGGTTTAATTTGTATTTTGATCGCGGATTAGAATGTTAGGTCTTATTTAGGCTGCGTGACGGGAGCACTAAGCGGTTAGGGCCCTTATTAGTCGTAATTTTACACTAGCGTTAGTGGCCGAGGTAATAAAAACTTATTGGTATTCGATACTCTTTTGTCCAGATTAGTTTCGGGTGGTTTTGATTTTATTTGGATTTATTTCTTTTGGCTGTAGTGATTCAGTTTTATTTACAGCAATAAACGTTTAAAGGTATTATTAGCGAATTTGACTGACATTGTGTTTGTTGGTTTGTTTGTTTTGTCAAGTCAAGAAGTGCCGCAGTTTGGCCGTATTCCAAATATTTGCAATAAAAAACATACTTGTGTACGCAAATCCTCCCTAAGATTTATTTCCGTGCGTTCCGGCGTCTGTCGTCATTATGCTAATCATACGTCGAGAAGGGACTTCGTTATATATCTCGTAGAATTACCCCGTTGTCCCCTTGCCTCCAAATTTAATAATGCTGTAAAGATGAAGGACATGCATGCATTTTCTTCAATAATTACTTTGTTTCAAACATTTTTTCATAAAAACTGAAAAGGAAAATACGATGCTGGAATTATTTTGTTCTAAAATAAAAACACTCTGATCAAATTTACGTAATAAATTAGGTACATAAGAAATAACAAATCAAACATGTGGAACATTTTCACAACACATGAAAAATAATATGATTACGATGACAACTTAACATTTAGGTACGTTCCAAAGAATTAGTTTGAAAGTAAGTAGGTATACGATTTATCTTTGAATGTTTTTTTATCACAAGCTAACTAGTAGGTACTTTTTTGACTGGCCTGTTAGCTTAGTTGGTAGTGGCTCTGCCTTCTAATCTAGAGGTCGCGGGTTCGATTCCCGCATGACACAAGTATTTATGTACTTTAATAAAAATTATAATTACTTGTGTTGAGTCTGGTCGTTTGTATGTATAATAAGTATGTATTTACAAAAGAAAAGTATATTAAGTATTATATCCGTTATCTAGTACCCACGACACAAGCGTTTGCTTAGTGTGGGGCTAGATGGCGCTGTGTGCAATGTCCCGGAATATTTATTTTATTTATTTATTTATTTATTTATTTCATTTTCACAAACTGGCAAAGTGGTGTCGCGGCGGTTTTTTCTTAACAGACATTAAGCTTTTAGTCAATTGGTGTAAAAGCTTTTCTTATTGGTTTCTATTAGTTGTTAAAAAAATATTAAATTCGTTTGTCTTTGTAAGAAATTATAAGTGTGAGTCTTATTAGAAATGAAGTAATTCTGTTACTAATTTATTAATAAAAAATAATGCATAAACCAGCAATGCAGGTAATAAAAAAGTATTTATTTAGCGCTAAATAAAATTATTTTGTTGTAATAAACATATAAATAGTGAGTATTCTTACGTAACCAAATATCACAATAATTTGGATATATTCACTTACTACTATTGCATTATTTACTACTAGCTACATTTTAAAACAGATAACAAAGCAGTATTTAGAGATAATTTTAGTAGTTCATCAATACCAACAAAGTTTCCAACGACTTTTAACAAAAGTCACATTCATCCCTCAAATTGCGCGGTCCGCCGCCGTCCAAACAATGCCCTATTTACTTGGTCGATATTCCAATAGTTTTCTCAAACTATCCAAATTTCCAACCTTTCGCAGTACAAGCCCCGAAGTCCCAACAAAAGATAACCCTACTATTATTGATGGAGGCCTGAAATTTAATATGAAATATTTCAAACTACACGCACACTACCGCGCGCACGCACACGTAGGGAGCCTGTACACACACAATAAAACTACACAAATACATCGAAGCGTAAGAGGGGTGTCTTTGTTACATTAAGGAAGAAGGGGCGAGGGGCGAGGGGCGAGGAGGGGTGGTTAAGGGGTGGGTTCTGTTTTGTATTCTGTTCGCTCGCCGCTTGTCCGTTTACGATTTCGCGCGGGACACTTGGAGATTTCTATTGCTGTGGCGGTGACAATTTGGAATTTCTTTATTAAGCTGCGGCAGCACTTGCCTTCTGGAATGTTCGGGGCCATCTAGATCGGTTTATGTCGATGGATGGTATGCATGATACGTCGATGGAATTGTTAATTGTTAATTATAGTTATTTTATAGATGTGTAGAATGTTTATTAGAAGAGAACTAAATGACTACTTGTATTTAGATTGGTATGTATGTAAATACCTTACCTATTGTGCTATACTGCAGATTCAATCATAGAATCCGATAATAATTTGTCAAAATTTCTAAGTTGTTTAAATCGCAGCATTTACCAAAAAAAAACATTTTGACTATCACACTATGTATTAACAAACATTGTGTAAGCTGATTTTTAGGCTAATTGTTCCCTTTAATTTTTTCCACCGTTTTGATACCCTTACTATTTATCTTATACAGAAACAAACAAACAGACAGGTCCAAGTTATATCTTCTCCACACAGCCTTCATTATCAAGACAAAATTAGCATTTACAAAGAAATCCACTCCCGCAAATTGTGCTAATTTGAAAGTCGAATGGTGAAAATAAGAGAAAATGTAGAAATAAGAGAGAAAAGGATAAAATTAAGAGTGAAAATAAAATATAAGAGATGATAGAAATGTATTCAGAGGAGCATTAGCGTGGCTGGACCTTATAAGAAGACAATTTTATGCTAATCTTTTTCCGCCACTTTAGCATTCTAGCAACAGACGTGGGCAGAACTAGGGCTGGCGAGTTTCCATTCTTGAATAGATTTAGCTCGCAAATACTAACAGGTTTTCGTACAAGTGAAATTTTGCCTGAGGAGTTTATCTGAATATTGTTTTGTTAACATAAAACCTCAGAGTTGATAAAAAAAAATCACTCTACTTTTTTCATTTTCTTTTTTTAGTTTGTTGGTTTGGAAAATTGTGAGTTATATATTGTGGGCAGATAAAGTATCCGAAATAACTGAATTTCTACTAAAGACTATGTTTACCTAATCTTGTTACAGGAGATACAAAAGGCTCATGTAGATAGGTATAATGGATTTGATTATGTCATTATTGTCATTATTAAGAACATAAGCAATAAAATGTTTATCCTGTCAAAAAAAAAGCACCTGCATCTGATAAAGCTCTGATTGTTGATTATAAAAAACATTGAGAGGTTGAGTCAACCCTGAGCTACAAATGAGCTGATATTTTTTCCCGGCGTCCAGACACTTCACGTCTTCGCGGTAAATTATTATGAATGTGGATTTTTCCTTTTCCCTTCCGGTGTCCATAATAATTTAACTAAGTTAAGTTTAACTAGCTGAAAATAATAGCGAAGACTGTGAACTTTGTTGGCTTTTTACATTTTATATTTATAGGAGTTTGAAAGATGCAATATACGACTATGTGTAGAATGTAGTTAGAAAGTGTCGGTACTTTGATTTTATACTAATGAACATCATTGACTGTGGAAGATGATGAAAATCATTATGGAAAGAAACTATTATCATTGTTAAACCAATCAACGATTATTTTTTCTTTTTTATAGATTATAAATACATTTACGAAGTCCATACCGGGCTTGAATGCCTTCTATTCAAGAAATGAAATTAAAGTTTTACGCAGCTTCGACAATCGCATGAACGAAAATTAAATTGATAATTTGTTTTAAAAGACGATGATTAGATAAAATATGTAGATTTAAAAAAAATAGTAAAACATAACCCACTGAATTGATGCTTCCTTTAAACAGATACTTACACATTTTTATTCATAATTTGTCAGAATTATATGTCATATTACAATAATCATATATCTACTATTCGCTTTTATTACAACTAATAATCAACATCAAAATTCATAATAATTAATTGAATAATCACTCATTAGTAAACAAACCTTTATCAAAAATATCGACTTTGCTGTACTTTTTTAAACAAATATACTTAGTTGTAAATAAAGTACAGTAAAGTCGATAATTAAACAAAGTACTTGTGTAGGAGTACATAGTTTTAAAGTTTTTCATTAAAACGTACCTATCTAACCCTCAGTTTTAGAAGTAGGTATTCTATGGAGAGTATCAAACTCCACGATCGATTCAAATTAGTCGTGTAACAATCAAACATTGTACTAAACAAACGAAACAAACAACTCTAGATAACAGAGCAATGAAAGCGCCCGTTCTGATTGCGACCCGTTAACAGTCTTAACATGGGTTGCCATGTGGATCGAATTACCGAGGTTAGGATATTTTTTTTTACAGATTTTTAATAAATTTATTCAAAATTTTCTTTTATAAAGACGAAGTTATTCTAGCAGGTTATGGAAAGTGTTAATCGCTAACTATATACTTGCTACAAACGATATCCTGTTAAATGCTGTCTTAATGTATCACTGAAAATTGTAAATGAATTATTTAAATTTCTGTAGCATTGTCTGATCATCTATACTAATATTATAAAGCTGAAGAGTTTGTTTGTTTGTTTGTATGTTTGTTTGTTTGAACGCGCTAGTCTCAGGAACTACTGGTGCAATTTGAATTTTTTTTTTTTGTGTTGAATAGACCATTTATCGAGGAAGGCTATATAACATCACGCTGCAACTAATAGAAGCGAAGAAACAATAGAAAATGTGGGAAAAACGGGGAAAATTATTCATCTTTGAGGGCTACCGTTGCGTGCGCTGCGAAAACGGTTCAAGATATCAAAAAAATGTGTATGAAAGAATTATTCCTCTTGAAATGATCTAACAATATGTCTGCAACAGTATATGTCTATCTTTTAAGGTTAACTCACTAGAACCGTTTTTATGGTAATAACTATTCCACGCGGACGAAGTCGCGCGCACCAGCTAGTACTTGATAAATTCATAGAATACTTATCCTGCCCTGCTATCTAAACCAGCACTTTATAACACAACACTCCCAACCTCCACGCGCTACGCACGTCTTAAACTTTCTCGAAACTAAACATAATCAACAACAACAAGAACAAGCGAAAACAAAATTTCCTCTAAATTATAAACAAAACAAACACGCTCGTTCGGGCAACACCGTTCTTAAAGTTGAGGAGCACGCACACAGGCCCGGCTCCCTCCCCAACCCACGAAGGAATGGTCGAAGATAACTGCACCACTCTTAAAAGACCCTCCAAACATCCTTATCTACTACGCGGTCAAACGGCCACTGTAAAATTTAAGAGCTTCGCCCTAACTGGTCGCCGCTCGTGGGGTTGACTACCTAAGGAGCGTAAGAAGAAATACACCCGGGAGCAAGCGGACCGACCGCCTTAAAGTATCCCCCCTCTAGCCCCCTCCCCCCTTCTTAATGCCCACTTTGTAGGATGTCCATTAATTATAGCAAGCGACCGTTCCGAGACGATCGAGCGGTGTATTTGGTGAAATTGCAAAAAGGGATGGAATTTGGAGCGAATTTTGGAACCCGTTGTTTTGTGAATAGCCCAAATGGAATGGGTTAAAACCTCTATTCGGTAGGTTTTAGTAGGAATCGGCTCGGGCTGGGATGTTTAAAGGAAATGCGGAATTAGATAAGGACTAGAAGTACAATTGCTGAATAGATAAGAGGTTTTAATTCTAGAATGATATTTTTTATTTATTTTTAGCTTTGAGAATGACATTTTGCAGTTCAATAAATCGAGCTATTAAATAGCCATCGAAGAATGTAAAATGTGGAGTCATTAGTATTATGATAGACTAGTGATGTCACTCAAACGGACTTGTTTACCCAAGCGACAAATTTTTTGAATTTTTTATTTATACTGATTTATAGCTGTTTTTGTACAATTATAACTTATTTGATTATGAAAAATTTCATAATTTCATTTTATTTTAATAAATATACCTAAAACATGGACGAACAGAACTTTACAGATAATTTCTTCACATACATTCTAGAATATTCCCAATCATAATAAATTAATTCTAAAAAGGTATAGATTTTCTCTTATTTATGTCTAAGGGAAATACCACAAGCAAGAGATCAAAGTAACTATAATCTGTTTTGAGCTCATAATACTCTTATATAGGAACAAAAGCGCTTTTTTAAATAAGTTAAACCATATCAGTAATTAAATTTGAGAACCTTCTCGAAGAAAACAATATTTAAATGGATAGAGAAAATCTTCTTGCTAATTACTGTGCTCGGTAACTTCGGTTATTCTCGAACACTCCAAGCATTAAATAAAAGGAAATACGTATGGAACTAAATTGTCTAGATTTATTGAGAAACTTGTGGTGCTCGCGGTCTTGTTTGCATTAAGGAGTAAAACTAGCAGTCCCTATTTAACCCCTTAAAAAGTGATATTTCCAAAAATCATTCCATATGAGATGTTATGGCCGAAATGAAGGCAATACTGAAAATTTCTGTGTCTATGGACAACAAGGTAAGTAAGATGCGATAGTATGTATAGTAATTATCATACGTATCAACTATTTATACATAGCATATAATGATACTAAATTTGACTGGCCTGTTAGCTTAGTTGGTAGTGGTTTTGCCTTCTTATCTAGAGTGGTGGGTTCGATTCCCGCATAACACAAGTAATTATGAATATTAAAATTTGTAATTACTTGTGTTGAGTCTAGTCTTATGTATTTACGAAAGAAAAGTATATACATATTTATTATACCCGTTACCTAGTACCCACGACACAAGCGTAAGCTTAGTATGGGACTAGATGGCGCTGTGTGCTTCATTACTTGTTATAAAGACAGTTTTCACTCATTTTCAATACTAATAAATAATAAAAGGTCGATGTAAGAAAGACCACTTGACGGCATCGAGGTCAGAGGTCGGGGCGTGAGTGGGTGATTAACACACACAAGCACACACACAAACACATCAATCACGTGGAGAGGTAAGACGAGAACGGTTCCAAGTATTCGGTTGCCCGTAGGCAACGGGGTATTCTGGAGAAAAAATATATATCTTCGGTTATTAAAGGTTTATCTGTAGCAAGACTCAGAAATTATGCGATAATGTTGCAAATAAACGAACAAACAGAGAAAATGATAAACGAACAAAAAATCTTTAAATGGTTGGAACGTGTTCTGTTATCAATTCTAAGTACCTCTAAACATTTTTTTTAAATATCTCCAATGTTCAGACTTTCGACCCTCTTCAGCTTTATTATAATGTATAGATAGATAGAAGATGTATACATTATATTTCACAAATAATTCAAGAATAAGCGTCCGTTAATGTCGCCCGGTAATATCTCAAGGGTTGCCTCAAGTACCACGTGCCTACATAATAGGGTTGGCAAAATTCCATTACATTGTGAGTTATATACTACGAATAATTAAGACTATAGAAACATAACTGGGCAAAAGTCCCACTAGAGGCTGCTACGACTCAACTGCTGCTGCCATGGTTGAATTGCTGGGTGGGGCTTAACCGTTTACCGATCAACTACAATCAAGAACGAAAAACAGCGAGAGAGTCAACCGCCGCTGACGCGGTTGAGTTTGTGGGCTGGGCTCAACCTTTAATCGACCAGCAGCGACCAAGCATTTTGCAGCATTTAGCCATTTAGGTACCTACGCATAATGTTTAAGGCTAAGTTAGTTATTTTTAAGAACCTAGTTGTAAAATTATTATGTTTCGTAGCCATAAATCATTTTTGTACGCAATAGTTTTTTTTTTCTATTTTCATTTCCGGCAGCATAAGTAATCAACGAGCAAGCTTTGTATGCTAGTGATGAGATAGAGATAAAATGTGGATGCATTTTCGACGCAGAATTTCTATGGAGTTACAATTCTATATTAACAATTGTTCGTAAGTTATATACAAGTTACGTTAAGGCTGTTAAAGTTGTTGTATTAAAGAAGTTTTAATGAAGAGTGAATTATTAATGTTATAGTCGCTAAGGATTTGCTTCGCTGATTGTAGGGTTAAGGTCGTGAAGGTTAGGTTTAGCTACGTTGGATTTATGAACCTACTAGAGATTGTCTGCGTTCTTTCTAGCTAAAATGTGGCCTATGTCTCTCCATAACAAAGCCCATGATAATATAATCCGTACGTCCGTCCGTTGTAGCCTACAGGCAAAAAAAAACAAACTAACAAATTCATCTTTGTTGTTACCTTCTTCTTCTTCTTATAGTATGTAGTGCCCAACTCTGGTGTCGAGAGTTTATCAAGCCCTTGAGGGCCTCTGACTTGGCTTAACGACTGTCGTACTAGACAAACAGCCGGGACCTACAATTTAACATATTATATATGACCCACGGAAGAGCCCAAAATGGAATGCCACTTTGTTGTTATAGTAATATAAGACTTAACTTAATGTAAAATCTTCTAATTTCAAAGTTGTAGTTCTTGAATTTCTGTTAATGTAAATAATTTATTGTTTCACTTATTTTTTTTCTTGGTCTATTCATACTCAGTATCAATCCTGAATAAAATTATCAAAAATAATAAAGATTCCAATTGAGCTCAGGTAATTTCCCACATATATATATTTCAGTCATATATATATTTATAATAATTCTTTATTGTATTACACATAAAGAAAAATAAATCAAAGAAATCCTAATCGTGTCTGAAGTAGACTTCATTGCTATCTTTATTATTCTAGTGTCATTCTAACCCCGATTCAAGCACCATCATTCTCAAAGCCACGTTCTTACTTATATAATATGTACTTATTCCCAAATCGCTAATATAATTCTTACTGCAAACACGAGACGCCTCAGATACGCTCTTAGCAACAATCATATTCTTAAAAACAGCTTTTATCGTCATGTAGATCAGAACTACGTTCCAAACGCCATTTACATACGTACATATCCCCGAAACGGTAATATACTTCTTACATCCACACAATCCTCTTCAGAATTGAATGTCCTTGCGAATTTCCCTCGTGATATTATAAAATGAAATTTATAATACTTTTAAATTCATCTCTTCTTATCATTAATTTTACTGTGCACCTACATTACTGAAACAACGTTCCTATACACATTACATGCTAACGTACTATAATATAATAATATGTACTTATTCACTAACGCTAATGTTGTTAACTTACATTCACACAATATTCTCAGGATTGGGTGTTCTTTGCAAGGTTCCTCATTGTAGCACAAAATAAAACGCAATACTATTAAACTCTTCCAGTCTTTTCTTTTCATTAATTTAATGATACACCTACATTACCGAAACTACGTTCCGAAACGCCTAATATATATTATTGTACTTGCTAACATATTATAATATGTACCTACTTATTCACTTACACTAATGTACTTCTTACATCCACACTGGACTCCTCAGAATTGGGCGCTGCGGGGCGGGGCGCGGGGGGTAAGACACTCGATCAATACCGACCCGACTTTCAAACTGCTTTCACCCTCACGAAAGTCGCTCGGACTCTGGCCGTGCGGAGCGGCCGGGAGTGGGCGAGAGATGATAGAACCATATCATATTAATAAAAAACGGTTTCCGAAAAACAGAAACGTGCGACAGGACTATTTATAGTTCTTCTTCTTCTTATCGAATGAGAGTGGCCAGCTCTGGTGTCGAGAGTTAATCAAGCCGCCCCAAGGGCCTCTGACATGGCTTATCGACTGCTGTACTGGACAAACAGCCGGGACTTACAATTTAGCGTGTCAACCGACACACGGCAGTGCCCAAAATGGAATGCCAGTTTTCTTAGCAAGCTACAAAGCCTAAACATGCCAAATAAAAATACATTTTACAAAAATCCAAGAACTAAAAAAATCTGTTCACGTTAGTTTGTTAGCTACCTAGTATGTTCTTGTATAGTAGGTACATTACATCTATTGTGTGTGAGTATTGTGTGTTAGTTACTACCTACGGCGTTTTGTGGGTTAGAATCCATCTTAATCAACAACAAACACAAAAAACATACATCACCGGCTGTTAAGTAATTTCGGCCCCCTTTTAAACACATTTCCTTATTAAAAAAATATGGGTAAAAAGAGTTTTTTCCGTTAATCTTATATCATCTTGATAGCCCACAAAAATCTCTCCCTTTTTGAAAGCTAATAGTTTTTTATCTAAAGAAACAAAGAAGGAGAGAGAATAAAAACATTTATTTTGGCAGGTTTTCAGAACACAAAGCAAAAACAAAAACAATTACACAATTAAACTTAAATCTGCCATAACAATCCAGCATAATGCCGATATCGATTTCTTCATGATGGTAACATCATCTCTCTAACCTTTCAACCGTCTTCTAGTTCTGTCTTCACGTACTGACCCCACATTTTGCCTCCCCCGCCCGGTCTTATCGGACCCGCTATATATATATACACATACATACATATGTACATGGTCTGATTGTATCTACTTATGTATGTGCGCTAATTTCATCTCACTAATTATAATTAACTTCGGATGATTATTACGTAGATTTAATGTGTGCTTTGTACTTATTGTGAGATTTGGTAGTTTATTTAAACGAACATCTTAGCTTGAATAAGACACATTGAAATATAAACAAGAAAATAATAAATATAACCTATATTAATATCCGAAAATTGTAACGGTGTCCAAAAATGATTCCGCAGGCAATTGTTTTTTTTTTATCACATATAAGTGAGTTCGTATGAGAGAAACCAAATCTGGTGTCAGAGTTTTCAAACCACCCTAGGGGCCGCTGACATCAAGAATCTTTTTTGGTCCGTTAATTATTATCAACAAGAATAACTAACTCTTCTCAACGGTTTTAGTGACCTAAGGTCATCTTATCATGAGAACAGAATACTCCGAATAATGCTCAGATTCTAACCCTTTAAAGAAGCTGCGTTTCTCATGAGAACGCGCGAGATGAAAGGGTTAATCTGACCCGGGGTCAATATCGGCACTACTACGTCGCTGTGTGGAGATCCAAGCTGTAATATTGTCTCACGACTGTCTTTCTTTGTAAACATTTATTTTATCTCAGTTCTGTATACATACCCTTGTTTAAATCTTTTAATTTTCAGAGTAGACAATTTTTTTATGAAGTCTAGTGTAACGAATATATTAGCCACGTTTGATCAAGGCCTTAATTTAAAGGAAACGTTTATAAATGAAAAACGAAGTATTAGTTTTTAGTTTGATCATTTGGATTAAAGAAGATGGATTGTTTTCTTTAAAAAATAGGTTTTAGTAAGTTGTAATCTATTTTTTGTTTAATAGTTCGCTCTACAAATTTATCACTCAAATACAGGTTATAAGGTCAGTGGTCACCGTGATCGCCGGGTCATCGCGACCGGTAACGGGTTGTTTAGGGTTAAAAAGGGGTTTGCATACAAAAACCAACTGTAAAGAAACGTGAGAAGCAGACTATAAAAAAAATTAACCACTGTTTTTAACAAAGTTAATCTAGACTTTTTACAGTCTTATCTTTTCCTATACATTTGTTTTTATAATATACCAATAAATAATGAATAATATACTAATTTTAGGAAGAAAGAAGAAGAAAGCTAAGAAGAATGTGTAACTGAATAAAGATTTTTTTTACTATAATAAAATTAAAACCCATATAAAATCTAATAAGAATATCTGTCTGCAAGTTCGTATGAAAGTTTTCAAACCACCTTAAGGGCATCTGATATGGACTAACAACTGCCATACTATTTCAAACAGCCGGGAGCAATAAAATAATCAGTACAAAATCTAAAAGAAACTGTCTTTTTGCTAGTCTAACATCTTTTTGCTGACTGTACAAACATTGAATTCAGTTCACAACGGAATAACAAAGTAATTAAAAATAAACTGATACCAAATGGTATCTCTTTTTCGGTTCGAGTCTACAAGATGATGTCGATTAGAAATCACCATTTCAAGTGTTGCTACGGACTGCTACGCTTCTGCTATACAGTAGGTTCTACGGCTAGTAGCAAATTGCAACGATTTGGATATTATTCATATCTCTATATGCCCGATTTCAATATTGTTAAGATTGTTATTTTCGGGTAAGCACGCTCCATCTTAGGCCATAGCCTTTGCCTGCTATCAGGTAAACTATGGTCAAGTGCAAACCCGTTCAAGTTAAAAAAAAAAAAAATGTTGTGTCTCAAAATATAAGGAATCCAAGTCAGTATACTTTTCCTCTTTCATGCCTGAACGGAGCGATTGATCTTCCTGATTTTTAGTCGGCCTGATTTTAAGAGGCCGACGACGAAAAATCAGGAATACAAGTCACTGCGTTGAGGCATGAAGGTGGATCAAAAATCAACAAACAAGCTTCTTTCATATTTGATATAATATATTGCAAAGAACACAAGTAATTTTTGTGATATTTTTGATTTTTGTTTATCAGCAGAATGTTTAAAAAACTTCATTTAGATACATTACTATATATTTTTGTAATAGGTCATATTTTTTTTTTTTAATCTGAATCTAAAGCGAGATAATATTTGATTTTAGCTTTAAGGAAAGTTAGTCAAATTGGTAACAAAATGTACGATCTAATTATTGATCTCCATCAGTACAGCGTACTTGTACTGATGGAGATCAATGGATCTAATACATTGACAATAATTTCCGATTATAAAATTTTCACTTTCATGTACCTATTCGACTATTTGAGCGGAACCTGTCGAATTATGTGTTATCTAGATTATTCTTCCAAGAAACATGAATCTACGTTAAAACAAAGTAAATTGAAGTGTGAAGTTTGTACAACAGCATTGCTTAGTTTACGACATCGTGCAGTTGTGCAGTCGTGCAGTTGTGCAATAAACGCCGAGTCGTGCAGTTTATGGATATTGTTGAGATATGGCCAAGTGTCAGGGGGGTTGTTGAAGATATCTCTATTCTTCTCTCTTATGCATGTAACTTTCATCTATTATATACTAATTTTATGACGAAAAGATATAGTATTCTTTATGTTACTTAATTTTTTAAGATACAGTGACATTACACATGTCCCATGTGTGGATATGTGTCTTTTTTAGTCATTCATAGGTGGCCACTTCAGTTTCTTGCCAAACCACGTGTACTTTGCTAAAATTATAATAATAATTCATATGGTTCCACTAAACTAAAAATATAGTTTACCAGTCACTGTAATTTATCTCTATTTTACAAGGACTAGGAATGAAACCAAACATACTTAGCACAAGTACCGCGCATTCACAAGTGCTACCGGAGATTTTCCCAAAGTAATCTCCTAAGAGCGAAGTACATAAACACGTTCCCTGTAAAGTGGACATAAATGATTCACTGCCATCATCCTAAAACGCTATCACGCAGTCGTTTGCTCACCCATTACTATTTTACTACTTAGATATTCCGTGCACTAAACTAAATAACGGGCCAAGTACCAGTCCGGAAAAGCAGATTTATACTACTACCCAACTAAGATCATAAAACTATACACACCCGACCCGCGTATTAATACAACGCTATTTATCATGACCCTCCCCCTTCCCCCCGTCTTTTGTATAAGAAAACACCCGGGTACAGTCCACCGAACAAGTTTCGTCGGCGAAAACTATTCTAACGTTCGCTGGTAACAGCACAACTTGTTCGTACATGTTCTTAACTTGGGTGCTTCAGCGGTCGTTCGAGGAAAATTGGAAAATTTTGTCGCGACACACGAATTTCAACCTAACAGTTAAAAGATACAGTTGTTAATTGATTGTGGGGTATTGATAGTGAATTCGATGGGTTGTTGAGGTGAATTCGGCTTTGTTTGTAGAGAATAAAGTTTAGTTTCGGCTGCGGTCTGCGCGGGCAATTCGCCGGAAGGGTAGACTCGTAAGGAAGTTCGGCGATTATGTTTAGTCAGCGGCGCTGTGTAATGGAAAGGAAGTAGGAATTGGAGCCTGTAAGATGTGGTGGTGCTTCCTCCTCGTGTGTGGAAAGAAGGGAGAAGAAAACATGTCTTGGTCGTAGATTACTAAAGAAAATGTAAATGTAGAAATCCACTTAGAGCTAAGCGAATCTGCTATGGATAGATAGATGGGCAAATTACCTTGTCATAATAAACATCATGCATATAATAAGTAGGTATTTGTTTCTGTCATTTCCAGAAAGACGTTATAAATATCTGCGTTATGGAGTTGTTATATGACACAAGTATTTCTGCTAAAATGCCATTTTTATTATAGGTACATATAGTAATTACATTATATTTCGTTGAGAGTTTTCAAACAGCCCAGGAACTTTTGCCGTCTCTTGAACATACTGATACACTCTTACCATCTTTATTCAAGCATGCGTAACAAAATCAATTCTATCTCACACGATCTCATCTCTCTATCTCTTTGTTCCTTAATTCCTGTGGTATTGAACTTCTCACTCCTTTGTTGTTCTCATTCCTCTTTGAGACCTCAACCGCGGCCCTTTTGTTCACCTTACAGGGCGCGCTAATTTGCCTACGAAACTTTCTAAATAGAACATTTAAGGGAAAAGGTGTACTTACTCGTAATTAAGATATTTGTTGAACGGATTATCTATGTTTATCTTTATACCTATACTATGAAATGATCCTATGATATACCTGGGTTTGTGGAACAGATTCTGTAATATTTTCTACCACAGGCTTTTACGTAGATCATAACCCAAAAAAACAATTTATAAAACACTAGTGGGTGCTCGCGGCTTTGCTCACATTGAGAATTAAAACTTGCATCCCTTATTTCACCCTTTTGAAAATGCCATTTCCAAAAATCCTTTCTTTGCGGATGCCTACGTCATAACATCTACCTTCATTCCAAATTTCAGCCAGTCTGTCCAGTGGTATGGGCTGTGCGTTGATAGATCACTATATCAGTCAGTCACCTTTGAGTTTTATATATTTAGATTTAAAATACAAGTTTTGCAGCTTTCATTAGTTTTTAAGTGTATTTGACATTTAGATTCCTTAAATTAGAATAAAGATGAGTGCTGTGCTGCCTACTTAAAGAGATACACCACAATCTAATTTAAAAAAAACCACACACAGTATTGAACTAGTACATTTGCCCAACATTATCCTTCAAAGACCTACCTAACCTCAAACCCGAGCCACTTAAGGTTGCCAATATTCAAAACTCAGCGAAATACTATCGTGTAGGCAAAGATTGACGGAGCGAACTAATAATCGGAGGGTGGCAACCCCTTGCCACCCCGATATTAAGGCGGGAGTAACGGCGCAGTTTTCCACCGTGGGTGTTACCCCCGGCTCGTAAGAAGGGGTGCAAACTTAGGGGGTTAACACTAATATTAAACTATGTACTGGACGAAATAGTCGAGGATTTGCTCAGCCGTGAATGATTAGAAACTGTTTTGATTGAATTGCTCAAGTATTTTCGTTAGATGTGGACTTATTGACCTCTGTGGAGCTTTGGTTTGAGGTGAAAATTAGGTTTGTGTGATTTTTTTGTTACTCAAAAAACTTAGAGCACAATTTGTTGTGAAAAGTAGCAGCTTCGTTTGTAATTGTTGAACGTCATAAATAAATGAACAGCAAGCAATTTTACAAAAATCGAAAATCAATACTTGTCGCATCGCTACATGTTTTTTATTTTTTTTTAAATCAATGTTACTATAAATAAATGTATCCTGCCTACTAGCATATTATTGAAAACAAAGCACAGTTCTTATTCCAATTCCGAACAGTAGTGATGTACAAAACCGTACAAGAACACGATTACCATACAGGAACCCAATCTGGCAGAAAGAGGAGCGATAGAGGAGGACAAATGACCCAATTTCCCGCTGGCTCCGAGGCCCTTCACTAAACTCCACCGGCGCGGAAAGGGACTGAATCAGGGAGATGCTAGGGATGGGGTAGGAAGGAACAAGACTCAGTCCTGTCTTGAAATACTAAGATTACAATCCCTAACTAAAAAAATACTAAGTTTTCACTAAAATGCTTGAGAAAGGATATGCTACAAAAGACTGACACTGTCTTGAAATATGGAAACTGAAGAAGAAAATTCGACTTTCGTTCGTAATCCGGACTGATAGTAAGTTCTTCTCAAATTCACTTGATTTTGTATATCGTGAGCCTGTTGCACAACAACTTGAAGTAGCAAATCATCAGATTAAATTAGATACTCGCTATATTCGATTGATAATGAGTTACACTCATTCTGTGCTCTTATAACAAATCAGTGGCTATGGTAGTATCTTCGTCGTTACCAACATAACTCTATAATGTTTTTCACCATCCTAAGTAATAATAAGAAGATATAAATGAAAAATATAAAAAAAAACATTTTTTTTTATTGCGAGAAACTGACATTAATAAGCGAAAGCGAAAGAGATAATTTAACTATAAAAAACAATAAACATTAAAAGTCCTTCAAGACCGGACAGTCTCATATCACTCACCACATCACTAAATCTTTCTGAAACTAAACAAATACGCATGAAAGTAAGCAATGGAAGTTAGTTAGGGCCGCAAATTTTAATATTTGACCTAGTTGTTAAAAAACACGGAATAAGCTTTTTAAAACCATGAACGCATGATTACCTTTATCTTTTCCCCTATTTTAGTCTTAAAACTTAAGTCATTATGGTTTAAAATTGTCTGCGTTTTGAGTAGATAAAATTGGAGTTCTTTTGCACTAGTACACTAACCTATTTGCTTTGAACGGTCACCTCGATGTTAAGACAAGTGAAAATAACGAACCCGATCCTACCCCAAGCAGAAAAGTAACTTCACTTTTTAAACATGAACAAAGGTAAGTATAGTTAGTTTGTTGCTATAGTCCATTTCATATAGCAAGTCACCTGTGACAGGTCAGTAGAACGTAAAAGAACATGTACATAAATTATTGTGACGTCATGCTCATATTGAAATATTTCTATTTATTAGTGAAAACATTATGTAAGTTAGCAAAAATAACTATTAATATAAACAGTAAAAATTATAAGACATCAAATAAAGGGTATTTTTCGCGTTTACATACTCGCATTCAATGTTACAAAAAAATAAAATACTAAATTTCATCGCACAGCAAAGTTACGGACTACTGCTAATTGTGACGTCATTTTCGTTGGGTTGGGACTTGGTAATCGATTATTTTTGACATCAAAAAAATATCGCAAAAACAAGTATTTATCATTTCGATCTATCAGAGATAATGATTTATGTACTTCAAGCACAATGATTTTATGCGATTTTTTATTTTAAAATAATTAAGGAAGGTATTTATGAGTTTTGTATCATAAAAAATATAGCGAAAAACATAAAATTTTTGTGTATCATAATTTCATTTGAATAATTTAATATATATTTTGGCTTCATAATATATTATACTGGCAATACTAGCAATATTATTTTATCATAACTGTATTCTTTTCTTCTTCTCAATTTGTCCCTTCCTTAATTTATCTGTAGGAATTTATTGTGGGTTCGACGAATATTATTTTGTGATTGTCGGTAATTCACATAACATTTTTAGGATAGGCAGATGAAAAATAGCCACAATCGATAATCGGTAAATTTCTAATTCGAATTACTGCAGTACATCATTACAATTGTCAAAATGATATTGACAAGTGACGTTTTATATGTGTCACAGGTGCCTTGCTATATGAAATGGATTATACTATATAAATATAATGTTCATTCACTTGAAGATTAAAAATGATGCCCGGCTGTTTTTCATAATACGTCAGCTATCTTAGAGGACCCTCGGGCTGTTTGAAAACTCTGACACCAGGGTAGGATACTCTCTTACTTACTTGAAGATTTAATTTTGAACACCTAAGACCATCACACCGAAAATTTTCCGCGCAATTCCAAAAATAACGTCCAAGATTTCATCCGTAGAAGCTCAAAAGGCGGCCATATTGAAATTTCAGTCCATTACCTACGTCGGGTGATAATATAATTTTCTCACGCAAGCCTTGTACCCTCAAGGGTCAAGGGACGAGCCCTAAAGAATGGCAGCAATCTTGCGGTAATTCCACCCTCTCCCACCAAACTATCACCTACATACCAGGGACTGACACGTATGGAACAAACCTTTTGTTTAACTGCTTATTTAAACCGGTTAAAATATATATTTTTTCGAGTCTTCGATTATGCAATTTCAAATGTTATTCGTAGCTGATGAGATGGAATTATTATAGCAATATTGCGAATAACCATTAAAATATTAAGTATTATGGCGTCCACAGATGATGATTAAGTACTTTACATAGATTGAATGTGAATTTTACGACAGTTGAAAATAAAAATATTTAAGCAATTCAATTTTTTTATATATTGTCATTTCAGAATCTGGTCTCATATCCTTTTTTTTACGCGGGATAGGTTTACGTTTGATTACAGCCTGCCTGATGTTAAGCATTGCTGCGGCCTAGGGTGTAACACGCATCTTGAATTTAATTATTGTAATTATTATTTGAATTGTATATCTAATTATACTTACGCTTAAGTAATACAATTAAGTTTTTGACTTGTAAATTTACATATATTAAATAGTACTGTAATTATTTTCTAGTATTTACAACTATACAATGTGACGTGTAAAATGGTTTTATGAATAAATGATGATTATGATTATGATGTGAGTATCTTGAGCGAGAACTAAAATAAATTTTAAAAATATTATCTTGCAAGTGTCAGTAATACGTTTTTCATAACTACTGATTGATACTGATGATATTGTAAAGCGTCAGTGTCAAAATTAACTGGGACTCAATGCTTAACATCAGGCAGGCTGTAGTCAAACTTAAACCTATCTCACGTAAAAAAAAAAAACTTCTTTAGTAAAAAGATACCTCTATTTACCGCTATTAAAAAACAAAACCGATACACCGTCCCTATCCCATAGTACATGTATAATGTGGGTGTGTTTGTAGAGAGCCGTTTTCATTAAAACTTGCATGGTTTCGGCGATACTGCGCGGTCGCAAGTTTTGTGTAGATATCATCGGACAGGATAGCCTGTCAGGACTTCTCTACGATATAGTTTCGGTGTTAAGGTATAGGTAACTAAAAAGGTAAGGTTGGGTTTGTATGGTGTTTGGTTTGGTTTCGGGAAGAGGATATTATTTTGGCCCTGCCTGTTTGCTGCTGACTTTACTACTTACTACTGTTTTTATAAATAAAAAACGCTGATAATTAATCATTTGTAAAGAATTTCTTTAAAAATTAGTTAATTGAGCTAAACTTATTCATTTCATAAATCATGAACTGGACTATGAATACATATTAATGTTATGTATTTTATCAAAACAAGATACCCAATCACGTCCCATCTTACAAGTTTTTCATAGCTGGTTAAATCTGCTCTATGACTCTACTAGGATAATACATATTTTATTGTCATTCAAACTTATAATAACCGATACAAATTCCCAACCAACAGCAACCTAGACAAATAAACCACGTCCTTGATCCTACCAAATTAAAACGAGCCTCGCAAAACAGCGAAGTAAAACCAGTGTTTTCACGTACGTTGTATATTATTTACGAGTGAAATATTGCTTAAAGTTGCCCGCTCGGGGCGGTAGTTAAGGAGGAGTTCCGATGAAATATGTCTTGGAGGCGTCCCCTGACCCCCTACCCCCTTACTTGGGGGGGTATTAAGGTCGCCTTAAGCCCCTAATGTGTGGGTCGATAAGAACTTAAGGACGGTTGGAAAGGGTCTAATGCAGAGCTGCCGAGGTCTTGGGTTGAATTATTTTGATCGTTCAAAGGGACGGGCTTTGGATGTTTTATATGAGTCATCTTTTCGGTCTTATTTGTTGTTTTTAGGACGTTGAGTTTAGTATTGTTTGATTAATTAGATTGAGTCAGTGAATTTCTTTTACAGTGAGTGACTTGACGGTTTCAGTTATGTTGACGGTTGTAGAAATGCGCGAAACTTTTGTGCCGCATAAATATTATTATCATACATTTTTTTGAAAGATATACGCAAGCTTGATCACAACTCGGCAGCGTTTCAGTCTTTCGATCTGGCAAGCCTGCCTAGAAGAAACAAGACATGATGACATTAATTATGATAATCATGAGACTTATAGCTCAGGCTCAACTATGATTAAATATTTGATGAATGATGTAGGGACCTGATTTTCGCCACATTTTCTATCATTTACATATTATCAGCTGACGTAGCACATAAGCGATGCCCGGTCAGATAAAATAACAAACACGTAAGGACCACATTACTTTTGTATTTATTTGATTATGTATTTATTTCATCCATGAAAAAACATTTCAGCCATTATATACCTACTATAGACACTACTATATACATACCTAGTAGTTGCTATGTATCGCACCTACCCAAAGATCCAAGCATTTACGTAATTGAAGCTTAACGCAGCCCTATTTATAGAGGGCGCCACCGAAGGCGGCCACCCGAGCTGTTTACAAAGCATTTGCTTAATAACTAAAACTTCGGGGGTCGGGTCGAATTCTACTAATACTAGTGTTGTTTGTGACTATGTGGGGGTGTAGGGATGGGACTGCACGATACGATGTTGGTCGATGTTATCGATTAACACAAAGCCACGTATTTTTTTATAGTCAAAAATAAACCATCGTAAGCAAACTGAAAGAAAAGATAAGTACTTTTCTGAGTTGGTTTTTTTTTGTAATATAGAATTTAAGCGCAGCATGAAAGCTATTGGCTATAAAATAAATACAGTGCAAGAAGAAATCTTTGTAAGTAAGTAATGTCGTGTTCACATAAAATGATTATATTTCTATTTACGCTAGAGGTTATATGAATGACAACCGGTTTTGAGCAAAATCTAGAAATATGTTTCTAATCTTACTTAATTCGCATAGCTTGTATTATCCTTTTTCTTTATCAAATCAAATTTAATATAAAATTGTTAAACGTACTAAGTTTACTTTCATCAATCATAGAACAAATTAATAAAATAATCAAATTTAATATAAAATTGTTAAACGTACTTAGTTTACTTTCATCAATCATAGAACAAATTGAAGAGTGATTTTTACTGGTTTAATTATTTGCGTTATTTAAACTAATATTGACTTTTATTAAGACTCGATTTCTATCGACATATAAAAGAAACATAACGACAAACCTATCGACATATACTACGCGCATCACTATGAAACTATCATTAAACTAGCGATGTTGTGCATGTGTGCGTGGGTCCAGGTTGCCATGGCGACGTATCTTAAAGATCTCCCCTCCACGGGTCGTCTCAGTTTTCTCCTTTCTCCTTTGCACGCGGGTTTCTTGTCGGCCGGCGTGGAAATGGAGGGTTCGCAGAAAAAGGCTGATGTAATTTGCAATTTTAATTTAATGGTGGTTGGATTTGTTTAGATTTTAAAGATAGTAGTAAAGCTTTTGTATTTCAACAATGGCATGGATGGCAGGAAAAGAATAAGTGAAGATATGGCTCAATTATTCGTGGTATCTGTATACTTGAGCACTAAATAGACACCAATATGCTTAATCTCTTTTAACTAGTATATTTTTTGTTTATTTTTGACTGACTCCAAAAAATGGAGGTTATCAAGTCTTCTGAAAGTTTTTTTGCGTAACGCATATCTTACAAAAATTAAGATTTTATAATATTGTTAAGAGCACATTTTCTAATCTGAGGTTTTTCATACAGTCTTGTAGTTACGAGTGCCAAACAAATAATTACAAATTATTTCCCAAATCTCTTTATTTGCTGTCGCTCCAACCTCCAGGGTTAACCGTGCGGGGAGGGAGGTCCGTCCACTAATGGAGTCCCCCCCTGGATCCCACGGCCCATAAAATTGTAAATTAGTGATGAACCCGCCCGCGCCATATCGATTTATTGATAGTTTGTGACGTACTTATCGCGACGTTTGACAGTTGTTGTGGCGCGGAAAAAACAAGATGGCGGCCGGGAAATGAGTAACACTAATAATAGATAGGCTCACGCTTGACTACAACTCGCCTGATGTTAAGCAACGTTATAATCTACGATCTAGCGCGCTTGCCTAGAAGAAACCGATTCACTCTCAACTTGAAGACCGATAAATTTTATAGTACGAGGGAAATAGATATTCCGGTAAGAAGTTTATAGTGTCTGTGGAATTTTACACAAGTAAAAAAATAATGTATAAATAGTTAAAATAACATGCAACAAGTTTTGAGATAATGTTACATGCGTAAACAGTACAGTACTTGGTTATATACTAAGGTATTTAATAGGTAATGATTTTATATCTATAAAGCCTGATTTGTTGGGTGTATTTTCAGAAATCCACCCGCAGTATGATTCGTTACATTAGTTGTTATTTTTGCTTCACCAATGTACTATTTTAGTAAATTTTATTTTACTTTTAATATCAGGTACTTACATGAGACTATTTTTAGGAGCACAAACAAAACTCAACGTTGTCACCGTTACAGAATCACATCAAATACTGAATTGTTAACTCAAAAATCTGTCCGTTTATTTTTTCCATAAATATTAATGAGTAGGTCCGGTCAAGGAGTTATGTTAATAGGCCTTACTATTGTACATCGAACCGGTTAGTTTTGGACAAATTAAGGGTGCTGAATAAGTCACAAACTTATTCTTCTTTTCTATCCCATCGCTATGATCTTTATGTCAGAGTAATAGGGTTGAACATTGCGTGAAAAATATTTTAGTAGCTATAATTTTTATGTTGGTGTAATGGAAAGGTGTGTGCATATAAAATAAGTTGGATACTGCAGCATCCGTTGTCTGCGCTGGTCAGGGTTGAACCCTGAGCTTTGACCCTGGACTGGGCTAGTGTCGTGAGATACACGGTGAGATGGGATTCTGTGGGAATCTTGTGCTTTTTAAAAAGCTTTCCTTAGGAATATGCATATTTTTTTATAGCATGCCTCTTTGAAATATACCTTCGTACAAAAAAAAATACCAATAGCACTTGTTTAGTGATGCGCAGCAGACGTACCATAAAATGTAGTAGATGAATAAAGGGTGGTAAAACACGGTATCACCGTTTTAATAATTTAATCATAAATTGCTCAGCCGTTAGCTTGATACAGTATAAATACCTAAACCAAACTTACTTACATATGGGATATTGACATTCAAAAAACACGATCCACCATCCTCCATAGTACTTGTGCCTATCTGATGGCATCTAGTAATCAAATTAGATGCTCGTGTATATAAATTTAAAAAAACCGGGACATAGCACACAGCGCCATCTAGCCCCACACTAAGCAAACTAAGTAAATCTTGTTCATAAACATTTTTGAATAGAACTTTTTAGAAGTAGAAATCTCTATACATCTCTATAGATTGTTATTAGACTATGTAGTAAAACGGTCATTTAACCTACGACCTAGGCTATGTATAGACGCCTGTAAGATTGAGCCCGTCGCTAGACTGAAGGTGGAAACAAGACGATTTGTAAACGGAAATGAACATCAACAGAGGAGGGAGTGGCAGGTATATATTGCTTTATGTAGTATACATAAATATGTTTGTGTATTCGTATAATATACATACTAGTAATCTTCTGTACACATGATATACATATTTATGTTACTCGATATCATTCAGATCAAGACATAGATATATTATACATGTGGGCGGTTCCGTGATTCGATTCAGGTTGGTAACATAAAAGTCGTGGATAACGGCTGTTTGCAAAAGTTTAAGCCATACTCTTGTCTTGACAACAGATTTCGCCACACGTATACAAAATAAATTAATCAAATGCAGATTAAATTCATATCTAATTACTTTTGCGACAACAGTAAAAAAAGTAAAATAATGATAATTACCTATGTTTTTTTTTATTACGAAATAGTCTTACGTTTGACTACAGCCTGCCTGATGTTAAGTATCACTGTAATCTATGATGTAGCATGCTTGCCTAGAAGAAACGTTTACTCTAGATGATATGTTTATAACTATTAGACATACTCCCAGCCTTGCCAGTTACATTCCACGTAACCCAATTACCATTAAACAGGTTTAGTAATCTATTTACCAACAAATCTCTCCACAAAGGCCTTCAATTTCCATACTCAATGCTTCGATACAATAATGTAAATCTAAGGAGGTCTTGTTTATAGCCTCGAGGCAAAGCTAGGGCCAAGATACGTCCGGAAAAGGGATGAAGCAGAAATTTCTGTACAGAGTTACAAGTAAATAAAATATGCTGCTGCAGTTCTAAGACTTTTGAGAGATTGCAGAAAAATGTCAGCTAGTGCTAAAACTTTTTCTTTCGAAATTTAATAAATCGAGTACTTAGAAGGTTGACAGATTTGCCCTCCTTTCCAATATATAATTAATTATCTTTTGTTATATATTTACCTTTATCATTGCAACATCTTAATGTCATAAAGTTAAATTTACAGAGGTTAAGAAAACTCGGTGCCATGTGGCAAACTCTTGCCACACACTGAGAAAAAGAAGAAAAACTAAGACTGCTACTAAGACTTTTTGCACCTTTTACTTTACCCAATTAAGATATAGCCCCTAAATAAAAAAAAACTTTTAGTCCATTATCATACGAACTACGATAAGAACAAGAAGTATCTATTATTGTGTAGGTATGTATAAATGTATATCTAAGACAATATACAAGCCGTGTAGAATGTCTCAAATGGTCTCAACTAATTACTGTGTACAATGTAATCACCATAACAATACTTTACTATTGCACGTGAAAATTACTCCTTGGGGTGGGCTGAGTCATAAGCTGCAAGAGTATGATAAATCTAGAAATGAGAAGATAATATTGTAAACATAGTGTGTTTGTAGTGTTTACATTTATTGTTTGACATTGTAGTGTTTATTTATTGTAAACAAATCTAAAAACCTTTTTTGTGTGTCGCCTGTGTTTTTAACTTTTTTTATTTTATTTATGGAAAAATTAAACTTCGTCAAATAATAAATTGGTATATATGTCACCGAAAAATAACAAGATCCGTACGTTTATAAATTTCCTAGGAAATTTATAAACCTTCGTAAGATTCCAAAAAGGAGATAAATTGTATTATTTTACACCCACGTTTTCGCTCATTTATAAATTTACGACATCTCGTGGTAGATTTATAAACTAACGGATATCCATCCGTAAGATTCTAAACGGTTCAACCAATCACAAAAGAACTTTTAATTTTACGCTTCTTTAGAATACGACAAATAACACACTGCTCTTTGAGCGGCCGATGTCGACAGTGACAATGTTTATGTCCATAGACTTAGGAGGAAGGAGAAAAAAACACGTGACTTATTCAACCAATCAGAGCTTACATGGTGGTTGGTTATTCCTTACTTATTATTTTACGGTAAGTTTAACAATCAGCGAAAATGTGGGGGTAAAATAATACAATTTATCACTCGTTTAGAATCTTACGAAGAATTATCAATTTCCTAGGAAATTTATAAACGTACGGATCTTCTTATTTTGCGGTGACATATATATTGTCTAAATTTCTCACTCTTAGAAGCTAGGTTTATTGTTGTAAATTTTTATTTTCTTTCTTACCGGTGCCAAACTTATAAGTTGGATCCGTAAGATCAGATCAGATCCGTAAAGCTGGATCTATATCATGTAAGTTTAATTGTTGTATCTTATTTATGTTGGTCACCGTAGCTTCTAAATGCATACATTTTGATCTAGGATTTAATCTATCTAATAATCTACCTATCTAAATCCAACAATCATTTTTTTGCCAAAAATGATTATTAAAAATAAAAAAGATTTTGATGAGCCTGTTTTTTTACTTTAATCCCGCTACATTTTATGCCTTGTGCTCCACCCTCTAGCTAGCCCAAGGCGTATAGATAAGCACTTTATGTGCGTGTCGGTCCTTTATGCACGTAGTTCTACTATCTGATGCCTGATACCACCTCACTTTACTATACAGCTGGTAGCAGCACTTTTCCTTCATAATAAATACAAGTAGATGCTCGTGGCTTCACTTGGCATAAAAAGTAGCTTATATCATTCTCAGAATCCTATATTAAAAACATATAAAAAATGACGACGTTCCATCGCTTTTTGAAGAGGAATAAATAGCCCAATAATCACTTTCGTTTTCTTGATGATACTGGTTAACCAATTTTAGTTACAATTTAATTCGCACGTAGATATATTTCGGTTTCTCTATCTCATGTTTGCGACTCCGCCCTATTTTATAGCTTAGGGCCCTAGCCGTGATAGGTTCCCTTAATGACTGTTTTTTGAACTTAAATTGTAGTTGAGATGAGACTATAGCTAGGGCCAGTAAAATTGCTAGTTATATTTGTACATAATAAAATAAGTTGGAATAAGCTTGTTTGATAGTTGGTATGGCTAGCTCTGGAGTCATGATTTTTCTATCTTACCAGCTCCGGACATATCTTGAGTCGTATTTCCTCATGGCTAAGGGTCTTGACTCCCCTGCAAAATTGATTCGTTAGGGTAGTTCTCTTGGGCAGATACATCGTGGTGGGCGCCCAGGTCCTTCCACGGAAGACTATGTTCTCGGATATTGTAGTCCTCAAACATACATGTATCCTCATGATGTTTTTCTTCACCACTTAGCGAGTGGGAATCCACACTTAATTGAAAATACAGACCATTGGTGTAGGGTGGGATTCAAACCAAGGTGCGTCGGGATGGAAAGCAGACTCTGGAACCGCTGAGCCGCATTCGCTTAATTATCTCTCGTCGATGCAATAAGGATGATGATGTGTATCGAGATTTCTTTTGTTTATTAACGTCATTAACTGTTATCATTGTCGTTATCATTTGTCGAGATTACACATATCTGTACTAATATTATAAAGCTGAAGAGTTTGTTTGTTTGTTTGTTTGAACGCGCTAATCTCAGGAACTACTAGTGCGAATTGAAAAATTCTTTTTGTGTTTAATAGACCATTTATCGAGGAAGGCTTTAGGCTATATAACATCACGCTGCAACTAATAGCTGTAATGGTAAAGACCGGTTGGAAGATGCCAGGAAGTCTGGGGTATACTAATTGGTGTGTGACGAGTGCAATGCTGTGTATGTAGGTCAGACAGGAAGGAATTTCGAGACCAGATACAAAGAACATATGGCAGCCCATAGGAACGAGCACCCAGAAAGATCACACTTTGCGAAACATTTATTAGACACCGGACATACTTTGCAAAATAACCACACGTACCAGATTAAGCAAATACCTATGCGATAAAGGATTCCGTCTGTGCGTGTGGGAGCAGCTGGAAATACTGAAACACCAGGGTCAACCTTTTACGTTGCTGAACGACCAAACAAACTTGGTATCATCACCATTGCTACGAACTTTCATTGGTAATGGAACAAACACCACCTAATTTGGTAAACACGCGAGCGATGACGCAACGACGGTTACGTTAGTTAGTAACGGTCAGGCAATGACACATCGTAATTCGTATGACATCATATTACGTTATATAAGGAGCGGTCGTTGCTCGCCGAGCTCACTTTCGGACCGACGTTCGAGGAGTCAACACGTCCTGAGGATGCCTCGTGGAGAGGCGAAACACGTGTCGACGAAAACGTCTTGCCGAAGGAGAACAACAAAGCTTCATGACACAAGGTGCGGTGTAAGTAAGATCTTGAGATTCACGGAGGCCACATTGGTGAGGCCACGAGGTGAGGTGTGGCGGTGGTATATGGAGGAACACACGTAAAAACCATCAAGTCTGTTGTTTGATGTCGGTTAAGGAGCAGTCGCAGCGGAAAAAGACTACACATTTCTCCAGAGTTTCAGTTATAATGGATTTCCGCAAAGTAACGCCTGATTCAATATTTTACAAAAATATGTATAAAAGAATTATTTCTCTTAAAATAATCTAACAAAGTGTCTTCAAAAATATATGTCTATCTTTTAAGGTTAAGTCACTAGAACCGTTTTTATTGTAATAACTATTCCACGCGGACGAAGTCGCGGGCACCAGCTAGTATTTTATAAATGCACAAGTTTGTGCGTGTGTGCGTGTAAGTGTATAAATATGTGTGTTACTTCTTCACGCTCAAATGGGTGAATTTATTTAGATGGAATATGGTATAAAGATAAACCCTGGGTTTATTTACTATGCAAACAAAGCAGAATATGTCCTAAATGGTTCTATATATAGGTACCTATATTAATCTATTAGCGATCCAGAACATATCCCATAAATTGTGTACACTTCATGTGTGTGTGTGTGTGTGTGGATTAAAAAAAAAACTAATTTGATAGCGGGTAAAAATAACATGCTACAAGAAATATAGCTCTAAGTCTTCTAGTCTAGTTTCTTAGTCTCTTAATTTATAAAATATGTTATAACTTTTGATATTAGCTATAATATGATTTTTTCTTTTTCAAATGTTTATGTTGACGGATCCTTTTAATTCAATTAGTTATCTTATGTCTGTAAACCTAACAAGGTAAAAACTAGTGTGCTAAATGTAAACTGTCTATTCTATTGGCATTAATTAACATCTGTACTATACCTAGTTTTCGGACAATAAATGCATTCATTCATTCATTCATTTTTTAGTCCTGTTTATAAAAATATTAATCTCAAGTGTGGAGCTAGGGTTGTGCGTGAGCGCGCGTGGCTGCTCCGACCTGCATACTAGCTCGCCCGTGAAACACTAGGGGTGTCCACAACGAGATTGTAAAACTATTGGACTGAACGCGGAAAAAAATATTGAAAAAAAAAAGTAAGACTTAAGTATTCCAGGACACTTTTTATAGCGCCTTCTAGCGTAATACAAACCTTTGTTATGAGTATAGCAAAGAAAAAAAAAGCATTTGAAAACGAAAAATGAATAGGTTAAGACAAAAATAGTTGATAATCCAAGATTAACTGGATTGAATTTATTGTAGACATAATTTAATTGAAAAACTTTCATTGCTTTCTATGTGACAAATTCACATTGAAAGTTGTCTACTGAAAATGGCAGTATGTGTTTTTGTTGTTTCGTTTTATCTTATGAATAACTGCGGCTTTACCACCTATTTTAGAACATAAGGTTTGTTTATTTTTATCAGCTTAATTTAAGAAACAGGGATCTGGCTGGATGGCAACTCACATTACCATTATATTATATCAAAGTGAAGGACTTCTTGTACTTCTATAATCACTAAATAACAAACTATAATAGATTTTTCCTCACATTTCTTTCTTTAAACATTCTAAGAAGTGAAGATCCTTCAATAAACTCTCTGGTACCCACCCAACGGTTTCTTATTGTATTTTTAACGCGTTTAAAATAGGTAAGAGTTTACGCGTATTGACTAAGTAGGCTACACAAATGCGTAGGGTATGGTATACTTAGGGCGTTGAAAAAAGAGGTTCTATTTTTGACACCCTTGGGGTAAAAACTGTAAGTAGCTATAGTTAAACTCTTTTAACAAGACTAGTACCGTGCTGCGATTTCATGTATCGCCTATGTAAATGATATGTCAAATCCATCTTATCAAGAAGGTGTAATTTTTTATAGCAATATTGCTATAAAAAATAAATATTTTTTATAATATTTTATAAACTAAAAAAAATCGTATAAACGTTTAAGATTTAGGTCTATAGGTACTTAAATCTTAAACTTTTACCCATTCTTTGATGGATGTACGTACATTCGGAAATATGCAGGTTACTTCTTATTGGATTAGATTATACTTCGATCAATATGGTCGAGAGTAATAGACAAATAGGGAGGCCTATGTCCAGAATTAAACAAAAAATTGTTAAAACAAGAAAGAAAAGTAATTAAATAACAAACACTTTAAAAATGTATTTCATTACGAAGGATGTTATTTCAGATAACATTAGTCTAAACAACTTACGAGTACTTGCAAATAGTCCAAATTCCACTTATTCTTGGTCTAAATATCTTCCATTCATAATAGCATCAAGCAGCAGCGGCCATTTTATGCAGACCTCTACTTATTTACTCTGAGCTTCTACACGGGTAATAAGAAAAGCAGTGTTAGGGCGTTGAAAAAAGAGGTTCTATTTTTGACACCCTTGGGGTACAAAACTATGAGTAGATAGTTTTTTTTTATTGTGACACTCTACAAGAGAATCAAGTAATATTGTAATATATTGTAATATTGTAATTTTTTTTTTAAGTGTGAGTGCAATTTCATGAAGATTTCAGTGTACATACTATTCGATACGGAAACTATAAAAGTGCAACAGATATCGGTATAAAACCAATATTTAGTTTACTATTTGACCTGAACGAAATCTATGATAAATTTGTAATTTGATTATTGAATGAAGGGAAATAAAGGCTATTTTTATTTTTTTATATATTATTTGACCTTTTTATATCAATCTTATAATATTTGTGTATTATTATACATTTAAGGAGACACCTGTCTGTGGAGCATGCGCCTTCCCGGTCTTCAGCCTAATTCTTAATCTCCTTATACGACATTACACTCGCCTTCTCCTTTACTTGGTCCATATATTTTTCTTTTCCCCTTCGTGCTGCCATTTTTAATAAAGTCTTCATGGCGTATATGATGGCCAAGCACCTGTTATATTTTTAGAGATTTCGTAAAAGTATGGTATTGAAAAAAACACGAATATCTGGTATTATTGTTCTTCTTATTGAACGAGAGTGGCCAATTCTAGTGTCAAGAGTTTATCGAGCCACTCCAAAGGCCTCTGACATAGCAAATATTTAAATCTGGTATTAAAAAAATCGAGTATAAAATTTTAATCGATGTATCTGCCAATGTCGAATCTCAACTATTCCCGATTCGTTTATAAGTTTGTACATGGTTTATAAAGGCAAATTCTGTCTCAAGCTACCTATATACTAACTGTGTATATTTCAGAGAAGTTTGTGAACATAGCTCCAGCAGAGGGTTCCAGTAACACTGGCTGTTTACGAAACGCGGAGACGACACTGCAATAAAGGAAAATCAAATTCCAAGCTTCCTTAGGAATCTAGGTATTTACTTAATGAGAACTGGGTAGATTAAGTACATATGTGTTTGTTTCGAAGTGAATAATTGTGTAAAACGATTGGTAGGTAATGTTTTTTCAATATCCACAAATGTGTGTTTGTGACATCTTTTCAAAAGTTTAGTGTGTCACTTTTATAATTTTTAAAGTCCATAAAACAAACAGATTTGTTGAGTTATATGAATGAATGTATATATAATATTAAGAAATAGGCAATGTATTTTAGTTATTGGAGAGGAGGCCTATACTCTGCAGTGGGTGAACACAGGCTGACCTGATGATGATGATATACCTAGTGCTTTAAAAATATTAATGATTCAAATACAATCATTTCGATTTTATATGTACAACTTAAAAAAACAAACTGCTAAGACTAACTTAAAAACTCGTTCAAAGAATCCAGCAAACCTACGTAACTTAAAAATTAAGATGAAAAACCTCCTTTATAGCAGTTTAATCCCACGGTATGACTTACCCACACTATCTGCTAAGACCGAAGCAAGCCCTAACTGCGTCTGGACTATAAAATCTTATATTAACTAAAGCCGTCTGGCCCTATTTTAAGCTGGGAGCATATGACTTGGTTTTTATATTATATAAAATAAAATGTATTAAGCTAGTCAGTAACGTTACTTTATCTAACTTTTTCTGCTGATTCTGCCTTATAATACGTACGCACGTACACATTTCTAGATGAATGAATTAAGATTGTCTAAAATAAATTTTTTCAACACCTGGATATGTTTTTGTTAATTAAACATTTTGAAAGCACTACTTTTTTATCTAGTAGCCGCCCGCGGCTTCGGTCGCATTAAATCAGGATAAGAAGTAGCCTATGACACTCGTAAGAATTCATACTACCTACATACCAAAAATCATAATGATCCGTTGAGCTATTTTTGCGTGATGAGCGTTTAAATAAATAGACAACCATTCTAAAAACTGCTGAAACGTGTTCTGTTTTGGATTTAAAGTATACCCAAACATTCCATGTTCAGATTTATTAACCTCATTAGCTTTATTATATGAATAGATAGAAGATCACTTTCGAATTAATTTCCACTTGTTATATATCACCTGCAACCACCTTTATGTACGGAGGATTAGTGAAATAGTTTAGTTTCCACTTAAATAATTTTCATAATCCTGTTTGGTAGTAGCGCTACGCAGCTATCTTTATAGTGCGACCAGGGTCTGAAGGTCAATGTAAGTAGTTAATTATAGCTTAAAGAGTGCCTGTAGAAATACCCCGTAGGTAATTGTAAAAAAAATACTTGGATATGTATGGCTATAGAACTAATCTGATTGGTTTGTGTAATTTGTATTAAACAGCTATGAAATACATATATGTTTTTTTTACTTATTGGCGCGGGATACTGTTCATCATAATAAAGAATCGAAAGATGTCTAGTATGGTGTACAGAAAACCTTCAGCGTACAACAATAACTTCAGGCATACAGATGTAAAAAATAAAAATAAGAAATAGAAAATGTACGCACACATTGAAAGCATACTCGTAAATTAAGGATTTTTGATTTTGGCTTATCTATATTGTGTCCTATGGTATAAGGTTATGTTGATTGCAACTACAGTCTGTTATTTGAGAACAAAAAGACAAGTTGAGTCCAACGTTCCTATATAGAGATCAAAAACACTCTGCACACGGACAAAAGTGGAACTAAAAATCTTACCAGAATATGATCTTAAAAGTCAATACGCTGTAGAAGTGCTACCCCCAGTTGTACGTAGAATTAGTTTAGATTCTCCTTCCTTTCCCCACCCACCCCTAGCAAGGGTTCTCTGATCAATTAATCATCGCTTATGATGCCCATCCTTGGATAATGTAGTGACGTATATCTCAGTAGGTATCTTTGCTAACTATACTTAGCATAGATTACATTATTAATTATAGTAGTAGGTATGTATATCTTAGTATTAGTAGGTATCTCGATTAGCTATACTAGTATAGTGGATTGTATGATATTTATTGTAACGAACGACAAGCATAATGAAAATATTTTTTATCAATAAATATTCTATAGTATATTGTAGAATATACGAATATCATCTCGTAGCATTGCTACGCGAATCGATTCGTAGACCGCCTACGACTCTGCCGATATATGTAGAAGTGAATACGTTGTGTTATTTGTGTTAAGTATTTGAAAAAAAAATGTTAAATCTGCCATAGTAAACATTTCTTTCTTCCTTCTTTCCTTCAAAAAAGTTGTAAAATTGAATGTATTGAGATTTTCTTCCGCGACGGTCTTGTTCTTTTATCCCATCTTTTGAAAGTTTATAACTTCTAACAGCGTTTTAAACGCCGCGTTTTCTCCGTTACCTACCCCTCGCGCTCCCACGTCCGAAGATTATTATCTGGCACGAGGAAGTTACGTGGAATCTAGTTAGCCCCCCCTCCCCCTTGTTATAACCAGTTATAACCAGTTTAAACCAGTTCAGTCTAGTTAGGCACCTGATACAAGCGAACTTTGGTTTGTCTTGCTCAGGCTGGAATGAGTTTGATTGTTGTCTTGTGTTTGTACGTGGAGTGGAAATAAATGGCTTCAGTGGCAAGTTGGCTTGTAGACATGTTTGCTTGCTAGTTTAATAGATTTCGAGATTTACATACATACATAAGCGAGTGTGGCTCGGCGGTTTCAGCGTCTGCTTTTCATCCTGACTTCGCAGCCTGGTTCGAATCCGGCCCTACACCAATGACTTGTATTTTCAAGTTATGTTTGAAGTTGCACTCGCTTATCGGTGAAGGAAAACAATGTGAGGAAACTGACATGTTTGAGGACCACCACAACCGAGGAAAGAACGAAAGAAAAACATTTATTGTAGCAAATAATAATCAAATAAGTACAAGCAAGAAATATATAAATATATACCTATACTTAAAACTACTTAAATAAAATACGTATTTGCCACAATACAACCCCAACTCAACATAATGCTGGCTGCATAGCAACCAGCGCTGGTCTTCCGTTGGGGTTGGTGATGACGTCACGCACGCATACATGGAATTAGTGTTTTCAACAGAAACAACAAAGACACACCTAGACAAGTTAATAAATACCAAATACAAATATGATGGGCGATGGAAAACAAATCTATTTTTAACAAAAGAGTACGCAGTATAAACTATAATCTATATTACGGTTATATATAATATAATACAGTTCAATTTAATGTTTCTACCGTGGACCTGGTTGTACCTGGGTGCCCACCAGTATGTATCTGCCCAAGAGAACTCCCTTAACGAGTCACGACCCTCAGACATGAGGAAATACGACTCAAAGAGAAGAGATATGTATGTAATAATCACTATACTCGTATTTATTTCGAATAAAGTAAAATTAAAATCACAGCTGACTACTGCATAACTTAAAAGCAACTTAACTAGGTTCTTGTTAGAAAATATATTAAATGAAAAATCTTATTAGAAATTATAATATATGGCTTATAAGCTTTTAAAAAATATTACACACAGTAACCACATTTCGTTTTTGGACACAAACAAATGAATTCGAACCAATCGATAAATTTATACCCTAAAGTAGGTTTAAAAGTTGTCTGACAAATAAACTCCAATTGAATTTATCAGTCGTCCTCACATCCATTTGACCGTCTCCCAAATCGCATTATTGCCCACAAGTGGGTATGGGTGGGAATTACACAGAAACCAATCTAATTATCCCTTCGTGCCATGAAAGTATGAAAGACACGTGTTCTTCGAGTAATTAGCCGAGACGCACGAAAAAGGGTGTTGTAAGTTTGATGACTTAGTGTTTTATAGATCTTCTTCTTATTAAATGAGAGTGGCCAACTCTGGTGTCTAGAGTTTATCAAGCCCCCTAAAGGCCTCTGACATAGCTTAACGACTGCCGTACTAAAAATATCCGGAACCTACAATTTAACGTATCATCCGACCCACGGAAGGGTCACAATGGAATACCACTATTCGGTCACCCATCCAAGGACTGACTGCGTCGACCTTTGCTTAACATTGGTAATCACATGCGATTGCCTCAGCTAGCTGAGCTACCAGCGATTTATATATGAAAATACATAATAAATTGAGGATTTATAGATGTGAATCATTTGAATAAATTGATGTATAAATATATGTTTAATATTTTTAGCGATAATATTTTTTACTGAAAATATTGCTCGTTAACAAGCATGTTATGCAGCCATATTCCTTTTTATCATTCTTGATATATATTCTTATCACAGCTATATATCACGCCGGGGTCTGTTCGCCGAATCTTCATCCCAGATGAAGATATGCAAAGACCCGGCTCAAGAATGGCCGAGACAAGGGGTCGTTCATGTTTGAAGCTGCGTATGTATGGAAATAAACGATTTGTGAGAAGAACGGTTGTAATTTTAACATTTTGGAATATGCGGTTTAATAATGTTATTATTCGTGTATCTTGCTGTTTGAATTATTGCACATTGTGAATTGTATAATGATTCCTGCACTTTTTCAGTTACTTATTTGTTACTGCCCGAAATTGTAAGTGCTGCCATCTGTGGTCGAGTAGTGGAACTAAGCAACTAAAATAATTTCCTAATTTTAAAAACATATTAATTAATTACATTATTTTATTATTTGTTATAAATGTTTATGAAATTTAAAATTATTCTAGAAATTTTAAGAAAAGTTTATTTATATATATCGGTATATATTGAACTGCTAGCGCCCTCTACCTTATCCTTGTACAACTCAAATACGATGAATGCGCCACGTAACAAAATGTATGTATTTCGATACCAACTGCTATTTCCATAAAAAAAAACGATTTTATGCCATAACGGAATTTTTTTTTACTTCAAAAACAAGTTCTTTAAAAGCATTTTTTTTATTACTACAGCTACTCGACAATAGATGGCAATAGATTCGAAAATACGTGAGATGTAACGAAGAGTGTGGGGGTTTGAATCTGATACTCTTTAAATATTAGCTAAATAGCAATTATTATAATATTCAATTCATTTCTCAGTATCAATGTGGCTACCCGTGTATTAAAAAATATCTCATGCTATCTCTATATTCTCTATACCAGCAATCTCTTTGATTCGATTCTATGTTGCGACGTGAAAGAGTAACAGACAAATGGACGAACTCATTTTCGCTTTGATTAAATATAATGGTATGATCGCAAATAAGATATTATTCTTCTTATACACCATAAGAAAGATATTTGAAAAATTAATTGTGAAAATTGGCAACTATTATCGGTAGGTATTTTTTTTTAATATCTATATATGTATATAAAACTCAAAGGTGACTGACTGATTGACTGACTGACTGACTGATATAGTGATCTATCAACGCACAGCCCAAACCACTGGATGGATTGGGCTGAAATTTGGTATGAAGGTAGATGTTATGACGTAGGCATCCGCTATGAAATGATTTTTGGAAATGCCACTTTTAAAGGTGTGAAATAGGGGATGCAAGATTTACTTCTTAATGCGAGCGAAGCCGCGGGCGTCCACTAGTTATCCATAAGGTTGTCATGATATCGTAGTGAGGTACAAGCAGTTCCTGGAAAATTACTAATTAGTAGCATGTACTGAATGGCATGATATTTTAAATAGCTAATTTATTAAAGTTGATTAGCTTACTTATGATTCTCTTATTTAGTTTAGTGTGTATATCTATATTGTTTATTTTTTTGTTGTTAATAAATATAGAATTATAGTGGCTTTATAAAATAATAGGTACAAATTCTACTAAAAATAAACTTTATTTACAATAATAAAACATAAAAACAAGGGAAGAAAACTAAACATAAAAAGGGCAAAAATTCTAACTACAACATAAAAAGGGGCACTTATAGAAAATCTTTAGAAAAGCCTACAGATAATCTAAAATAATTGTATCGTATTGTCAAAAATCGTACCAATTAGGTATGTATGTAGTTAAAAAATATAAGTTTTTTCGTAACTCGACTGTTGAGACCAAAGAAAAAAGAGATAGCTTGAGATGTAAGTAGCGCAGCTTAATTTGTACTTTAAATAATAAAACTTTCCCTTATCGTATGAAGTGTCCCTTGAATGATGATTTTTAATTTTTTAAAAAGGTGAGAATAACCAAAGAACGTGGAAATGTCGCTAGCATTTTAGGAATCTTTCCTTTTACTATCGGTTGATTTTAGTAAATGTTTTTTGATTTCAGATCTATGTAAGCAGTTTATGTTTTACTTTGTATGTTGTTAAATTTTAATTCGTGAATGTTTTGTAAACTTTACTACATAAACAGATAAAAATGAAATATAAATACACTATACGTGTTTAGTTTTTGGATTGATAAAATTGTAAGGTTTGTGAGCTGATAGTTGAAGGAACATTTCTTTAGTGTGCTGTCAGCTTTCTGTAGATTGCCTAGAGTTGATTTTAGGTGATGTAAATATGTATAGGTATAGTTATAGATCAATAGTAATTTATAAGTGGATTTGTTGATAAATTTATTTAGCCTGGCTTGTGGCCAAGTAAAGGTATTTCCAATGCTTTGGAATCTTTTTGTTGTAGGAAAACTGATTTTACTGTAAATATTAGGTACGAATTCTTAAGCTTATTTGCACAACGATTCTTAAATGCATTTAGAGATAAAATCATTTACTGAAAAACTGTGTTAAAAAATAACCAAACGTATTTTTTAACAAAATTAGTTTTCGAATCACAGATATGCATGCCAGCAATGTTTACTTAGATTTTATTTAATTACTACGTGAACAACTTAATGTGATAATATGAAAATTAATAATGAATGTTCTTAGTACATAAAATTGATTATAAATTTGATAAAAACGTTATAAAAAACGGGGGTAGTAAGAATAGTCCAATAATTTTAATTTTATGTGTAGAAAACTTTTGATCATACGTGACACCATGAATGTGTTATTTCCATGGTCTACATGTTACAAAATATTTGTTACAGAATTTCAAAACCTATCTCTATTTCAAAGGCCGCAATAAAATGTTTGAAATCAACGTGCGAATTATGCCGAAATTAATACGCAGTCTTCGTCCGGCGGCATGATGGCAGCCACTATCCCCCCTCTACCCCTCCCCGCCGATCTAAACCCCCAACCCGCGGGGCTTTGCTTTTTTGCGAGCGAGAGAGACCTACCACTCCCTAGTGTTTTGCAATCTAAAATATTTTCAAAACTCCTAAATCTACATCCTAAACAACACCCTACCTCCCCAAACTTAGGGTCGAATCTAGCGCGCGACCTCGCGGCACGTTACAACTCTACGCAAGCGTGTGCTTAGTATGAAAAGTGTGAAAAAGTGAGAGAGACGGATAGAGGCGGCGTCTCGGGCGGGGCGGAAGTTTTCGTGAGTCGTTCATAGCTTAGATGTCGCACCACTCGCACGTATTCGAACCGCGCGCGGCAGAGCGAGATAGAAGGATTTTTCGCGTTTTCTTTTTTTTGTACGGTCTTTATCTTGTGGGAGAAAAACGGTGCGTCGAGGGCGGGGGAGACCCGCGTAGTTGCGTGCATTAGGGGGACCCCCTAGCGCAGTATAGATAATGAATAGTGCTGTAGAATGTTTAATCACGGTTTTTGCAGTACTTAGCTACTATACAAGTACGGAACGATTACCGACAAAAATGATTTTCGATTTTGCTGATGGACATTTTGAACGATTTGTGAAGACCTACTTCTGTTAATTAGTAGTGCGTTTTAAATCCAAATGATGCTCACGGGAGGCTTTTAGGAATTTTCATGAAAGCTTTGTAATGAGTTTTGTTCATATTTTAATTACGCTGCTGTAAGTAGAGCTATTACGTTAATTTAAGAAAATTGGTTTTGATTCGCCAATTTTTATAGTTACACAAAGAGTTCGAACATAATATTTGACAATGCCTAGCCTATGTAAGTTATCAATCGGTAAACTGCCTCTTTTATAGAAACTAAGTCTTATCACAAAATATGTAGTTGAAAATACAATTCAATGAATTCCAATAAGTACTTAATTAAATTGGAATTATAAAATACTTAAATCAACTTAGTACCTACATCTGTTGCATCAAAATCCTTTATTTAGCATTTTATGAAAATTTATTTCCTTGTACTACAAATTACAAAAAAAGCTCTTATATATATCTCTCTTTGTGTCACATTTCCTCATGACTGAGGGCTGTAACTCTCCGGAGAATTAATTCGTTAGTCGTATAAAATAGTCCAAATTTAAATAAGCTTAAATTATGTCACCTTGCTCCCTATAAGGTCAAAACTTGCATACATAATGACCCCGTGAGAAGCCTAAGGGTCACCTGCCTTCATCTCAAGGCGAGGTCAAGACCTCTGACCCTACGTGTGCCACTTACCATAACAATGACCTTGCATAATAATGTTGACCTCTTGAATAAGGATGATGATGCTTTAGTATAATTGTTGTAACTTTAGTTTTATACAGGGTGTTAGAAGGAATGGGTTGTTTTTTGAAGTTTATTGCTAGAAAATTTCATAACTTTCTGCTTGTTCAAATTACAGTGTCTGAATAGTTTTTTTATCCACATTCAAAAACAATTAGAAGTAAAGTCTCCATAACGATAAAAAATAACCTTTTGGACTTTACTGAGATACCTTTCTACTCGTAGTAGATCTGGCTGGAATTTTTGATAAGGATTGTTAAGATACGTTTATAAAAATTACTAGTACCTACTTATGATCTTGTAAGTATCAAAACTAAAACCAATTTTTTTATCAAACTCGGATAAAGTCCAATACATTTACAGTTTACAAGAAACTTGACCAGCCTATAAATGTTTAAATTACATTCTTTGTTGTCTATCATTTGCATAAAGCAAAATTCCATATGTAAAGGGATTCTGCAGAGAGTCTGCAGAGATGATTAATATGCAAGCTTGGACAGTCACTTGTTAATTTATGTGAGATAAGTTTAACTAAATATGCAAAGAAATGTGAGAAGTCGGGGAGAATTCATTATGTTTGAACTAAATTTATAATAGACGTTGGTGATATTTCAGTATTATTGTACAAGCAAATGTTTTTATATTTGCTTACATACTGACCTCTCTCTAACCTATTATAGTCTTGGTCTTGGTAATTGTGATTGATTAGTTACTAAGCCCTCAAATTGGGTTTTCGACGTATTATGAGTAGTAAAATCAAAAACCTACGTGCAAATTAAGTACTAAGACAATTTATAAAGAAATGAACATTAAATTATGTAAGATTAAAAATTTATTTTTTGGCGTATGATATACCTACTTACTTTAAATTTCCAGGCATTTAAAAAAAAAAATGAAATTATCACGTGTGTCGCATGATTATTCAATAAATTTGTAAATTGTCTATTTTTAAACTAGGACAATGCATGTATTTTAAATCAAGGAAAGAGTTGCCAGCAATCGTTGCAGTACCCAGCATCAAACATAATTCGGGGTCAAAATCTTCTAAAATTATTCACTGCACATCGAAAACCGTGTGAATTCCTCTCTCATCTCAACTTTGCAAGTATAATACAAAAACTGTGGCAAAAACATTCTTCAAGATGACCCCTTTCTGACCCCACCTGCTCTTTATTATACTTTATTATCATAATAAACGTAACAAGTTGAATATAAAAACTTGTAAAAATGCTGCAACGTTTCTCACAGAACTTGCTAAATTAGCATCATAATGTCTTTGGAGATTTTTGCTTCGGACATCGCTGCGTTGCTTTTTGCTTGTTGATAAACGGTTTAACGGTTGAAGTGAAATTGTGGGGCTATTTTAATTAAAAACATTTTGCAGTGATGCTTCTCAGTAGTTTGTGATATCTTTGGTGGCTGGTGGCGGTTGGTTTGTGAAAGTGGTATGGAATCAGTGTAAAAATAACTTGTGACGCAATTGAAGTTTTAAAAACGTGTTGTGTGTTTCATGGAGAAAAAGAAGTAACGGTGTATGTTCTAAGTGCGCAGTTACATGTTGTGTTGTGTCTGAAAAATAGGTAAGGTAGTGGTGTAACTTGAGATTTGTTTGAAAAAGTCATTTAAATTTGTAAGATTCATCATCAATCATGTGTCTCGTTGAAAACACAATATAAATCAATTGATAATTTTGCCGTATTACCCATAGGTTTTGAATCAAAACTATTATATTATTATATTAAAAATTCTTTATAGGTACGTCATTCTTTATCAGATTTTTAAAAGTACATTTACTACGAATTGTGACTTTTTCTTTAGTTCAGCATCAACATGCAAAATAAAATCGAATAGACTGCCTCGCATCTTCCGATCGTTCGCTGCATAATCGAGTCGCAGGTACATAATCGAATCGTAGCGTCGAATCGTGTAATTTATTAGATAATTTGATATTCAATTGGTTTGCGCGACGTCCGTAATTAGATTTTATAATGGATGCTCTTAATTAACGAGCTGCAATTTTTATACGTTCCATTTTGTTCATTATGCCAGTTTTTATGATGGAAAAATGGCAGTTAAAATTTTGTATTTAGTGATTAACTTAATTAGTTAGGATGATTTGACTGAGTCAACCTACCTATAGTTATTAAGATATGAGATAATGAAAAAATTGAAGGTCCTATGTTCTTATTTTACAATTGGTTGGGAGGCTATTGCGTGTTGGAGTTTTTATTCGGCTATTTGTTCTTGTACGCGACTAATCAAATCAAAACCCATAAATTGTGCTGCCATGTCATAGGCACATAGACGCATACAGTATCTACTATAGTAGGTGTCTACGTATCCACAACTAAGGCCGTAGACACACGCCACGCAGCACGCGAACATTGCGTACTTTTGTCCAAAAACTCGCTCAAAACTCATCAAATCCTAAACCTGCTGAAGACGTGTATCCATCACCGAAGCTCAGATCACACTGTCCCACTGAGCGTACGCTGCAACATTTTCGAACGCAATAATTCTCCATTCAATATTCGAATTTGAAAAAAGAAGTTGTAGTGATGTGACCTTGCGTTTCCTCGGTTCGTTTTTCGTCGTCGCACGCAGGCGCGGTGGTGGCCGGATCAATGCCGAAAAACGGGGGTAGGTGGTAAGTACCGCCCGGCGGCGGCCGCGGCGGGGCGAGCCCTCGGAAAGTAATGCTTCTGAAGGGTTAGGTTGCGTGCCGGTTGCTAGGTAACCGAGCCTTCGCTTTCGGCCCCGGTCGATAACTCCCGCGTCATAATTTTCTTTAATCGCAGCTCGAGTCGAAGGGTTCCAACGGGGGGTCTTACTCCACCCGCCGATTCGGTTTTAGATATCTTTGCTATGGGCGTCGAATTGCTTTTGGGTAATTGGATATTTGCGATGATACGATTCTCTGATATCACTCGGACCCTTGCTAAGATAATAGGGGCTTTGATGGGAAGGGAGTAAATAGGTATGAAAAAAATACATACAAGCTTGTAAAACGTTAGTATATGAATATTTTTCTTACGGTTTACAAGAAAATGTATAGGAAGAGGTAGGCTAACGAAAACACAAATAAAAAAATAAGATTACAAAAATCGGCTTTAACATACATAGACATATCTTAGTAGACAGATCAATTTAATGAATTAATTCCCTTTTGTTAAATGAATATACAGTATAATAATGTATTAATAATAATGCAGTCAAATTAATATTTAACTTTGACAACATAATAAATAATAAAAAATATAGCTTATATATATATAAAGAGCTATATATAATATAGATAAAATAAAGCTTACTGTTGAGAAGCAAATCCATTATCAGCCTGCCAATTTTATACTTATGTATTTTTTATTGTTGTTTAAAACTACAACGTCAAGACAGATCTAGGTTTTTGTCAAAATAAAGGAAATAAATAACAGTACATAGTCTTGCATTTTTTTTTGTTAAAACTGAAGGTTTTCGTTAGTAGACCGACATTTTTATACAAACTATTGTGTAGTTAGACTCAAAAACTAAGAAAGATTAAATTGTTCAATTAGGTAATCTCGGGTTGTACGTATCCATATGAAAACTCTTGAAATCAACCATGTATGTAAGTTTTATGGTTTCATTGTGTTCGTGAAAAACCTTTAGACGAATAAATAATAATTTTGATTATGTGATGCAATGAAAATGTTCTTAAATCATTATATTGCGTTGTGAAATATAACTTATCAAAGTAGGCGTTGATTGCTACAAACCTCAATCGGAAAACAGTCTACTGTATAAATTAAAAATGCTTTGATACATCTTTACTACATTTTACTCATTTAGTTTCTCTTCCATTATTTCTGGCAGGCAGTATAAAAAAACTTTTTATTTATTTTCTAGAAATCTACTAGAAAATTCCCCGGGCAATGTACATATAACTCCCACAATAATTCTAATTCTAAGGCTAAGGTAAATGGTTTCCCTCATGTTTTATTTTGTTATATTATGATTTTTTTCAAGTATTTACTTATAATTTATGCACATATCACTAGAAAAACTCTAATTCTACAACATATAAAAAAATCGTACGACTTACCTTTCTCCGGTTCGCCATAATCACTAAAATACTCCGCACTTTTCACAAAAACAACCGTTACACGGACGACCATTGAAAGATTGGCCGTAAAAGTGACATTTGACAATGACAGTGACAATTTTTTTTTTTGTGGGGTTTGGGGAATATTTTATTTAGTCGTTTTTGACAGTTTGTGGCAGATACTTTGCCATAACCAGGTAAAAACATCTTTAAATCAACGTGGGAGACGCTCTATCTATAGCCTAGTTAAGGGTTAACTTATCGGTTTCTGTATGCAGACACATAACCACAAACAATAAAAGTACCACTGACTGCAGCCAGCCTACAATGTAGTCAGTGAGAGTGGCCATTAGATCCCAGTTAGACCTGCGGTGGTGCTAATACTGTTTACCTATTCATTATGTCATTACCTAGGTTACAGTCTAAACCTGTTACCTAGGTAATAGAGACTCTGTGCTGTTTACATCGACCGCTTCATTGATAAAATAGATTAGCAATAGAAATAAACCACGGAGTAGTTGCAGTTTGAATTTGTTTTTAACCGACTTCAAAAAAAGGTGATTATTAAGTCTTCTGAAAGATTTTTTATTTTATTTCTTTACTGAAAGTGGTTTTCTGCTGCAGAGCTGCAGTTGTCTTTAAATTCAGTCAATATTCATGTTGCTGCTCTAAATACTGTAAACCTATTCATTACGTCATTACCTAGGTTACAGACTAAACCTGTTACCTAGGTAATAGATACTGAGTTATTTACATCGACCACTTCGTCGTGTTAGAAATAGTAACAAACTAGCGAGAGTGCAAAAAACACATTAAAAAAAATTAAACTAAATTTTTTGATGTGTTTTTTTGTGCAAATGGACAGTTTATTCAAGGTGTGTACAGGATAAACTGACCATCTTATGGCGTAGCTTTGTTAATTAAAAGCTACTATAGATTAATTAAAAAAAAAAACACCCCAATTTTTATGTGACTATGTAACTGTGTAATTGAAAGTCAACAATATTTAATGTTCAATGTATCTATCCGCCAACAAAAGAAAAAAAGCCATTATTATTATTAAAGGCTTTTCCGATTGGTACATATTCTTTTAACGTCCACATATAGATAGATATATCTTTTATGCACACCAAACGATAATAAAAACTTAAATAAACTTAAACTAATTTAATGTACATTGGGCGGCCTTATCGCCTTAGGCGATACCTTCCAGACAAACTTTGGATGGACAGGATTTAGAATTATAAATAGGCGGTGTACAAAAATACGTAAAATAAATATATAGGTGGAAGAACACAATACAAATTCAGCAAATAGGTACACAGATATATAATAAACAATTCTATACATAATACTACATGGATGATAAATAATGATGATACACTTACTTTTAGAATATGCTTAAGGCCTTAGCTTGCCTAACAGGTAAGGGCAACATGTTCCACAACTGAATGGCATATCATAATGAGCAAGATACAGTTTTATAAATTTAACAGATACTCTTCCAGGACACTTGAGAACTTCATTACCTATCCACGACAAACATTGGCATTGTCTCTATACCTGCATACATGTTTGTATCCTCCAGCCTACATACATAGGTACTACTAGGTAATAGGTATGTATATAGTTATGTACACACGTTATATCACCCTAACGCCAGTCTAACAGACTCTCGCTCTCTACAGCCAGCGGCTCTCAAATAGGGTGATTTGCTATAGTATAGTGTAATTAGTTTGTCAATATTATTAGTTTTTGCTTAGATTTGCTGTGCTTAGAATAAATGATAAATTGATTGATGTTTTGTGACGGAATGTTATGCGACGAAGTTGTTTCTAGGTTTCACGGCCGAGAAATAACATGGAGCAGCCTATAAGATTCAAATGTTATCCTGATTTATTATGTAAGATACAAAAAGTTTGTCATTTATGGTCTACCTCCAACTTCTATTAAATTTCCTACATTTTTCAATTCAATTCAATATTCCTTTTCGTACACCAAAATAAATGAACAATATCAAAAGTATTTAATCTATAAATATATGTACAAGCAGGCGGCCTTACCTTAAGTGATCTCTTCCAAGCATTTTCCTACAAAATTTAGCAAAATAATAAATAAAATACACCCCATTTACATACAAAAATATCTTAGATTACGTGATAATGGAACATGTTACATGACCCTCCTAAAGTTTGAGATCCGTTGTAATACATAGTAGGTATTTGCAGTGGGTCGGGTCAAGGCAGCTTTCACTGTCTTTGATGGATCTACTAGAATACTAGCCCGTCTGCAGCCTGTCTACGATCTCACTTGATACGAGATAAGCTTGTTATATGTCACTTCATACATATGTATGTGTTCGATACTAAGTGGACTGTATGGGGTTGATTTTGACGTAACAGAATTGATGCAAAGAGGGCAATCATAAAAAGCATTCACCAACCTTTCATCCACGACGCTGCTTCTCCGGGGATAGCTTCCGTGATGCGCGACAGACGAATGGTGCTGCACCTGCTCCTCTTCTATATGAATTCCTTTAGTCCTGTTCCAGAGTCACGGACTCTGAAGTGCTGGGGTGTCACGGACACAACCGATGCGCACAACGCGACCTTGGCAACTTGGTGAAGTGCTGGTGTGTCACGGACACATCCAACGCGGACGGCGCGATCTTTGCAACTTGGTGAAGTGCTGGTGTGTCACGGACACATCTTTGCTACTCGCCGGGTCTGCGACGCGCAGACGTCCGGTCGGCTCTTGCAATTTACAACTACCCTCAATTGCATCAAATACTACTATTAAAACCCTAATAAATATAAAAAAAAAACTTTCAGACTTTATAACCTCCTCTTTTTAAGTCGGTTAAAAACGAAAAATAAAAATGAGACATTTTTTTTTAGATTTACCTAAATGTAGTTTAATGCTTATAGGTTATGATTTTCTTATACTACTCAAGTACTCAAGTACTCAAGACTACTACAAGTAATACGTACTCGCATGCGATTACCAATGTTAAGCAAAGGTTGATGCGGTCAGTCGGATGGGTGACCGAAAAGAGGCATTCCAATTTGGGCGCTTCCGTAGGTCGGTAAAACGTTAAAAGGTAGTTTCCGGCTGTTTGTCTAGTACGGCAGTCGTTAAGTCATGTCAGAGGCCCTTAGAGCGGCTTGATAAACTCTCGACATCAGTTTTGGCCACTCTCATTCGATAAGAAAAAGAATACCACTCAAGGAACTCAGTAGAACCTCTATAAGTCGAACATCAAGGGAGACGCCAAAAAATTCGAGTTATAGAGTTTTCAACTTATGGAGGATTTCGACTTAGGCGGATTTTGATTCGACATAAAGAGTTTGAGGTGTATTCTTATAAATTTTGAGTTAGAGAGGTAAAATAAATAAAAATTCAACTTGCAGAGGTGACAAACATATTTTTATTTATTATAAATCAACATTATTTCAAATCATTTTAAAATAAAAAATATGGCATTATAAGAAGTCAGTAATTTTTTTTTGCTTTAGATAATTTGGTTGTTCTCTATCTATAGCATTGTCTAATCTATAAAGAGCAGAAAATTCTTCTTCTTCAGAGTTACTGGTTTGCTCTATAAAATTACGTAAGGTATTCAATGCGGTTCGCGCCTCTTTGATGGAAACCCATGGAGCGCATGTACTATTCACGTCTTCTATGTCATCTAAATCATTAGTATCGGTTTTCTGAGCTACTGAATCGATAATTTCGTCATCAGATAATGTCCCAGCAGTCATAACTCCATCATCGCACGAAACAAAGTCCTCAAAGGATATTCCTGATTCAGATACCACTGCGTTCCATTCTGCAGGAGGTGAAATAGAAATATCTTATTAATAAACTACTTCTGACAGTATTTAAGTCGAAAACAAATGACTTGCTTAGCTAAATTTCAAAGGAAATCAAAATTGAACACCTGACACCAAGCAAGCAAACACGTGTTTACGTGAGTCATAAATTTATTATCGTATACTCCTAAAATGTTTTCTAAGAAACAATAGTGTACTCACATTGTCGGCAAGTTCTTAAAGTCGGTAACTTATTTTTGTTCGAACAATAGAGGTAATAAATTCCAAGTGATCAAGTTGTAAAGGTTGTAAAATAAAACGTTGCTATGTTCGAGATACAGAGGTCAAATTTAAGTTTACGAGTTATAGAGTGAAAATATGTACCAAAATGGCTTGGAGGGACTCGGTGATTATTTCGACTAACAGAGGGTCAAGATTTCAAGTAATGGAGGTTTTGGTGTTTGAAGGGAAGGGAACAAAATATTTTTTCGAGATTTGGAGGTTTTTGACTTATCGAGGTTCGACTTAACGAGGTTCTACTATATGATAATTTCTTGGCAGATTGTGAATGTGAAAGATCTACTACAAAAGGTCCCATTTCAGCTGAAAAAACAAGTATTTTTGGGATTCATCCTATTCCATTCCTTTCAGAAAAAAAGTATACAACACTTTCTAAATATAATATTACTATAGTAGTAGTTGAGATCTATCAGTCAACAGTTCAAGGCTACCAACTAGTTTAAAATGTTTCGATAACAGACCGCTTATTCAATTAACTAAACAGTGGTCAGTTTAAACATTAACACGCCGATTAATATAACTAATTGGCCTCTATTCCTCTAAACCGGCTGACCACAGTTTAGGCAAACACCTCCCAATTAGATCTAATACAAAATAGCCATCAAACGGGCCTAATATGCACCTAAATGCGCTTAGTATGGCCGCTACGAATTCATTCAAACAAACAACAAAAAAAAACTATGTTAGAGAGTTATATTTTATATTTCAAATAATTAGAATTAATTTATAACCATATGTTACACAATAAATGAAAATTGTGTCAAAATGCTAAAAATACCAACACTACAATATTTTATGTAAGTACATTTTTTGCATAAATATCTTTATTTTAAATAATAATTAAAGAAAAACTAAACATACCAACCTACTGATAATTTTTAATAGGTCTAATGAATCATACAAATACAAAATAGAATACGACATCGTATAGTAATATTTTTTCTATGTAAAATAATATGGTAGGTAAGTACTACGGGAAAATTACGCCTGTGTGTTTTAAAATCTTACCACCTTAGTACCATTTTTTTAATTTCTTCAATAATGATACTCAATGATACGAACATTTGCAAAAGGAAAAAAGTTACAATGCACAAATCCAATCTCAATATCTAACATAGTGTCCATGCTAAGGGCTCGGTTCTTATACAAAATAGGTACAAACGGGCCTAATGTGTAGCTACATACATACATACCTATATATATGTATGTTAGTGAAAGTGCTATGACGTCACAATATGTCGGCGATTAGAACATTAGTGTAACCGCCCCGCTAGACGGTACCGTGCGCAGGAAAACGAGGGTTGAGTTTGGAAATTAAATTTTACGTTTGTTTCCGACTGAAGTTTTTGGGATAACATTAGATCAAAATCGCAAAAAAAACATACAGATATTTATTTCAATCTATTCAAAGAACCGGGGCCAAATTCGTATATAAAATTAATTTCAAATCTTTTTCATGAATCTGGGTTATTTAGCGTCAAATCACATCACTAAAAAGTCGGTACACATTTTTGTTCAACTTAAAATCATGTTCTTTCGAGCAAGAGAGTTCTAAATAAAACATGAACAAGCTATAGAAAACACAACTTTTTAATTTCCGTTCTTTTTTTTTTACAAGAAATGGGTTTGCACCTAACCGTAATTCGCCTGATGGTAAGTTTGTATTGAGTAAGTCCTTTTACATAAGTATTTTTTTGCCAACCGTAGAGTTCATTCAAGACCGTGCCGGCGGTAATGTGTCGATACCCTCATGCAGGCAATATATACTAATTACCGCACTACACTATACGGTGCGATTCAATAGAACTCGCTTTGTAGAATATAGTTTGCGACATATTTACTCGAAATACTTACTACTTGGAAACTTATTTGTTATAAGAAATTACATAGTTAAATATTGTGATAAAATTATGTTGTTATATTAGCGTTAGACTAGATTGTCACTATAAACGAGCATGTATACACATCGTTATTATTTTTATGAGTTGTTCGTTAATAATATCTATGTTCTTTATCGTTTTGTAAGCGTAGTTTTTTGTGAAGTGTGTCGATATAACTGGTCAATTTTATTCTATAGCATGTTCTTCTTCTTATCGAATGAGAGTGGCCAACCTCGGTGTCGAGAGTTTATGAAGCCGCCCTAAGGGCCTCTCAAATGGTTTTACGAATGCCGTACTAGACAAACAGCCGGGGCCTTCAAATTAACGTGTCATCCGACCTACGGAAGCACCCAAAATGGAATGCCACTTTTCGGTCACCCATCCAAGAACTGACCGCGTCGACCTTTGCTTAACATTGCTAATAGACTATGTTGAAATGTAGATATGTTTTTTTTTTCTTTAAAAGAAAACATAAGATGATTGAAAATATCTTTTGTTACGGATATTGCTTTCAAAATATAACCTTAAGAAAAAAAAAACTCGGTTAGCTATTTTTTTTTAAATTTTATTTGACTTAAATGACAAGGTCATTATTGTATAAGTATATTGTATGTATGTACACTAAGGTCAACATGTATTGGAAGGTCATTTCTGTTAGTAAACAGTATTGTTTTGTGTCCACAGCTGATATTACAATTCGATAGTAATTACACTACAAATGGTTCTAATTACGTCTGTACCTGGAATCAGTTGTGTAACCACAGTCAATTGTTATATATGTAGTTTGTTATATGCATTGTAATACAAATACTTTTCGAATAAAGTTGTCTAATAGTAGTAAAACTTCCAGCACTTCAATGTAAACCATTCTTTTAAAGTTCATAAAATCCATGATAATTTTGTCAGTTCTTATCTCCGTACATTTATTGCGAATTTAACGTTTTTAACTGATACGGGTTTGCACTTGACCATACTTTGCCTGAAGGTAAGCAAAGGCCTTAGATTGAAGCAAAACTATCACGCTATGATGGACAAAGTTTTTTTTTTATTATATCTTATTACGAAGCCTTAAACAGGCTCTTATTTACGTTATATTAAATAACCTCTAACAATGTAGAGATAGATTCCATATGAAATTTACATAAACGTTTAAATACTTTTGTTTACACATAATTATATTCATGCAAATTACATACAAACACCCATTACCCAAAACTCGCCCAACAGCCTTACAAACTGCCTAATGATTCCTGCTCCCCGCCCCAGGGTGGCAAGCATCCTTTCTCCCGATATCATCAATCACTCGGATACCTAAGTCGACACATGTAAATTACGCGCCTAAATTATATGCGAGTGACGATGCTTTGCAACACATGTATGCAGTAAAATAAGTCACAAGTTATTCAGTAAGAAATGTTTATAATAATCTCTTGCGTATTTCCTCATGACTGAGGGTCGTGACTCCCCCGCAGAATTAATTCGTTAGGGGAGTTCTCTTGGGCATCTTGACAATATGTCCTCGAATATTGTGGTCCTCAAACATGTCAGTTTCCTCACAATGTTTTCCTTCACCGCTAAACGAGTGCAAATCCCCACATAACTTGAAAATACAAGTCATTGGTGTAAGACCGGATTCGAACCAGGGTGCGTCTGGATATAAAGCAGACACTGGAACCACTGAGCCACACTCGCTTTTTTATAATAATACAGAGGCATATGCTGTTTGTATATAGTTTGAAATATAATGATGCTGAAACGATATCTATCTTTGTTTCATTGCATGTTATGGTCAAATGTACAACGACCATTACAAACGAGATTAAAATACACTTACTATTACATTAAATTTCAAGAGAATATTATTAGCATACATATATTTTGAGTTTAATATGGAAAAAAAAATGTATTTTATAAACGCCTTCCTATTTTAGCCAGTGTCTGAAAAGTCCTTACTGTTTAATTATCGAGCAAAACACGGAACCCCTTCTCTAAACAAATTTGTTGTTTTAAAACTCCAAAACGGTTGGGTTTGAGGGGCTGTATAACTACCGGCGGCCGATAGCTTCTGTTTTTGTTACATTATACTTGTATCTACGTTGCCAAATAGTTCAATACATTACCAAAAACACTGGAATTGAATAAAAATTGCATGCACGAGTAAGTTAATAAACGGTTTTTTCTTCATTTTTATAAATATACTGCAACTAAAGTTTCTATGCATGGTTGAACTATCTTATTAAAATATCTTCTTCTTATCGAATGAGAGTGGCCAACTGTGGTGTCGAGAGTTAATCAAGCCGCCCTAAGGGCTTCTGACATGGCTTAGCGACTGAAATCACATTGAGAGTTTGATGAATATATTGATCGTCATACCAACAAATGTATTAGAGGATCAAGGTAGACATGTTGGCACGGTACAGCCGAGCTGGTAGAGGAAGGGGTTCCCAAAAATAAGACATTTTTATAGAAACCAAGGACGTTTATTTGCCTTCATGGCTACGCTAATACTAACTTACAAAAGTAATATTTAAAATGAAACTTAGTTACAATACTACTACGCACAAAAAAGGTCAACATGCACATCATGTGCGGGTCAGGATCGGACCGCGCGGCACGACACTGGAGCCGTCTCGAGCGTTGATGAAAAAAACATTGGTTATTGCAGATGGCAGAACATAACTAGGTAGGTACATATAATAGATTTTATTGTTATCAAAATAAACCGAACTACGATGATACGCAAGCAAATAAACACTTTTGAATATCTTAGGTCAATATATTAACGTATTTAGTTTGTTTTATTTTCCGCCTCAAAAGCTTTAATTCCAGTTGGTGTAACACATAAATAATGAGCAAACATAATGTAAATCTTCCATCCCCGAGACCCCTATGCTAATATGGAAATACCAAAGGCCCTGAAACCTTTTCATGGTCGACTACATTGGGTTTCTGTAAACATTACCTTTGGGTCGTCTCTACGCACTACCCCCTATATTACGTATGATCTAGGTCCCGATGAGTCGGTCAAAATTAAATATGTAGATATTTTTTAATGAAATAAGTGAAAAAAAGTCAAACGGCTCGCCTGATGTTAAATTAGTCCGTTGTCTATGGAATCTGACACCGCCAAATTTGCAGCGCTTTATTAGCTCAGAATGGTTTTTGAGAATACCCTTATTTAATGTCCCAATAGGTATTATCTTTTCGTGCAAAAACATCGGGTTCAACAAATAACATAAGAAAAACTATAATTTAATAAATAATTTAATTCAAATTTCAAACATGTTATATGATTTAACTCTGAGTTGAATTCCTTATCGTAATCACCATCATCTATGAGTCTTTCTGATACGTTTTTGTATTTTTTTTCTGTTCATGGTATCATATGGCTTGTTTTTACTAAATTATCTACTTAAAAAATTAAAAATGTTTTTAAGGAACTGTGTTGCCAGGCGTAGTGCGTGACGTTTCCAAAGTACGTTTGTAACAAAAACCGAAAAAGATATTTCACTGTAAGGGGGCTATTACATCGGTCTTGGGTAGAAGGCCCGCGCATCAATTAGTGGAGCAGGCGCACCCAAATATACAATGTGGACAGAGGTTAGCAGTTATTTAGGTCTTGCTTTTAATGTACTGAAAACGAAAAAAAAGTAAGCAACTCAAATACTTATATTTTAGTTTAATATGCCTGTATTATTTAGATTCGCGCCTGGTAACTGATTTACTCTTAGGTACTAAATCAGTTGACAGCGCGGTACAAGACATATTATGGAACAGTGATTTATTGTCTTGAGACAAGCAATAATATAATTGATTTATATATTATTGCTCGATGATGAAGAATTAGTTCCGTTGAGTATATTATTACCTAACTACTTATGAAAGTACTTTAGGAAATGTTTTTGTTAGGAGTTTAATGTCTAATTAAAAGTCTAAAAATATATAAATGTATACCAATTAAATATAAATGAATATGCTTCTTTTTCTATTATTACAATCTTATTTCGCATAAGATTGTAAATATAGAAAAAGAAGCTAATTTGCACGCCCTATGGGTGAGAGAATGTAGCGGTCAATATATTATTTTTGAACAACTCTGTAAATCCTATATTCTGCAAATAAATGATTATGAAGATTTATGGAGTGTTTTTAATTTGTTATTATCAATGGTAAAGTTTTTAAAACGTTTTTATTTTTCTTAGATCAGTGACACAATTCGTTATTTTTCTTCTTCGTTTGTATATATAATTTTGTAATTTTTACACAAAATCATATTTATCTCATACTTCTAAGTACTGGGCACCCATCCTCCACTGCAGCCGGCCAGTTTTAGGGGCAAATAATCGCCGGCTCATTTACTTCGGCCCTCGGCCCGTGTTTACTTGTCATTAGGCAAGAACCCGCGCAAATTAAGCAAGCTTCTGCTAACAAATAGCGAGCGAGATCAATATAGCCTGCTTGGGGATTGATTCAGAATGGTGATGAAAAATGAGAAAATTGCAGTCAAAATTGTGTTATACCATCCAAATCTGTTAAGCTATTTAAGCGTTACTCAGTACAAACACACACTATACACATTATTAGAAACACTGTATTTGTCATTTTGTTTTAATTATCTCTTAAAGGAATGCTAACCAAAAACAAAGGAAATAATATGCAAAAGAAAACGCGACCAACATTTGCAATAAATTAAACCAAAAAGAGAAAAGGACGACATTTTTAATTTCCATAAAACCATTAAGTACGAAAAATTTTAGAGAATTCAAAACGCATTAAGCCAAGAACGCCGGCGGCAAGTTTTCACCCAAGGGGTAATATATATCCCACTTGAAAAGGGAGGTTTCCCCTTAATTTCCGCGGCTGGGTACGACAGGCGTAACTTTTTTCACACCATTTACTCCAGCGTTCGTCATTTTTGAGATATTTTCCGTCCTGGAAGGGGTTGCCAAGTGCTAAAATGCAAATCACGGAGCGTAGGTACATATAAATATGTATGTGTACACGTGTTGAATAAGGTGAGGAGAAATGTATGCACGACTTCTTTGGGCTTCATGGGAATGGTACACACTATACGTTAAATGTATTCATCTTAGCTAGAAGATGTGACTATTTATTTATTTATTTATGATGTGTGAAAATGTAGGAGATTTTTTATGATGTTGCTACTACCAATAGAAATGCTTTCATTTACATTCATCAATTTGTAGATCGAAATGGAACAGTAGTTAACGCAGTGTTTAAAGGATATTTTATAAAGCTTAATGAATTTAAGTAACTTCTTATTATTTTTTAACTTATACACACAATACATATGTACGTTGAACATACATAGGACTGTAGTAATCTAAATGTTATTAATATATAAAACTTTATTAATATGAAGAGACAACTATCACAGGGATCACAGCTTTTCTTTTCATATCAATTAAGATAAACACATTATTTACGTCTGCTACTCATGAACCAAAATCGCTTTACATCCTAAAACCCAGGGAGTTGTCCTTAAATTCTGCGACCCCAAACGGGCGACCCCTTCCGGGCATTTAGCGCGGAAGATGCGTCCCCCGATAGTAACGTGGTAATGGCCCATCCAGGCCCAGGGAGGAGGCCCACGGTGGCCCACGGTGGCCCACTGTAAATGCCTTCAATGGCATCGTTAGGGTTAAAATTAAACACGACCATGATGCAGCGTTTTCTTTTTTCCAGAAATTTCGATGAAAGAATATTTTGAAGGGACGGGCCTTTATGACCCAGGGAGGTGTGGGAGGGTCTATTATATCAAGGGAGGGTTTGAAGGGTTAGGTAGCTGACGGTGCCGGAGTATAATGAGTTCCTTTTTATATTTTTAATCACATTTTCGTGCCCGCAAGTCCTCGTTGATAAGCGAATTTTTGTAGATGTCGTAAATTTTACAAGGGTCTCTTTTATTTTTATGAGTGTTATAAAAGTTTTCATAATGTAATTAAAATTAAAACTGAAAGACTTTTGCATCTTTCTCTTTTAAATTGATGTTAATTCCTTGTCAATTTATTTATGTATCATTAGGTATTACTACCAAGAATATAAGTAAAAAATATAAGCCTAATAGCATTTCGGTCATTAATAAAGATTAGCCTTTTACTTAATCAACTACAATTTCGAGGATTTTAACAAAAATTAAGCGGCAGGAGTTGTTATGAAAATTATAATTAATGGAGTGGCCGGGGTAAAGAATATTTTTCGGCCTAAGCCGGGGCCAAGCCCGGGGCGGGCAAAGCGGCCAATTTAGCCTGTCGCAGCGGACCTGTTAATTAGTATTTTAATTAAAATTAATAGGCGATTATTTGAACAATTTTTAAGGAGATAAAATTTTGTAGGCGCAGAGATTTTGTTTTTGGAGGCTGGTGTTGGAAGATTTCTAATTAAACAGCGTTGTGGAAATTTATTTGCTTTGGATAAGTGAAAGAAAGTATACCTTGTTAAAATATTATCTAGAAGTCTGAAGTCAAAGTAGAAATCTTAATTTAAAACTTATCTACTTTGCTTCTTTCAGCCTCAAAAGCTAGTACATTGAGGTGTTATTTCCGGCTGCATTTCCCCGGTACGCGGCGTGGCTTGGCGAGTGTCTTGCGGCCGCTAGAAGCGCCACTGCTGCGGCAGAATGCAAACCGCGCGCAAAGCCAAAAAAGCCAAAATTCTCACGCGTGAAAGTGGCGCTCTTCTTTTACCTTTTTCCAATGGCTATCGACGAACCGCCTTTCGATTTCATTACGGACGTCCGACGTTTTTTATTTTTAAATCACGGCCGTGCTCCACGCGGCCACGTTTTTTATTTCCCGCCGTTTCGTCTGTATTTTTTTCCACGGACTCGTTTCGGTTTTTTATGCACGCGGCCCGCAAACAATGCCACCGCGGCCACAAAATTAACTCCCGACTTTTTGCCTTTTGGCACCAATAAAAATATTTTAATTCGACACGAGAGCGTTAATTAATAATTAATATTTTTCGACAGCCACCGTTTAATGGCATCGTTTAACACGTGTTCCGATGCGATTGTTTTTTTCGCCATCGTTTTCATGAATGGAATGATGACGTAATAGGATAATGTCAGCGTCGGCAATTTCACGTGTTTATTGGGACTGCGTGTTGTTGATTTTTTTTTCAGTTACTCGCGCTCGCCGGTCAATGGGGCGATTTCATCGGATTTTAATTTTCAATGTCATTATCACTTTCACAATGAGCTCATGACTTTTAAATACGAAAGTTTTTCGCAGCTCTTTTTTGTGTTGAAATTATTTTAACGGTTGTAATTATTCTGATTTTTAATAGCAGCGTAGCTTTAGCAGTGGAACCAGTATCTTGTCACTAATAAGAGGGTTGTTTGAGGTCGGAAGGCACGAGTAAAAGGTCAAGCGGCCGACCTTCTTTGACGTTTGAGCCGGGGTCCGTGTGACCCGCGCACTGATTCATGACACGCGCGTCTATTCCACGGTTAACTTATTATTAGAACTAGTTCCCAGAATAGCGGAGTATTTTCGATGGTGCATTAATAGAATGAAACGAAATTGCATTTCCAATAGTTTGACTAATACGCGGAACCTCCCATTATTTCGTGTGTTGATAGTCATCATTGAACTTTTATATTTTAAAATAAAATTCTAACTTGTTTCTGAACCAATAAAACAGTAAAAAATTCAACATATGAAATGAAAACAAAAAGCATTTTATAGTAACAAAAGCAAAGCCACTGTTTGAACCACTATTCGTTCAAGGTTTAAGTATTTATAAACAACTCTCAATTCTAACTTTTATCTTGTGTTTGAATTTCAGATATTAGTCTATTTACTAGATTTAACAAAATACCTACAAAACTCTATCTTAATAAAAATGTAACATTAGAGTACGTTTACGGTACTTGCCTATATATTACACTTTCACATAATAATATGGGCTCAGTTTGATTTACCATTAACGTTGATTTAAAATTAAAATGACATCTGTTCTCCTAAAATCCAATTAGAGTTTGATTTATAAACTTGTGTTGCAAGTACTAATGAAATATTGATAGTATATAGCATCAATAAGCACATAATTTTAAAACACTACAAAATCCAAAGTTACAAAATCTACTTAAAAATTAAGTATTTCATTAAAACTTCCGCATAATCCCGAGTAGGTACAAGGGATGGAGGGACAAATCGCCAGCGGCCTCTCCTGGTCACGCAGCACCGTTTGCAAGACTTACCCTTATACCCCTCTACCCCTTGTACCCTTCTACCCCCTCATTACATAGTACAGCTAATGTCCCCCGCCTCCCCCGGGTTTTATGTCTTTTGTAAAGGGTAAGGGAGGGTAGCATGGGTGGCGTGATTCGCAAATTTTAGAGGTTTAAGAATATATCTGATTATATTTTTATTTTATTTTACGTATAAACATGTACAGTTCTAACTTTCAATACGAAATACGTAGTTTTACGTTGATAAAACTGCAAAATTTTTGCAGATTGCCTTAGTCGGTAGGCTCGTAATTTTATATTCACAAGAAAGAAAACATTTTTTAATCTTGAACACACCATAGGCAAGACAACATACATGAGCTACATATGTACACATGTTAAAAAGCTTACATATTATTCACATAAACATCTATTTTGTTCCTTTAAATAAAAAGCTTGTATAACATTTCATCGTGCCGTCCAGTCCGTCTACTACGGTTGTAAACAAAGGGCTCCTAAGCCCAAATCGCCAAACAATTAAAACTTTTCAAAAAAGAGAAATTTTAATAACGTTTCCCGGCGTGCTCTAATTTCCACGATAAGTCTCCCTGAAGGGAGAGTGGGCAGAGAATAGGAAGAGTAACAGAGACCCCACTTTAATTATTATTGGATTTAAATTTCTTAGGTTTAATCATAATATTAATACTGAAACTTTGGAGAAATATGTAGTGTTTTTCCGCTGCGACTGCTCCTTAACCGACAACAAACTTGATGGTTTTTAGGTGTGTTCCTCCATATACCACCGCCACACCTAAAAACCGTCAAGATATGGAGGAACACACCTAAAAACCATCAAGTTTGTTGTTTGATGTCGGTTAAGGAGCAGTCGCAGCGGAAAAACACTACATATTTCTCCAAAGTTTCAGTAACAATGGATTTCCGCAAAGTAACGCCTGATTCAATATCTTATAATATTAATAGAAAACAGAAACATTAAATTTGGCGATTATAAGTGACGTAAGCCAGAATAAATAAAAGCATTTTTCGTGGTTTTGTTTTTCGCTACTTAACACCGAATCAACAAAACAAAATACAAAAATCTGTATTTTCTTACCGTTTACAAAAACTGTGTGTAAGTGATAAAGTAATCGTAATAGTATTTATTACTCACATGTGAGGATGCCATTTACATACTTATTGGTAATGCTCGAAGTAACGGTTTAGTTTTAAGGTGATTCCTTTTCTCGTCTTGATCGCTCTAGAACATTCACCGCTAGAATAGGGTATATTAGTCACGTGAGGACGTTTTAGGAAATACGTTCGCCGTAGCCGAAATCGGCTTGGAATGCATCATCAGTATTACTCACGTTACTTCAAATCTTTACTCTAACTTAATTATTCAGTTGTCTTAATAAGCAGCCTGTTTATTACAACCAAAAATATAAGCGACCGAAATGAAGTATGCAATGCTTTTGCTTAGTTCAGAATATCATAATCAATAAGATCATATACATATATTAGATCGCAAAGTTGACGTTCATAAGACATTCCCATTCAATCTATTAAGGTGCGTTGGTCTATCTATTTTGTTATAGAGATGAAAATCTAGATAAAAGTGATCCTATTCCATTGGTCACCAACAGTCAAAAGTATGTACTATCAATACTCCGAGAGTTAACTGATTAAAATAAAAACTGTCAAAATTATCCATCTTTTGATATCTAATCCCTGAGCTAAGTCTCCCCAAAGGCCGACCACAGCCCTTCTCCCACCCCCTGGATTATATAGAAGATAGTTAAACCCCGTCCTGTATAAATTTCGCTCGTCAATAAAAAGGGCTTTTGTCCCCACCAAAGGGATGTTTTTGTTATCTTGAGGATTGCCTAATTTGACAATAACAAAGGCCCTTCCGCTGTGGGTATTGCGATGATAATCAGCCTTTGTTCTTATATTCGGGTTTTTGTTTGTTTGCTATGTTTGCGAATTGTGGGTTTAAAATGGCGGACTAATTATGGTGAGGATTGCTATGCGAGTTATTTGTGTAATTTGTTTTTCTTGGAATTTATGGGGGATATTATACAAATGTATCTTTTCGCTTATAGTTTGCTTGTAAATTTATAAATTTACTTAAAAAAAATAACATGGACATTGATATAGTTGGGACACAATAGGTTTTTTAATAAGTTTGTAATAAACATGCAAAAGCAAAAATATGTAATGATTACTTCCAATGTTAATAAGTTAATTAGCTTTGCATAAGAAACCTCTAGAATGGTACTGAAACCCTTATCTTTATACAATATCGATCTTTATACACAGTCGACAAATCTCAACTTTCATTCTCCGAACATTTATCGAAAGTCAGTTTTAAAAGCCATCGTTGAATTGACAGCGCATCAGCACCAATCTACACTTCAGGATAAACTGTTGGCAAATAGAAACGTATGAAAAAGGAGTGGCGTATCGACTCATATGCAAAACGAAGAGTACCTATAGTACGCAAAAAGAAAGAGCGTATTGGTGCAGCGGTAAAGGAAACAGTGGGATCATTTCATACGTAAATTTTATACGTATTTGGACTATATAACTGTTTTGAGTATAGTTCTATTTGTTTTTGTTTTGTAAGGTTTTGTTTTGTGGACAAGTGTAATTAAATTATCGTAGTTTGTATGCTGAGCAACAAGTAAGATTGAAAAGATGCATGTTTGACATCTAGTATTTAACGTATGTAAGCTTGTATTTATACCCACATCTACCCATTTATATCTGTTCACCATCACCTAAACCTAACAATGTGTTCCGGCAGACTTATTTCAGAGCATTCCATTTCAGTAGATAGAAATAATCTATTACTTTAGAATCTTTATTGTAACACACGGTACTTAAATAAATTACAAAGTAAAAATACAGCGTCTAATATAATAACTAGTGACTTCATATTCAAATGCCTCACTGTCCAGTATAAAATAAGTTACCTTACCATCAATTAGGTGATCTATTGGTCTGGCCGGACGGATATTCTGACGTAAGACCATTAGATCTTTATTGCATTAGTATATCATTAGATAGAGTATAAAAATAAAGTTACCTCACCGTCTCCACCCCAACTGCATCCACTACCGGCTCCAAAAAGCGGGCTATCGCTCCGGTGGCGAGGTCAGAGCGCGCTCTTGAACTCTATGTGTTGTCCAAAGAAACAACCTCGATAGCCAACTCAATGCTGGCGGGATATGAGACGAGAGACCAAGTGGTTCATCAGCTGTTTGACAAATATTGTGGATGTGATACTTGAAGGATTTTGTTTAAAACCACAAAATACTACGCTTTAAGCAATTAAATAAATAAATATTAAATAATAATCTTAAATGCGTTCTTTTTTAGACCATAATGCTAACTTAATATCTGGCGACTTATTAACCTACAAATCTTGAAAAAAACTATGTTGTTGACTTGGTGGACGCAAAAGCAATTTATTTATTTATTGCCTTTAAAATATTAAAATAATTTTCAGGGATAAAAAAGAGATGCATAAAAATAGTTTTTTCGTAGCGTTACTACAATATTTTTAGCGATTACTAAAATCATATAGGACATTTTGTTTTTAGTTTGTTCACAGGCCAACATACTACATAAAAGTATTCATTTAATTCTGTAGTATAGGCCGAATAGCAGTAGTAATAGCAGGAGCCAAATTAATATGCTAGTTTATCAACAATATTTTACATAGAAAGCATTAGAAAAGCTCCTGAGTGTAATGGCGATTCCATCCTACATTTCACTGGGTTCAACACTCATTCAAAGAGGTTACAATGTAACATTATCGAAAAGATATTACTTTCGTCATGAATCTTATGCAACAGGCATACGTAGGCACATGCGTATGTACAATTGCTTATATAATCTATTTTTTTATTGCTTTTATAATCACACCTTTTTAACGTTTTGTTATGGCATATTAGCGGCACCTCACGCGTTAATACAAGATAATAAGTACAATGGTATCTATTCAGTATCATAGCTTTCTCCATACAATCTGCTCATTTATTGCCTAAAATTTTAGATAAATGAATTCCTATTCAACTAATACAAATACTAAAATCTTTTTTCTTAGCTGTTACAAAAAACAATATGAATAATATAATATACATGAAACATGCTATAAAAACTGTCAGTGATTTCATCTTGAGACCGATCAGCATCATAATCGAAATCAGCCTAAAAACCAATCATACACACACACTTAAAATTTGCACTCACAAACTTTCTCGTACATTATATAACTGATAAGTTACATAGTAGCCCCTTGTTGCCTCCTTGTTTTGCCTGGCTCTGGATTGCAATGCACACCTATTTGGTATAAAGTCACTTTCGTTCAAGTGTTCAAACCTTTTTGCTACAATTTACGTTGCAACTGCGCAGTTGATTTTAACTGTTTTAGAACAAAGAAGATATTGTTATATTGATCATTTTACATAGATAGAAACTATACACCAATATAAATAAATAAATAAATACAAATACAAAATTCGTTTATTTGACGTAGGTAAATAATGTACAATAACATGTGAATCCTCTGACCTCGTGGTAGCCGTTAGACTGTGTTACGAGGCCAGAGTCATCTCCCAATATAATACTAGGTACAGGTAAATTACGTCATAGTTATTATTTATTATGTAACATTGGAACTGTGGAACTCCTTGCCCGAATCTCTATTCCCCTTGAACTATAATTTGTCGGTCTTCAAGTCGAGAGTAAACCGGTTTCTTCTAGGCAAGCGCGCTACATCGTAGACTATAACGTTGCTTACCATCAGGCAAGTTGTAGTCAAGCGTAAGCCTATATCATGTAAAAAAAAAAAAAAACATGAATACATGACAAAGAATAATACACTAAGAGATACAATAAAAGATACAATACCTAATTACAGTTATAAAATGCCTTTTCAGCATCATCAGTAACTCTTTACTAATGTGAAAATTAAAAGTGAACTACCCTCAAATCTTTACAAAAATTCTTATGACACAACGTCAACAAAGATTATAGGCATTCACCTTACACACGCACACTCAAACAAGGCGCTAATACCATCGACTTATAACTCATTTGACTCCTAATATGGGCAGTAATATGATACTCATATGGCGAAATACACCTATGCAGTATTGCAGCTCCGGTATAACATAAAACATATAAGCCTTAATGGATTTATTATATTGTTCAAATTGCTAGATGATAATGTGCTGACTACTTTAAGCGCAGTAAACATAAGATGACAATGCTGTTTGTTAATTTATTCAATATATTATGTTAATTTTTCAATATATAAATAAATATCGTTCAAGTGCACACAGCGTCATGGGTACTAGATAACGGATATAATACTATTACATACTTTTAAATACATACTTATTATACATAGAAACGACCAGCTTCAACGCACGTAATCATATTTTTTTAAATTCATAATAACTGTGTCATGCGGGAATCAACCCGAAACCCTAGTTTAGAAGGCAGATCCACTACTAACTAAACAGGCCAGTGATATAGTTAACTCTTTATTATTTTAGACACATAATATATTCGTACAAGAGTAACAAAAAACTTAGAACTAGTGATACAACAGGCGGCTTTATCTTTAAAATGAATTTGGAGGTTGGTAATTGGAGGATGTTTTTTTTATGGTTTTATGCTTGGATGAGTAACCAGTTTGTAAAAGTAACAAAATATAATTGTATGTTTTTGTAGGTTAGTTGTTTACTTGCTTATAGGTATTTATATATGTTTATCTAGCCCAGACAGGTAATATCTCCTAGCTATGACAAGACGAGTGGTGTCGAAGATGTCAGATGTCGCACGCACGCCCTCTGTCGAGTGATTGGGAATTAATGGTGTTTACCTGTGTAGTTATAACGGGGAAAGGATCTAAATTAGTAAATTCACGTAAGACATGTTTATGGATTTTATTTTAGCACGGTTAAGCCATGTTAGAGGCCCATAGGGAGGCTTTATAAACTCTCGTCACCAGAGTTGGCCACTCTCATTCGATAAAGAGAAGAAGAAGAAGAAGAACACGGTCCAAACTTATATGATAGCAATAAACATGTCATGTGTTTTGTTACATAACGAGGGTAGGTTTACATTTCTGTCATAATAGAGAAAAGACGCCCGCCGTGTAGCAAACGTAAGTTGTATGTAGTATTTTATGTTCTTTAAGGAATTGAATTGCAAAACAATGGAGAAGCAAAGAAAGGTGAAACATAACTTATAATACGCTAATACAGCATTAAATTTATTTATTTTATAAGAAAATCCTATTCAATAAACAACATACGCGAATTACACGTGAGTGAAAACTGTTTAGTTAACATACTGTCTATTCAAGAAAATAAAAAAAGCGTTTATCTTTAATAAGCACAGACTGAAATTTCGCTTAGTATTAGTTAACATCAGGCTAGTTGCGTTATCATTACAAAAAATAAATGTTACACACATACAATTCATATACATAGAATAAAATATGTGTAGTACGTTGTAAGTAGGTAGACGAGCGAGAGTTTGCTCCTAAAACAACTCATTGTAATTTGACCCATCTACAAAGGAACTCTCTGAAGGGGCTTTCAGAATTTTAACGAGTTACAGCCTACTTGGAAAGGCTGGCACGCCTACTAACGTGTTTACAGAGTTATATCTCATATTTAAATGTGTAAAATTGTATAAACATAGCTATTTTATAACACAACTTTACATAGTTCGTAATGATTGCTTAGCATCAGATTCAGGTGAATTACGGTCAAGTGCAAACCCATTCCTTGTAAAAAAAAACATAAACAAACGTTTATCCGAGCTTTCAAAAGGTAAGTAAGGGTAACAAAAACTAGGGTTTTAGGGTTTACTATACACTAATAGACAAACCTTGTATATCACTCTAGGTCTATGATATGTAACATAGAATGTGCTCGCTTATTGTAGATTAGTAGGTATGTGAAACAGCTTACTCTCTGTCGAATCATCAAAAATCGTATAAGTGAGGGTCTTGCTTCATAATTTTAGTTAGTAAACACTGGCTTGGTTATTTTATTTCATTTACTTGTAACCATGTACAATATACTTTATACCCCGGGTTTAAATAAACAAAGTTTTCCCAAAAATCCTGTGAGTTAAAACATCAAACAGCTTAGGCGGGCGGGTGCGGGTGAATCGCTACATTTGCCTTGATTAAAGGCACGCCAAGGGCCCGGCCTTTTTTGGACACTTATTCTGATACAAGTATAAAGTACGTACTTACTTGATAGCAGGCTATCTTTTACACGATTACTTATTAGCCAGAAAATCTTTCTCCAAGCGCGTTGAGTGGGACTCGCTCCAGGAAACCAGGTGGTCAAATGCCTGACTGTCTAGTGTAATAAAGACATATTATAATGTACTCCTCAATTTTAAGTTTTAATTACTTTATGTGACTCACAACCATTATTTCATTGACGTCAAATAACTACTTTAATACCGATATCATTTAATAGTTTGAATAGCTCCGTAAAATATTTTTATATAACCACGTTTTCCAGAATACATCCCCCAAAAAACTGGGCCGAGTTAAATCTTCTCTGTTTTTCGAGCTATTTTTCTCAAGGGCCGCGCGTGGTGGGTGAGTTATCGCGGGGTTGAAACAGGCCGGGTTTCGCCTGGGGGTGAGATGGGGTGGCTTTGCCCTAATTTTTCACGTGGATCTACCCTCTGAGGTTAGGCAAAAGAGCTTGGGTAGGACGACCGTTATCTGCGTTGACGATCTTGAGCGGCAAAAAGAGAATTTCATTTTGAATAATGAATTCTTTTTGTAACTGACGGCGATGTGCGGGCCTGTGAAGTCATCAGGAAATTGGGCGTGATTCCAGTTTGTGTACTTGCCAGTCATTGTTTATCTCATACTTTCATTAGGTACGTGACAGTAAGAGAAAAACAATAACATTTGAATATCAAGATATTGATATGGAAATGCAGACACAAAGACAAGTGTTGTTTACATATTTTATGTCTAACTTTTACATAAGAAACTTCTAAGTTTAAGTTTCTTCATAAAATAAAACCTGTATTTTTAAACCAAACTTTGGGATAGAAGAACGTATATGTATAAGACTAAAAAAACAGATATCGTTAAATTAGGGCATTACTTAATATATTGTAGTGTTTTTGTTGAGTTACGCTTTTGAACATGCAAGGGAAATAATAATAATTTTCTAATATTATACATATCTAAAGATAAAAAAAAAAGATAAAAATTATTTATTTCCACTAAAACAGGTTATCATTTGTACATTATATAAAAGTATCTAAATTAATTAAGTTCAAATTAAAATTGGGGTCCTGTCTACTGCTTTAGGATTCCCTGTGTTGCAGTATCCAGGGTTCTTCCACAGTGTCAACTATTGAAATTAAAATTAAAAATTAATTACAGATTAATCAATCAATTAATTACAGATCTAATAAAATATAGTTCTTCAACACGTGTACATACGTGATTGATAACCCTCACTCTGACTGTAATTACACAAGCTCACAGGATATACTTATACCGTCCTAGTAAATGACCCAGACAACCTATCCCGGCCTAATCCAAATTTAATACTCCAAAAACGATAAATCACATACACATGCTACACTCAGCCGCCCATAAATTACGAAGATTGAATTAATATTACCGAACAAAATCTTACGGACGCCATTTTGAATACCCTTATCCCACCCCGTGCCTGGAACAGACGATTATACTTTTACAAAGTTGTGTTTACAGTTGCGCCAAAAATATTATTTGCAATTAGAAGCGGGTTTTGTTCTAAAATGAGGATGTAAAGTTTGCGGTTTGGTTTTGGGAACTGTACGGCTATATTTGTCTCTTTTGTACCCGTCCTTTCGTAGGTATAATTAGGGATGTGCCCTAGTAGATGAAATTCGGTTCGGGCTTAAATTGAATCTATCGAGTCGTGATGTTTCGCGCGAGAGACTCGAGTTTTTTACTGATTTTTCCCCTTTTTTGTTGTGTTTTCTTTTACGAGCGGCGTTAGGTCGTGTGTTTATTGGAACAAGGAATTAATTAGCAAGGAACTGACGTGACGGCCCCTGCAATGGACAATACAGATGGGTTCTAATGAAGTCCGTATCGATTGCAAAGATATTATCGTGAGAATACCAATACAACTTTTTAAACCGGATTTGTAACGTTTTAGTTTATTCCGGTAAATAGTATGCTTCTGTTACAATTACATAATAAGAAGTCAAGCTAAAAAACTTCCACAAATTAGGTAGACTGTTGAGGGTAAAATTCGGGTTTCAACATTTGTCATCAAGTTATCGCAAGGTTCAACCTAGGCCACTTAAGTACTTAATGTTTAGCAAACGGATAAGTAACATAAGTCTTTATTACTTATCTACTTGCTAAATAACTTACCTCAATCCAAGGTTCTTCAAATCTAGAGTTAATAGGTATCTTCTAGGTAAGCGTGTTACACCCTAAGCGGCAGCAATGCCTAACATCAGGCAGGTTATAGTCCAACGTAAACCTATTTTACGTAAAAAAAACCTAGAAGTACAACAATTTATATGTATAGATGTAAGTATATAGTAAGTACGCTAGTACATTCCTTTTAAAACAGTTCCATTACTCCCCGTGGCAGCACACTTACAGTATTAGACAAGTAGACTGCAGCTGGTGTGGTCATCCATCACTGCAGCCTGCAGCCGAGGGAGATGGGGAAAAACGTGCGGTTGAGAACTATACGGGTAGGTATAGTAGGTATGTATGAAGAGGTATGTAAGTTAAAGTAAATGCCTGTAAGCCGTACACGTTTTCATATAGGTATAATGTCTAGGTAAGTAGATTCTCCTAAATATTATTCAACACGGAGGGAACCAACACCAAGTGACAAGGAATACCTACTCGAGCCGGAATAGTAAATATGTATTAATAATTATACTTACTTTTACTGTATTCATATATGTTATTAATATATTTTTGGTTGTTTTTCGTATAATTTAAGGTTTGTAAGAATAAATGGTTTTATTCGTATTCTTATACTATTTGAAATCAATTTGGAAAGAAGAGTATCTAGATCACCTAACTAAGTATCAACATATTATAAAAGTAGGTACATTCAGCTTACGAAAGATTCTATAGCTCCAAATTAATTAACATTTGGGAGAAAAAGCTTATCATCAGTATTCAATTCAAATTTTAGTTTCTTATCTTACACAGTTCTGTTTCATATAAATCCATAACTTTTATATAAGTCTACCTAAAACCTTCAAGTGACCAATAAACAGTTCTACCTACCAACGCAGTGGCTAAGTTGCCTGTCCATCAGAGGTCGTTTTCCGTCGATTCCAATCGGACTCGATATAATATTGATAGTGTTATCAGGAGCCGGCGAGAGCCACGACATACGCCATCTGTGGGGAATTTTACACACTAGCTCTGGACCGATGGAAAAACAGAGCGAAAAATTATTATTAGAAATATTTAATTTTATTTCAATGTCTATTTCCCTAAATCTATAAATTATCTGCCTTCGAGAGTAAACAGGTGTCTTCTAGACAAGCGCGGTGGGCCGTAGATTAAAACGTTGTTTAACATCAGTAGAGTTGTAGCCAAGCGTCAAGCTTTGTATTTTTTTTGTAAATAATATATAAAAAACATTATTTATTTAAGTCAAAAAATATTTTTCATTTTTACCTTGTTATCATTTTTGGCGCCTAGTCCTGATCTATCAGATTTAGCAGAATATCGATATATTGTCAAGAAACAACACTTTAAAATAATGGTCTCTTAATCTTTTAACAGTCATTGATTTCCTTTTTAGTCATTAATTTCAATATCTTCAAAGAAACTAGAAGGTCACCAGCTTTTTAATAAATCCAGCCTGTCAGATAGTTATACAAACCTCTGCATTAGCGAACATTATTTAGAACAATCACGGAGGAGCAGTTGTTCACATTTAGCTCTCAAGTTGTGACAGCCGCGGCCTCTGCTAATGTGCTGCTGACTCTACCGGACATAGCTGGGGAAGGAGTAGAAATGACATAGTTAAAGAGTTTTTTCTATTATCCTTCTAGGACTGTTTATCCAGAGTAGTCTTCATAATAAGTTTCAATCAAATGCTATAATAATTCTCGCTATATAAATAATGAGGATTGTTAATAAAGTGATAGAAAGTATGACTGTTTTCATGAAAGTAAATTAGCGTCATAGCTAGGAAGATGTGCTATCCCATGTATTTTTAACGAATAATAAAAAAAATACACCATAATTGACTAGATATACATATTTAGACAACGTTATTACAAAAGTTACATAGATTTTTACGTGGATCCAACTATAAGTTGAATTGCTTTTTCTTATAAGATTTTACCATAAAATTTTTGTAAATGTAATAAGTAGGTATAACGTTAAATTTCTTCAAGATCTTACTAGATATATAAATGCATTACTAGTTTGAATATTTTTCTTGTCTTGTCTAACTGTATCTAACCCTATCAAACCTAAGCTTTTAGACTTGCACCACCGCTTCTAAACTTTAAGCTGCACTCATATATAATTCTAAACCAAGCTTTTGTTCCGGGGGGAAATAGCCGAGAGTTTCAGTTAATTATTTATATACCTGACTTTAGTTACCACGGGCTAAATAAGGCTTCGTTGAGAACCCATTGTTCCCGGTTTGTAATTCAATTTTCTAGTCCACAGTTTGGTGAAGGTCTCTTTTTTATCGTGAAATTTTCTTACTTGGTGTCGAAAATGGCCAAATCTACAATTCTTATAAGAAAATAAAAATTAATGATAATATTAAATTTTAATAACAATTACTCTTTAATAATAACTAGGCTAAGAATATCTTATTTGTATTAAATTTATTTTAAACCTAGGTCTTATGTTATTATGATTATCTTTAAAATAATAAATGACGAGTTATAAAAAAATGTACGTAGGTATATGATCTTTGATTGAGAAGTGCATTTTATAAACAAGTTACAGGAAGTACTGTTCCTTAGTAACACGCCTAGCCTTATTTTGATTTAATGTTTATTGTTATCACTTTTGTCTGACAGAATTCATTAATCCAATAAGATTATCAGTAAGTTTCTCATACGAATCTATTTCAGGTCCTAGTAAAAAATGTAAAAGCTATTTTCATTTTAGATGTGTATAAATATACATCTTAAATGAAAATAGCCTGTAAAGACATAAATTGTAAGATTTACAACAGGCTTATGAAGGAAAGGAGAATTTAAAATAGCACGTTTGCTTAATCCTGAGGTTTTATCAAAAGTGCACATCGCAAGATTTGTCTGAGTTAGTAGATTCACTTTCATAGATACTGTATTTATATATAATTTTTCTTCTCTGACATTCTTACGTGTACCTATGATTTCTTTTCATACTCGGCCTTAGACAGTTAGCCTAGCTTGCTTAGGTTTACAAGTGAAATAAAACCTAATTAAAATTGTTGAAACTAACTCAATCGTAAAAAAAACGGCAAATTAAGTCACCAAACGTCTTCCGATCTGTGCGGGTACTCTCGTTTTAAAGCAATTCCTGTACCTAATTAAATAGACTCCTCTGCAGGCCAGTATCACGTATGGGGTAGTCAGTTAAGGTCGAGATGACATTTACATTTGATTGACGAAGTCGAATTACCCTACCGTTCCTTCCCGTGGAAGGACCTGGGCGCCCACCACGATGTATTCGCCCAAGAGAACTTCCCTAACGAATTAATCCTACGGGAGAGTCACGACCCCCAGTCGTATTTTCTCGTGAAAATACGACTCATATAGAGAGAGTCGAATAACAGTCAAAGGGAAATGTTACCTTCATAAATTTTTCACGAAAACGCTTGACGAATACAAAAAAATTTAACAAAATGAATGTCAATGCTGATATATGGAATAAGGCCCGCTGGTGATGCCTGACAGCCAAGAGTAAAAAATAAATTAAAACAACTGAACAGCAAAACTTAATCTAAGGCAGTATAATCCATGGCCAGGCTTTAGATCTGGCGAGGAAGAGGGGTAAAGATAAGAGGATTAGGCGATTTATGCCAGTTTTGTTCAGAGAACATACGTTTGGCTTAAGTCGTAAGTACATAAGTCGTAATTTGCTTTTTTGTCCTTGTTAAATGCATTCATTTGACTAGTTTGTGTATATTTTAAAGCTATGTAAGATTTATTCTTGTCTTCGTAAAATTATATTACCTAGCTATTGCTGCACGCTGTTTACAAAACATAAGAACTTCTATTCAAAACAAGTTACAAACACATACATAAGTAACTAGTGGGTGCTCGCGGCTTCGCTAGCATTAAGAAGTATAACTTGCGTCTCCTATTTCACCCCTTTAAAAGTGGCATTTCCAAAAATCCTTTCTTAGCGGATACCTACGTCATAACATCTACCTGCTTGCAAAATTTCAGCACGATCCGTCCTGTGGTTTAGGTTGTGTGTTAATAGATCACTCTGACAGTCAGTCAATCACCTTTTAAGTTTTGTGTACGAGTACTCGTAAATAATTAAAAAGTACCTTATAAACCTACTAAAACAACAACAAAAAAAATAAAATTCATATGATTTAAGTCCATAGACAGAATGGTCATGAATCAATTAATAACTATAGGTATCGTTAACTGTAGGGATAACCTTTAAATGCGAAAACATCAACTGTCCCATAAAGCCATTATTATACATCAGCTCATTGAATTGAACTTTGTCGGTGGAATGGTTATAAGTGTCCTGTACCTACTGCAGAGCTTTTGTGAATTAATAAACCTACTAAAACAACAACAAAAAAAATAAAATTCATATGATTTAAGTCCATAGACAGAATGGTCATGAATCAATTAATAACTATAGGTATCGTTAACTGTAGGGATAACCTTTAAATGCGAAAACATCAACTGTCCCATAAAGCCATTATTATACATCAGCTCATTGAATTGAACTTTGTCGGTGGAATGGTTATAAGTGTCCTGTACCTACTGCAGAGCTTTTGTGAATTAGTGCCAAAGATCATTAAATATTATTATTTAGAGATTGTTCTAAACAGGCCAAATTCATAGATAAAAAGTTTTATTCGTTAATTTAATGTCAAATTCGAAATAAAATACAGAGTAATGTGTCAAATGTGTGGTGTAACATTTGACACATTTATGTATAATATATATATATATATATATGTCAAAATTTAAATAATATGAATTAAATAATGAACACCGTAAAATTCTATTTTAATGCACGTACCTAATCCCAACCTGTGATTAAAAATGCATGATCTGCCACTTCAAAGCTCCCTCAATCTGTGAAGTCCATTCAAATATAGTTCTAGACTTTATCAAATATTAAAATCAAATCTATGAGCGCCGTAGTCATTCCGTCAGGCGTCTATTTCAGCCCCGATATGAATCTTATGAAATTATTCATAGTCGGAGTCTGGGGGATTACTATGAGGAATATATAATACTAGCTGGTGCGCGCGACTTCGTCCGCGTGGAATAGTTATAACCATAAAAACGGTTCTAGTGAGTAATCTTAAAAGGACTTAATACTTTTGGGGACTTTTTGTTAGATCATTTTAACAGGAATAATTCTTTCATACATATTTTTTTGATATCTTGAACCGTTTTCGCAGCGCACGCTACGGAAGCCCTCAAAGATGAATATTTTTCCCCGTTTTTTTCACATTTCCATTGTTTCTTCGCTCCTATTAGTTGCAGCGTGATGTTGTATAGCTTAAAGCCTCCCTCGATAAATGGTCTATTCAGCACAAAAAGAATTTTTCAATTCGCACCAGTAGTTCCTGAGATTAGCGCGTTCAAACAAACAAACAAATAAACAAACAAACTCTTCAGCTTTATAATATTAGTATAGATTAGTTAATGAAAAAATGTAATGTGCGAAGTGGACAGAACTGCTATAACTGGATAAAAATGACGCAACATTGGAATTGCTCAAGTTGATCCAAATAAACCCAAATAGTTTAAAAATTCCTAAGATAAATACCCCAGATTTTTACTATGGGTATTTTGCAGCAATTAAAATAGTTATTTTCTTTAAAAAAAGCATACAAAAAATAAGTCTCCATACTCAGTGGCCCGTAATTTAGCTGGAAACATATACCAGAATATTGCTAGAATATAGTAACTGAAGTGTTCACTGAAAACAAGTTTGTATGTATATATTACCTATTCCATAATATTAGAAATATCATCATATCCCCTGGCTAATCTGGACTGCGCTATGAAGCGGTCAGATCGAGAGTTGGAGGCACTTGAGTATACTACTCATTTATTAAAGTAGGTTAGACTGCCTGGCTTTCAACTGATTTATGCCATTTATTGGTGGTGATGAATCAGGATAATTATCGATCGCAGTTTTTTTTTTAATATTTTTACATGTAAATTATTGACTTTTTTTTATCAGTATGTTATTCATACAACAAAATACTCCCAACTTACAAGCAAAATCTTTACATCTCCGCGCGCAAAATTAAATTCAATTTGCATCCTCCAAGCAACCCATATAAGTTTAGTGTAGCGCGACCACGAACCCGTAGTAAGACGTAAATAAATGGCGTCTATTTGTCGGGTAGCTGTCGGGTAGCTCTGGTCGGGAAGCTCCAATTAAATCCGCTCATTTAGTGAGCTGTGGCCCAGCTGAGCCCGGGGAGGCAAGACGGGGAAAAGAACATGTATGTATAGTGGTGTATAGTATATAATGTAGTTTGGCATATTTTTTACATTGAGCGGTTTTAGAGTTTTCAAGGAATACGTATTGGAACAATTGTAATTTCAATATAACCTTTACTTGACATTGCTAATTAAATTTTCACAGTCCTATACCTTTCCTATAATGCGCTCTGAAGTATTTTGGGTATCTCATGGATTGATCGAATAACGAACGAGATAGTACTGGAATCTATGATAGATAAGACAGAAATTAATATATTCACAATTTATACAAAAAAATAACAATGAAAAGTAGATTGTTACAATAATTCGCTACTGTAAGGTACATATAATTGTGAATAATAAATCTTGACACTAATATAAATACAATAATCTCACTTACATATCTACACCTCATACTCAGTATGTATATTCGTAGAAACAAAATGGCGGCTGCAAAGAGAGATAGAAAAGAACAGGTCTGATACAATAGAGCAAACTGGATGAGGATATTGCGTCAGCATACGTTTGGAAAAACGAGCCATGTAAGTGCATTATTAAGCCTTTTGTACTAAATCTAGTTAGTCGATCCGGTCTTCGAGCTGGATCCAATCATGGTCTGAGTAATGGGATTGATAATGGGACATGGTTACAAGTAGTAGATATAGAATAAGTAGTGTTTACAGTGAGAGTTTGTATTATTGTTGGTTCTGGAAAAGAAAATCTTTAATATTCAAATTAATTATATGAGGATGATTAGAGTAATTAGATTTCACTCGTTTCTAAACAGTATTTTTTATTTGAGATTATATTAATGTTAATATGGCCTAATAAATACGAGTATGCTGTTATCACTGTTTTCATCTTCAAGTGATCAACAAGATCAGTTTATATACTTGATTTTATTCAGGACTGTGAGTAATAAAAACATACCTACCTGACTAAACTACTATTCTAAGGCTAGGTAACTGTTTCATGGAATTTAAGTAGGAAATATTTGACAGTGAGTATATAAATATTATGTTTTAAATTACAAAGATAGCGTAAGATAAAGATACATAGTAGAAAAAGAGAGTCTAGAGTATTATTTGTATGAGAATATTCTATAAAATATTGTAAAAATATAAAATATTATAAAAAAATGTACTTACTGACGACAGGACCGCCCGAATCCTTCCACCGTCCTCAACCCTCGTTTCACATCAGCCACTTGTTTATAATTCCTTTTGTCCCATCACAAAGCCGGGCCAGAGATAAATTGAGGAAAAAAAGTAAGTATGATAAGTTTTACTCGAAATTCAAAAGAAAAAAAAGTGGAAATATGTCCATTTCTCTATCTTACCAATATAAGACTTACATTATATAACAACTAGTGAGAGCTCGCGGCTTCGCTCCCATTAACCCTTTTAAAAGTGGCCAAAATTTCCAAAAATCCTCTCTTAGTGGATGCCTATTGCCTACGTCATAACATCTACCTGAATGCCAAATTTCGGCCTGATCCGACCAGTGGTTTGGGCTGTGCGTTGATAGATCACTATGTCAGTCAGTCAGACCTTTGAGTTTTTTTTTTTTACAAGAAATGGGTTTGCATTTTTATTTTAGGAAATACCCCATCAAATCACTCTTATTACATCCCTGTTTACAAGGCTCGCAAATTCATATCAATTCATCCCTTTTCACCGCTCTCATTATGAATTCTTTCATAAGATATATTCTGGCTTCGTGGGCAAGGATGAAATTATGATGACGTCACGAAATTGCCGAGTAGGCTTTCACGCTGCTTTTCGGAACGTATCAATTATGTTAGGTAATTTAATATTTTCATGAGCGCGAGTTGAAGAGATTGCGTGGAGTTCTTTCTTTTTATATGAAGCAGGTTTTTCATGGCGAGCTTCTTGGCGTCGCTTGCGTCGTGTGATTAACAGATGATGGCAACAACGGGTAAATATTAATGTCGGTAAGTTTTTTTTTACGTGGGAAAGTTTGCTTTTGACTACTTACAGCCTGCCTTATGTTAAGCATTGCTGCAGCCTAGGGTGTAACACGCTTACCTATTAACTCTAAATTTGAAGACCCTCATAGAAGACATTCATAATCCAATTGATACTTACATACTTACATGATTTTTGAAGTCTTTTCGTATATTTTGTTTCATAAAACATAAAATATAGCTTTTTTAATACAAACATCACCGTGGGAAACTGTTAGTCTGTTATAGGGGTCATTACTCATGTCCTTGGATATTGTGGTCCTCAAACATGTCAGTTTCTTCACGATGCTTCCCTCACCTTTAAGCGAGTGCAAATTCCCACATAACTTGAAAATACAAGTCGTTGGTGTAGGGTCGGTTTCGAACCATGGTGCGTCTGTATGAAAAGCACAACAAAGACACTGGAGCCGCTGAGCCACACTCGCTTTTTTACTAGTATAATACACCTAGGTACACCATATAAGGTAAAATAGGGTAAAATATACGGTAGGTAAGCAAATGTATCGTAGGTTGGGTAATTCGTGAGCGCCCGTGTCGGTTTAATGAGGAATTGTGTGCGACAGCACGACGTGCGCGATGGTGCGAGTTGGGAGAGGAAGCGGATTATTCGGGCATTGTATATAGGTATATGTTTAAAAAAAACGGGATACGAGTAGGAGTTAAATGTGTACTATAACTTCTAATTTACCATTGTAAGTATTACTTTTTCTTATCGAATTAGAGTGGCCAACTCTGGTATCGACAGTTTTCAAACCGCCCTAAGGGCCTCTGACATGGCTTAACGACTGCCGTACTAGACAAACAGCCAGGACCTACAGTTTCACGTGTCATCCGACCCACAAATTGTAAGTACTGTAGTTTATTGAGGTAACTAGATTCAGGTATAATTTATCAGTTTAAAATAGGGCAATATAAACGGTTTGGGTGGCAGATATTATATTGAGCTCTAAGCACACCGACATTCATCATACAAAAATAGAAATAGAAGCGCAGATTTTCAACTAGGTTGCTCAATAGGCTAGGCAAAGCGGATAACGATATTTCACTTTTTCAAGCTATAGAGTATTTGATCAAATCTACATATCGTAAAAAAGGGCTTATTATTTTGTAAATCTGAAGTTTTGATCATCTTTTGTAAACTTATCCTGATTTTAACTAGGTTAGCATGGCGCTTATGGCCATAATCACTATTATTAGTTATTTTAATTATGTCCTTAAGTATATTATGATAACTCTGTAAAACAGATCGTTCACCATAAATCAATAAAGCAATTTAAAAAAACAATATATTTATTTTTAATAATGTAAGAGAATGAGATGTGCTACTTAAAAATATTTCTATAAAAATCTAAAAACGCTTCAGCTTACCCCTTACATTGTCATTCGCAGTGAAGTGCGCACACTTTAATACCCGAAGCTACAAATAGGTATACAAGTACACAACTACGCCTGTTTTTCGCAGATTGTCCGCGAATATGAATAAATTTTGGACACTTGGCATGTAGAAAAAATATACTTGACATGTAAAAAGGTTAGGGGTTTCGTATTTATGCTTTGCTGAATCGTAGGGCCTTGTAAATATGCTTCAAAGTTACTCTGGAGGTACTTGTTCTGTGATTACGCTTGCTGTTAGAACACAGAGAAGAATACTTGTGGATGCAATAATTAATGATCAATATTCTCTGATCAAGAATACCTACACATTATCTTCTTCATATAGGTATGTGTTAGTTATAATAATAAAATACTCATTGTACCTAAGTATGCAAACTTCTTATTGATCAAGTGGATTAGTTAATCAGCGTGTGATAATGAGTTATTGATAATAATGAAATGAAGTTCAAAGGCACACCACTAGTCAGTATATATTACTTATACTTTGATTCTGAATCGGAATAAAAGTTTTTTTAGAGGTTAAAACTCTGCCACTAACAAGTCCACTACTTATTTTTTTTTTTATATTTGTCGTACTACTTATTTACTTATATCTACTTAAACTTAAATTCATACCACATCTATTCTGCGGTACTTTGAGTCCAACGTGGTCCAACTTAAATAAGCATACTGAGCAGAGTTCAGCGAAATTACTAGTTTTAAGTTTACACCTGTCAAATTATGAACAACAATAGGCAACAATTTGCTTCTGTATACTCGTTTAAGTGGTATAATCGAAAGATTTCTATTGCATATAACTATATTAAATTATTTGCTGTAACAAATAGTTTAGTGAGAATATTAATGATGCGTTTCAAATATGAATTTATAAAATCCTTTACAATTATGTACCTACGTTATAAGTTAATTAATGGATGGTCTTCGGCCTGGTAGAAGCTTATCTGCGGGCCGCAGATCGTCCGAGAACCTTGCCACGGATTTTAGTGGGACCGGATTAGCTAGTTAATCTTATTCTAGCATTACTCTAGTATTATAAGTACATAATATTAAGTAAATGTAATTGTTATTAGGCTACGATGGGGCTGGCATAAATGTTTAGTTTAAAGCCACTAAATTTCAATTGAATAAAAAAATAAAAAAAAAGTTAATTAATGCACATGCTAAAAAATAGAGCCAACAAAGACCGACCAAGAAAGTTCGACTGTATTTTCTGGCCATTTAGGTAATACATAAAACGTACATAACTATAAATATCTTATAAAATAAATCCAAACAAAAATACTATCCCACCGAGACCTTTTCAACAAAGTCATTACCGAATAAAATAAAAAGAGTTAAATAAAAAAGAAAGTTAACCATTCCAAATAAAAAAGCGGGAGCGGGTCCGACCACACACCACTACCGACCGACCTATTTCACAGGAGGGCCTTAAACCATGGATGTAGTTTGTGGCTGGAGTAGAAAATTTTCTGCGTTCTTTTAAATTAGAATTTAAGAATTTAATATTATTATAAGGGCATAAGTGTACAACTTACCTTAAACTTTTCTACAGAAAAAGTTTAAGGTAAGTTGACGCTGGCATACTTACACCCACTTACTTGTACAACTATTGTTAGACGCATTTAGCCTTAAATCATGTTATAAAATGGTTAAATGTGTCTAAAAATGAAGTGTGTTGCTAATTTGGTATGATAGAGGAGTGAGGTGTGAGAGGAGAGACAATTCAAGTATTTTCTTTCCATTACAGTTATACTTAAACTGGACCGCACTTCAGCGTCGTTTATTTTAGTCTATAGTGGTCAAACATCTGACTGATTAGGTTAAAAAAATCACGATGAGTATGATGCCAAATCTAGCGATTCTTTACATCTACACTAAACCCTTATTTTAAGTCTTGCCCAGGATTTATATTCGGGCACTTCACGGGCCCGAGAGGGCTGTAAATAACCGTCGAGGTCTGAACACACAACTTTTACACGAGCGCACCAGGGGCGGGCGGGCGCACACTGCAAGATATAATTAGATAATTTGGCTTCTTTGGTCATGAAATTAAGAATAATGTTTAAATAAAATATGATATATTATGTAATTTTAAAGACGATTCCGTGTAGTTTCATAACACCCATTTCACGTAAAAGACTAATCGAAAATAATTTGGTAAACATACGAGTCAAAAATACATTATGTTCCCAAAATTGTACAATGCTCTATTTATATCCCAGCCATAATGACGTTTCCTAGTATTTCTTAAGGTTGATTTTTACACTGTATTACTTTTTTTATTTACAATCATCATCATCATCGGCACATGAAGCGGACACCATAGTCCAAGGTCCGTGTTTAAACTGGGCATGTGAGCTACTTCCAGCTCTAAAGCCTGTTGACAGAATACACATTGATTGAAGAAAACATATATGACAAGAAAATAGTAGCATAAAATATTAGCTTCCGTGGGTCGGGTGACACGTTAAATTGTAGGCCCCGGCTGTTTGTCTAGTTTGGCAGTCGTTAAGCCATGTCAGAGGCCCATAGGGCGGTTTGAAAACTCTCGACACCAGAGTTGGCCACTCTCATTCAATAAGAAGAAGATTAACATAAAATTGATAAAACTTTATTTACAATAATAAAATATAAAAACAAGGAAAGAAAAACTAAACATTCTACTTCTAACTACTACAAATAGGGGGGGCACTTAGAAATCTTTAGAAAAGCCTAAAGATAATCTAAGTGCTCCAGCCCACTACCAGAGGGTAAAAAAAAAAAAAAAAAAAAAAACTACTACATAAAAGGTTCTCTATATCAATAGCATCGTTCACACTACAATACCAGCTTTATACCGTCCAGTAACTTTTCCCGAGGTCTCCCAAGTCCGACCGACCCCTCCTGTCCAGGACGGACCCCCGAGCCCACAAATGACTAAGGTTACTGAGCGGCCTTATTGCGATGGAAGGTTTTTTTTCTTTTATATTTTTATCTAAAAATACAATAAAAAAAGCAGAAAGATTCATACATTTCAACGACTACTGAAAAAGAAGCCGTTCAAAATATGTATGTGGATTTAAAGCTGTGGATTGTTTTTTTTCTTTCGTTTTCATATACATCAATAAGTTATAAGATAGTCATTGCGGAGGACGCTTCAGCCACATTTATTTTCATAATATATTACATAAAACAGTATTGGGTTTGCTTTGAACCTATTTGCATGAACTTACACTAATTACAATCACATTTTTCAATACAAAATATGTAGGTTTGCAGTTAAACAAATGTATTCTAAATACCTAGTACTTATACGAAAAGATTTTTCAGAGAATTTTAAGGTCTACTTACCCTCATATAATATACGAGTACAAAGATTACCGATGTCTGTCTGTACCAAATTATCAACTGAAAGAAGTCCATTATATAGGCAGGTACTTATAAAAGCACCTACCAACACAAGAGGCAATAAAACCCTCAGCAGGTACCTACCTACATAACCAAAGTCGTTAATTCCAGTTATGGTTCCATTTCCCTCCGGCAGGCGGCGCGAATCGCAACTTTTCTTTAATAAATGACGCCTAACGCCCATCCCTGCCTCAAATCTCATTACCGGCCCTTACAAATTGCTATCGCCGATTAGGGCTGGCCTGAATAATGCCATTAAAGTAAGATTTTTCAAGTTTAATTACGAGTATTTTCAATTGAAATTTAGGCTTTGGAACACCATATAGAAAGCTGAAAGGAGAAAAGTCGCATTTAAATTTGAAACATACTTCTTAAGAAACCATTTAACGTCGGTGTAAAAATGATTTAATAAAATTATTTGCAGGTAACATTGGCCAAAACACAAAAATGTACATAAGCAAACGAATTTGGTTTAAAAAATCTTTTACGATTCTCTTTTTTTATCTCAAGTTTTATTTTCGAAATTGTCTCTCACGTCCCAAGTTGATTTTATACGCTAGCATAAAAACTGAGTACCATTTTCCATCTAGAGATTGTGTTAACGAAGTTCTTTTTATGACCCTACAGGGGGCGCTAAAGTAGACGCTATTGCAGACTCGGGCGACGGGGCAGGGCTTGCGTGGGGATGAAGTTTTTCTTAGTTGGCAACAAAATTAAAAATCAGTTGTGAAATTATGAGTTGTCACTATCTATCTATCTATCTATCTAATCTTTCTTTCTTTGGTCAGGTAATTTTCATAAAGGTTGGTGAAAAATGTTTTACCGTGTGATGTTAACGATTCTTAATTGAAACAATTTTTCATGTAATGCACATTTAGTTACAAACTAAGTTTAATTATGGAGTGCAATATGAAAATCACACCTATTTTTCTGACATTACTGCAGGTTTAATGTCATCTTAGGTGCACTCACGTTTGCCTAAGAGAAACAAACCGAGTCAACCCTACGCGAGTGGAAGTTAGGCAAGCGGTAGCCGGGGCGGGTCTTGTGGCACAGGACCGGCGGTAATGAGCTAGATACCTACCAACAACTCCTTGCTTCTCTTACCCTTACATACACCCTTCAATCTTCAACCATATCTCTTACGAATACGGTTGAAATTCGTACAGATATATGACAAGAGATGTTTTCTCAATTGTTCATGGTAAGACCTCTGGACGGAGGAGGGCAGAAGCCCAACTAGAAACTTTTCTAATGGCTGCCAGAAGTTAGCTAACTCAGCTACGTAGCTAGAGTGGTTTCGAAACTATTGCGAGTGGGAAGTTGAGAATGTCAGATGCTATTTTATAAAGCTAATACGTTATTATGATAGCATATTATGATATTTCTTTATGTAAAACACAAAAAAATATAGGGATCTAAGTGTCTAGGTTGGCTGCTCGACATATCTTATTTTTACTAAAATGCCCTCTTTTAAATTACATTATTAATAAGTTTTAATATTATAAGAATTTGTGTGTCAAAAAAAAAGTTTTTTTGTTTATTCAATTGCCGACATGACGTAGAACATTGACAATATTTTTTCATTAAAATTAGACGGCACGCAAAAAGTAGACTTAATAAAATTAGATAAATGATATTTATAATGCTTACATGATAATGGTATTATATTACTTAGGTTTCTTTTTCTCTAATTTGTCTTAGTCGGTGTGGGCCATGGCTGGTCCTTTTTTGATGCGTACAAATTTTCGATAGGGGTGGTATTTACTTGTAGGATGCAGTATAGCGGCTTATACCTGAAATAGAAACAGAAGATAGTCATTTTAATTGAAGTTTTTATAAAATAAGTATAAGTAAATATATATGTACTGGCAACTACGCTTATAATGCTTTCAAATGTATGCTTATTAAAGCATCTGTATATGTTGTTTTACTTAAGTAAGTTACTTATTTTAAATTAATAAACTAAATTTTATCTTCAATTGTACCAAATATTGGCTTTAAATATTATGAATTAATTTTGATTTTAAATTGTTTAATTTGACGTACTCACAATTTGTTTCAGTTGAGATACTGTGATTGACCAAAAAGCCTAAGGACCTATTACAAAAACCAACCAAATACCTATTATACCTTTATACGTATGTAGTATGTACTCCCTCTGCTCGTTTCTTCCTACTCCGCACCGAAAAGTTGAAATTCGGGTCCGCTCGAGACTACAGATATTTATCTGGCGTTGGCCGGACTTTTTTAATATAAATGTTCTTTGTTCGTGACGGGGGAAAGTTTTAATGAAAATTCAAATAAGGACAACTTTTAACCTTTTGTTTTTTACCTCATTTTTTTTCGAGAATTGTTTTTGTTGTTTCAAGTGTCTGCGATAAGGATGAGGCTTTGTTTTGCTTCTGTTTAATTTAATGGTGAATTTTTTTATGTTACGAATGTAGAACTTAATGGTCGTGACATTCTTGGGCGCGAGTTAAATGAGAACATTTTAAATAAACAAACTTGAGAGAGTTTCTATTACAGCATATTGTAGAAAAATGTTCAAAGGATATAATGATTGAACAGAATTATACCTACTAGTGTTGACAAATACTGAGAACAGCCATCATGTCGTATACATTATTAGTCTTGAAGGTTGGACGCATACCGTCTTATTACAAAACGTGGTTTAAATATTAGTCTAGAACTTTAAAAAATAAAACGGCGGTTCTTATCGTTCAAACATTACATACAAAAAAATCTAAATGTCTACTTCAAATTGCAACGTTAATTTTATCATTGGTAACATTTTGACAGTTTGATTATAATGACAGTAGACAGACAAATTTCGAACAACAAAAACAGACTTGGTATTTTCAAAGTCCTGGACTAATAGTTAAACCACGTTTTGTAATAAGGCCCATTCAATTTATACATAATTTAACTACATACTTGTAAAATTGCGTTCAGCTTAAAAAATCCTCTTTACAAATTAATTGATTGCCTTCATCTTCACTCCACCATCACGTCCAGCCCCCTAACGAAGGGTCTTTCCACACGATCCGCAATTCATTCCCCTCAATCATGGGTATTTGTTTGGCTCTCATATTTCGTCAACCCCCCATTACCTGCAAGGAATTCACGTTAATGAGCTCTGTGGTTAGATAAAAGAACTAATAGACGGTTTATTAACCATTTATTTGGTAATGTTGTACATACCGACATTTTGTAAAGCTCAATACATGTAATACAGGTCCAAATTTGCATTTACAGTGTTCAAAATTCATGACACTACTTTGCTTGACATCATTTCAGCTTCCACTTTTTTAATTCTGCGAACAATAAATAAATAAGTAAATATCCCGGGATATTGCACACAGCGCCATCTAGCCCCACACTAAGCAAACGCTTGTGTCATTGTTAGTGGATTAGGTTTAATGACTAAGTCAGCTGACTGTAAAAAAAACAGGTTGCTGCTATAAAGACACACATTACCTTCAAGATCATGTAAGTTTCAGTCAGAAACCTTTGGTCCTGATTTTTCCAGGATGGATGGATCAGGATGGATCACTGATCTGTTTATTACGCCGTGTATGATTGATAAACTTTAGTTAGTTAATTAACTTTAGTTAGGTGTCTCTGACTTATATAAAAAAATACGTACGTTTCCAAGCCTTATTTATACGTTTTATTTGGCCAGGGCTTGGGTAAATACAGGCCTGTTTATTTGAGCTTGCTGAGGCACATTTTAATCATGTGAGTTGTGGGCCTAAGGGCCGAGGATACTTGTGTCTAATTAACTTGATTGAATGCGGTCCCTTCTTTATCTACCTACCTATAAATGTATAATTATGTACCTGAATTTTAGGTATAAGCTACATAGGTAACTACATATATGTATAGGTCTAAACAGTTGATCAATTATTAATATTATTCTGCAGTAAGTAAAAATTGTAGTAGTGGATGTGCCAGAAGTTAATATAAATAACTCAATCGAAAGAAGCTTGTACGTGTACTCACAGTTTATGAAGCAAAACAAAACACCAGAATCATATCCGACGTACTATATCATATACACGCATATTATTAGTTTATGAGAAATTACATTAAAAAAAACTGTATTTCAAACACGACTAACAAATTTTAAACATATTTTTTATCAAATTTTACGTCTTTTATAGCATATATTTTAACCACTTTGTAAGTAAGTAAAAGTTTAAGGCCATCACGTAATAGTAGTTTATGCAACTGTCATATAATGAAGGGTATTAAAACACGAGTGTGAGTTTATGAAACGAGCGCAGCGAGTTTCATAATAGTAAAGAGTGTTTTAATACCCGTGTTATATGCAGTTGCATACACTACTTTATCTTCACTAATGTTGTAACATTTTACCTTTTAATTTATTAAATTAAATTCACGCGTACGTGTATTGTCACAGTGATTTTGCCGCCATTAAAATCTAACCAATAAGAGCGCAGCTGGGCGCCAATCAGGTTGGTCGCGTTTTATTGATTAAAACGCGACCAACCTGATTTTGGCCCTGCAATCAGGTTGGTCGCGTTTTATCGATGTTATAATGAGCTATTACGATATCGATGTGGATATTATACCATCATGTGAAATTGCTTAAATTGAGTGTTTTGTTGTCTGCGCTATAACATTAGTACCTAATTATAAGTCAAGTATTGGAAACATAAGTAGAATGTTACAACATTAGTGTAGATAAAAGATCTATAATTACTTAAATGTGATACCATGTAATTCTTTCTGTAATTAAATTTATATTTGATTTGGTTACGTTACTTATGACACTACCTATGATAACTATATCTCCAGCATACATACATTTGTTGTTGGACGCTGTGAAAACTACAAAATGTGCGTTTTATTTATGCAAGCTTTGAAACAACGCGCAATAAACGAGCGTCAACACACACCGTTGTTTTTGGCGAAGCTAATTTTGTGTAGTAATTATATCAGACTCAGTGTACCGCTGATGAGAGGGTTTTGACAGGTACCTACGCCATATTTTTATAACTTTGGTAAATAAATTTAATGTAAAGACCTACTATATTTACGTCAAATAAACGAATTTTTGTAAAAAAAAAACTAATAAGTACCTGAAAAAAAAAGAAATTGCAATCTAAGAGAATTAGTCTAACTGCTCTGTTAATTTTGACAAATTTGAGTCTTCTCCTTTCAGTAAAATAGTTTGTATCAATTTCTACACTAAATAATATAAAATCAAACTCAGAAATCATAAAACTCGACTGACAAGATGGAATTTATTGAGAATACAATTTAGTCAAAGAAACATTTAAAGCAAGATATTCTTTTCCACTTCACAAAAGCTCACAAGAGCATCAAAAAGCTAGAAATTCCGTTAGCTATACATTATTTTCAGTTTGTTTAGTTTAGATATATTATTTGTATAATTATCATTAAATTAGTGGGTGCCCGCGGCTTCGCTCGCATTAAGAAGTAAAACTTGCATCCCCTATTTCATCCCTTTAAAAGTGGCATTTCCAAGAATTCTTTCTTAGCGGATGCCTACGTCATAACATCTATGTACCTTCATTTCAAATTTCAGCCCAATCCGTTCAGTGGTTTAGGCTGTGCGTTGATAGATCACTATATCAGTCAGTCAGTCAGACAGTCACCTTTGAGTTTTATATATTTAGATATATTACATCACACAACTAAAATTATCTTGCAATTTCATTATCCCTCGCCATCACAAGCACAGACGATAAATCCATGCCTTAAATAATATGACATTCGATGTCTGACCACACTTACGACATCCTCTTTTTCAGTTCCAACCGCAGCCGAGTAAGGAAGTGGGAACAGTTCGTCGAGGATGGCAACTTTTGTACAATTACTGCCGCCACCCGCCAGCGCCGCGGGACCGACTGAAAAATAGGGAAATAGAGGATTATTATTTTAAACTGTTTTATTCCATAACGTGGGTTCACAATTGGGGTCACAGAACAGACAAATCTATTTCGTGATTGGGATAGAACTTTGAAAATAAATAGTCTGTTCTTGTTGCTTAAAAACACGTTTTGGAATATGACGAATTAAGTATAGGTATACTTAAAGTTTAGTTTTATGATCTAGTTCAAAATAATGTCAATAGTTTGCTCAGAGAATCCTAGAGCAGAAGGCAAGACACATGCATCTTGAAAAACCCTATACACACAAACTATTTACAACCGGTATTTCATAATACATCTGACAAAGTCAAACGCGCCGAAAACTCAATATATAATACAAGTTTAAGACAATTTTAAATAACTACAGTAAATTAAGTGTAAAGAAATGTGGCCATGGTAATATTTTTACTCCGAATTTGTCACATTATGCTCCATATAATTCTGCTAAATAAAAAATAAGACATTTAATAACAATATTAATTCACTAAGGTAAAATTAACAAATTCATCACGAAATATGCCTATCTACTAAGCCAGTGCAAAATTTGAAAGTAAAACTACTTCGAGTCTTAGAAAAATACGGATATTTTTGGATACATAGAAAATATTTGGATACATACGGATGTTGTTGGATACATAGAAAAATGTTATTGGATACATATGTAAATAAATATTTTTGGACTAAAATGTACATTGTACTCACTTTTTTTCTGCTATCGTTACGTCTAGAAGTTGGCCACATAAATTATCCTCGCCAAAGGATAGCAGTGTCTAACTCAGCACTTTGCCCGTATTTTATACAAAATGGATATATATGGGCAGCCCAACTTTTACATAACTTACTAATTGAGAGTGCGTTACTGAAATATCTAGGATTTATATTAGTTTCTGATTCGAATTGGATTTTTTATATAATTGGATTCGATGAAATTGAAGAATTTTTTTGTTAAAAACTAGAGTTTGTATGTAGATGTTTCATTTTAGACATTTTCTGTTAAACACATTTAACCACTTTAAATAGGTATTATATGCGTTTAAGAATCATTGGGTAAGTATACCTAAGAATCTTGATCGTAAATGTCAGATTACATAAAGGAAAAAGTTCATATAGGTATTAAATTTGTTTAACATTTAATACAAGTACTAAATAAAACTGTTACATCAGCTTACTGTAACTCACATCATTGTTTTCCTATACCAATTTGCACTTTAAATACGAGTAATTCATATTTTCAGTGTAAAATCGTTTCTACACCAAAATCTGAAAACTAATATACTATTCTACTCGGTTTCAAAGGTATCAGTCGTACAAAAGAGTCACAGTAACTTGTCTTTATTGATTTTTAGAATGGACCGTTTTTTTCTAGGCAAGCGGACGGCGAGTACTCAAACGAGTCAATTGCAGACAACGTCAGGCAGACTGTGTAGTCAAGCCAATAAAGTAAAGAAAAACAATCAAGTAAGTGTTATAAGAAAGTCAATAGGTAGTAATACTCTCGTAACTTTAAAATACGACGGAACGTTACAATCGATTTGCTTCTGGGCGGGCATAACGAAATTGGTGTACTTACCAAGATAATGAAGCCATTACAAAACCATTTCGTTTAGGTTATATTTGAACAATGATTGAAAACACTTTTCCCGTATATGACGGTGCGTTTCATTCTTAGAGCAGGCCAATCGGTGGCAATGTCAATGTCAGCTGCCATAATGTTCGAAATGCCAGTTTCACTAAGTGTGAATGTCAGTGACATTAAATTGTCACCTAAATGTTTCTTGCTTTGCGCGTAAGCCTACGCTAGTGCACATGACAAAGGTACCGCCTTTATTTTAGTTTCTTTAAAATAACTACGTTAAAAATTATTGTAAAATTATTTTATAAATACAAATATTTTTTTATTTTCAGTGTCTGTTGTGATCACGAAAATATATTATCAGGTAAAGACAAACATACTAAACAGTACAAGTGGCGCCGCCATACTTTCTACACGTTTTGGCCGCGGTATACCTACTTGATTTACTGGCTACATTCTGTACAGTGCACCCATGTTAACACATCGTGAACACGCCAGCTTTAGTTTGAAAATGTTCCGTTAAATATTTCGGTGTAAGCAAGTTTCATTTTAGCCGACTCCAGGCTTTTGCTGTCTTTAATTAAGATATTTTGAATGCTGTTTTGAATTTAATATGAATTTAGTGCGATATTGCTGTTGTTTGAAATTTTGGAGGTGGTTCATATTGGATGTTCTGTCCTTAGTTATGCTACACTTTTAGATGCTAGGAATGTTAGTATCTAGCTGTTAGTTAAATAGCAATTTTGGAATTTCAATTAAGTACAAGGCTCAAAATTAGCCTTGATGTTTCTATATAGTTTATATTTTTTATTAGTCATAACACAAATGTAAGTAAGAACCTAACTTATGTGGAAGATGCAACGAGTGTTTGGTACGTGGAATGACTGACTCCTGTGCAAGGTACCAGAAGTCTATTTACAACTAATCTATGTATCCCCGCAGTTTATCTTGAGTGGTTTTGCTTCAAAAAGTAGCGTAGATCACTTTCAATTCCTAGCACCAACAAAGAGAAGGATGAAAATCCTTGGCACCAACATCGTACTAAAAATGACAATGATCTGTCACTCTGTTGTAACATGAAAGAAGAAAACACAGACAAACATAGGTACATACTTTTCTCATATAGGTATTAATGACATAATGTATATTGTGTCAAAGACATGAAACAAAGATCTATATATACAGGTTTAAATTAAATGATTTTTTGGGCTGGAATATTATTACATTTTTACAAATTAATCTTACAGATTCGTGGCACTAACTTGATGATAAAGCTGGATAGCATGCTGGATCAGAAAAATCTTTAAAACTATTGTTACACTACTCACGTTTTCATATAGCCTGTTTGATGGTAAGCATCACTGTTATCTAACATGTGTCTGTATAGAAATATGATATGTAAGTATATTAAATACATTTTTTGATTGATCCGATTTGTTTCACAGCTCACAACATTTAATTTACCGCCTAACACTTTTGTAAACAGTATTGTTTATCTAATCGTTGGAATATTTAAAAAAAGAAAAAAGAAACAACTAAAATACACTGCCAAAAAATTGAAATGTATCATTAATATAGGTACGTATACAACTTCTAATAATAATATATTTATAATATTATATTTTATAAAAAGTTTTACGTATATCTCATCCAACTTCTTTTTATTTTTTTCCAACTCGTAGTGCCACCTATCGTCGAGTAACTGAACTTCATCTGACTGGAGGGCGCTGCGAAGAGCTAATAATTTCCTTGGGGTCCGACGCGACCGCGACGCCCCGTACCACGAACACTTACGATCAAGGAAACGACAGGGGTTCTTGTTGGAAATGTGGAACCTTTGGATAGAGTGGTGAGCAGAGGTTAGTACCTACATTTGTGCAGTAAGTTAATTGATAAATAATATAGTACAGGGTATAAGGTGTAGAGGTATAACTTTTATACGTATTCATTTGAAAGAAAAGGTAAAAATTGTATTGTGTTACTGATAGATCAATCACTTGAATAGAAGCAAGACATTAAAAGCAGCTTCCGATTTAAGTACTGCAAAAGTGGTACTGTAGCACAATATAAATAAAAGTATTAATGTAATTAAATGAAAATGCTATAACGGCAGTCATTTAGCCATGTCAGAGGCCCTTAGGGCGGCTTGATAAACTCTCGACACCAGAGTTGGCCACTCTTATTCGATAAGAAAGAAAATGCTTGTAAATAGCCACGATATACTAACGGTACTTGGTGTATTTTCTTCTTCTTTCGGTTTGGGTAGCTATGCAATGGGTACTTTATCAGTGACGTCACCATGCTTTGAATTGAAAAATCAGAAAGATGTAAAGCGTAATGAAATGCATAAATGTCTAATAATATAAAAGGTACATTTATATACACATTTTTTTTCGAGCTTTTGATTATAGTATGTATTCAAGAAGTTAAATTTATTGCATTTAAATTTAAATTTAAATCTATTAATTGCATTTGTATTGATGTGATTTATCATACGAAAAAAAAGAACCTCTTTAGTTTCGTATTTTATTGAAACTGGGAAATTCATAGAATATAAAGAAAACATAACTTAAATTAAAACAAGTTGCATTTTTGCTACGTCTCAAATTTAATAGAACATTTGTAACGAAAAATAAAAAAAATACTTAAAAAATATACGTCTCAAAATAAATAGAACCGGTGCGACCGTGGTACGAGGGCGGAGGGTCGTTTTTATCTTCACTCGCGCACTCCACCCTAGTAATGTGATGAGAAATTACGACATCTCATCTGCCGTCGACCAGCCTTTGTTCTTACTCGATGGCCTGGGCTTAACCGACTTGGGGAAAGGAGGAGCTAAATTTTAAAAGATTTCACTTATTAAAACGATACGTTAATTTATAATAATGATTTCATAAGTATAAAAAAATATTTTAAATGATTATAATAGTAATTTTTTCGTATATTTTTTTTGTAAAATATGTTTTTTTTTAATAAGAGAATGTAGTTGAATGTGGAGCATGCCTGGACTAGAATAGAATAGGACTGATTCAAAAAGGAGAAGTTACCAATAAACATCGTTAGTTCAGATGTTTGGCGACAGGTTTCTAAGACATTTTTATATCACTATAACTTCAGATGTTTATCGTCTTCAATATTTTGGCTGATTTCATTGAAAATGATATGAAACATTTATTGTTTTCAACAAAAAATACAAAAACTTTTATGGTATAGTGCTATTTATTAGCGACAAGCAAGTGATATCTATAAAGCATTTATCACTTTACCAGTTTGACGCTATAATCTTTCTAGATCCTGGTTTCGAATCAAGTTTGTAATTATTACCTGTCACTACGGGTCATAAAATAGCTAAACTCTTTTAACCCTACAGTATTATGTCAATGTATTTTATTACCAATCGCGAAGAAGTGACAAAACCTGAAAACCTGCTAAAAACGAAGAAGCACACAAATTTTCTTTGTTCAAAATCCTCAGACAGTTCAATTATGTACCTAAAGTTCTTTGTATTAAGGTGAATATTGCTTTGTCAAAGTAACAGTGTCGTCATCAAACGGTAACTAACTATATCACAGTTGTGTCTCCTCAGCAGAACCTGCATAACGTTCTTTGGAGAAATACATTCTTACAGTATTGTATTTCACGTGATTCTCGCCCTTAAAATCAAATAGTTAAAGCAGGTTTTCTATTGTATGAATTGAAAACTACCTCCCAAAGATCTTCGCAAGACCATGACGCTAGCCACTGTGGAGGATTTAGTGAGTAATAAGCCAACACAAATCTTGGTGAAGTATTTGATAAGGAGCTCGAAAGTTTTTGTATTTACAATGAATGGATTTGCTCTGACACCCAGTTATTAGGAAAATATTCTGATGCTTTTACATTTGTAAGTGACGTATACGGCACTAAAAGCTGGCTCGATCATTGCATTGTAACAAAATCAGCTGAAATTTAGGTATATTATAATAGTTTATGTTTCATGTAAATGTACTATTACGGAAATAAAGAGATTATTATTATAAACTGGCTGTACTCTGTTGTAGTCGGGGGTTTTGCAGAAGATTCCTCCTCGCTACCAGAATTGCCACTCACATGCAAATCATATTTACTTCATATGCAATTTCAAGATATGTAAGTATTGCTGCTAAGTTATTTTTTTATTGATTGATTTACTATAAATCGCCTGATGTTAAGCAACGATGTCATCTATGATCTAGCGATGTAGATCTATCTTAGTATTGCTATGTTGACCTTGTGTGTATTCCTGGCAAGTACACTGTTTGACTGCCAAAATGAGACTGAGACTGAGGTTTGGAGGTGATACCGAGAACGGTATGTTCGTATGATTTACTACCACATGCACGATGCACATATGTACGAGTACACATTTCTATTTTTCGAATGAAGATAGACTCTTTTTACTTATGCTATTAAGGATAATATAAATTTTCTGCTTTCACGATCTTCCATAGCCTTAGTTGTTACCCTGAAAATATAAGGAATATGATTAGAAAAAAAACAAGCCAAAATAAACATTGACTGAACTTCCATCATTGCAATGAATGCTATCAACTTAATGCATACAAGTAAACCGCGTATATATCTATAAGTATATGTTAGTACGAGCATTGGATGAAGCCATCACCATCCGTCAGCTCGCTCCGGCCCTGGCTGCCATCAACACCCCAAATAGGCCGACGCTGCGAACGCTAAAAACGCACCCCTTTGCCCCTCACCCTGATTTTTAAGCCTACTCCTGCCACCCCCTAACTCCCGGGTTAGCCAGAGGTACATTTATGCGCAATAAATTTTGACCGCCAGCATCCATTCAAAATGGCGCCAAAGCATCGCCATCTGCCACCCAAATTCAAACTCTAATATATACGCACAATACCCACACTCCCTTGCCTTACATTTGGGAACATAGCCTATGTAAAAGAAAATGCCTCGGAGTTTTGAATCCTCCTTTCACTCACTTCAAAAATTCGCCTTATGCCTTGCTATGTAAGGGCGATTTTTGTTTGTTTTTGTTTGTATAAAAGAAGGTGGCATTTTGCGGGTAGGAGAGAGACAAAGCTAGGTTATTTACCTAGCTTTAGGCGTAGTATGTATCTCATTTGTCTTGGTGATAGTGCGGTAATAAAATCTATTGTTCTGATGTCCAATGCTCGTGAAAGGTTTGCAAGGACGTGCGGTTTCAACAGAGGGATAATACAAAAGGCTTTGATAAAGTTTGAAATTATCTTTGTAAGCGTATTTGTAGGAAATGATATCGATCTGAAGGAAGAAAGATGTAATGGAGACAAAGAGAGCTTTCGTACGAAGTCGTGTGGAATGGATGCGGGATCGCAAACAACGAGGAGAGCTTTCGAGCACAGGCACCGGGCACTTTTGCGATACGATATTGATTGATACTCACGTTTAGAGAATGGAACTAATTGATAGGTGACAATTTTTATTTCGTTACATTTTTTTTAATATTGGTTCGGGAAATAGTAGTCTGAAGATCTTTCTTATGACTTGATTTTGCTTACTCTAAGGCCATTTAGACATACAATATAATAAAGGTTAGTTATCACAAACAGTGAGTGTGGCCCGGCAGTTAAACCGTCTGCTTTTCATCCTGACGCACCCTGGTTCAAATCCGGCCCTACACCAATGACTTGTTTTGCAAGTTATGTGTGGTATGCACTAGCTTAACGATGAAGGAACACATTGTGAGGAACCCGACATATCTGAGGACCACAATAGCCGAGGACATGTGTCTTCCGTGGAAGGACCTGGGCGCCCACCAGATGTATCTGCTCAAGAGAACTCCCATAACGAATTAATTCTGCGGGGGTGTCACGACCCTCAGCCATGAGGAAATACGACTCATAGAGAGAGATATCACAAAATGCTCACCTGTATAGAAGATAACACTATACGCATGTCTTTCACATAATATTACAGCTTTATAAAAAGCCTACGTAAGTTTGGTTTGTTCTGGCAATAGCATCCGTGACATCAAAAATCAAAACCGTAAGATAAGTAACTGCCCTCAATCAGTCTCAGATGCAAAATAATTGAATTTACATCTGGGAGCTTCCGTGAGACGAACAACACGTTAATTAATAGATAGGTTTTGGTAAATTCTCAAAAATGCTCTCCTCTCACACAGGAAGTCGGTTAAAAGCCTCCTTTCCCCGCCGTAAGCATTAAAAAAACAACCCATTAGCATCGGAAGTACACTCATCAAGATAAATAGAAATGTCACTATGATGGATTACCACCCCAGGCTTTTACCATTCTCGATTACCTACAGGCAAGCTTAAAACAACCTTATCTATATAGCCTTAAGGTCCTTTATTAAATTGTTTATTACTAATCATTGGTTTTGCCTCGTGAGTATCAGAAGACTGCATTTGTCTATCTATAAGGTAAGTAAATAGATATACATACATTGTGTAGCCAAAGAAAATAGAGGGTCGATATTAGCTTGGGAAAAGCAATTGTTTTGTAAATAGCTTCTGAAAACGAGGGTGGCTTGAATGTTATTGAAGGCTTTTTGACGTATTTAATAGGTACGTTAAAACATCATAGGAAACCCACATATGTATTTGAAGTACATAAAATCCGAAGTTTTTTTTTCTATGGAAGGGGCTGGCTAGTTGTGTATCAAACCAAATCAAAATATTTGAATTGCGAGTAACGTAGACTCATATCGGTTATACTTACCCAAGAGAACTCTCTCAATAAATTGATTGTTCGGGGTAGTCACGACCCATAGTATTGAGAAATGTAACTTCAGGAGAAAGAAGTACGTAAAATAGATTTGGATACTTCTGTTTTATACAAAAACTCGAGTGATTGTGATTGTACAGTTTCTGTATTTTTTGTCGCAGCAGTCTTTTATTTGTATCGTGTATTTGTTTAAAAATTCGCTTTGTTTAAGTTTCTCTTTTGTTTTAGGTGTTTTATTATTATTTTGTCATGATTATGTAATTAATATTCAAAAGGTTTCAAAACTTGAGTATGTACAACAACAATGTATAACGTATTAAGAAACAATGTTGATATTTTAATTTGTTTGTACCATTTAAGATTTAGTTTTATGGTATGTAAATCCGTTTATTAATTCGTTTGTATTTGTAGGTACAAATAGGCAACCATTTGATCATTAATTAGAGTATTATTATTATTATTTTATCATTATTAATTATTTTCATTAGAGTTTGGTTGTAAATATCTGCAATATGCAAGGATTTTTTATTTCATCCCTCATGACATTCATATAACAGACAAATCAGAATACGTATACTACATGTACGTACCATCCACAACATAAACTAAAAACAAAACGCAATCTACCTAAAACTAAAGCACACAGAGAAAAATGCGAAATATAAAACGGGCAAAAACAAAATGGTTGTCATTTATGGCGTAGATGCCTAACACGCATGTGCGTGTATACCTACCGACGTATAGTTAGTATAGGCATATGTATGTGTGGTAAGTACCGCCCCACGGAGGGGCTTTTCACCGCACTTTTTCCACAATCTTCCTTGAGCGTTTCCCTTTGAATAATTTTTCGTTTAACAGGGGAGTCATGGTTAGTAGAATTAATTAGAGGGTACTTTCTATGCGAGGAACGTTTTAGAGGTGGAGGGAATTTTTAATAAGGGCTTGTGTTTTGTTTACATAATAGATATAAAGAGATGGTAAAGTAAACTATGTTTTATAAAGTTTTTAGATGACGATACCAAGAATATTTTTAATAAATATTAAACAGGTTTCATTTTTTCTATTTGTTATTGTAAAAGGGAGACATTGTAGTAAATTTATAAGTAACATAGTGTATAATATGTTTTACCCAAATGCATTATTGTAGTAGGTAGTTGGCTTAATGTACGTGTTGGCTTAAGCTGTTAGTACATAAGTGAATAAAATAAATAAATAAATAAATAAATAAATGGGTTTCGAATATTATTTGTGAAATTTATATTTAGTAGGTACAATTAGACTGACCGTAGACATTATTTACTTGCATGTAGATAGCTACAGCCGTTGAGGTTTCATTTTAATTATACTCTCTTAAACATCCGATCAAAAGACTTTACAGTTGCATCCAAAAAGCCTCACCAAACGAATCGACCAATTTCCCACCCAACAGGCTTCCAACAATAGAATAGTTCAACCTTGCCGCCAATTTACCAGCCATTATATCCAAAACTTAGCTCCAATAAGTTAGACAAATAACTAAAACTTCCAAACCCTATTCAAAAGCCCAATTATTCACTTTGACGTTGGCCGTAGATAATCATCTATCATACGATACCGGGCGACCAATGGCCACTTTACCTAGACCTCCCACTTTTGCAGACCTGCCCCCACTTTTGTAGAATAGATGCAAACTTTCAGTAGCGTTTTGGTACATACTGTTAAGTATTCTGCGGTGCAGGGTTTAAGTTATGTTGGCGCATGAAAATGGTAAAGCAAAGTGTAGGCCGGTGATGCGAGTTGGGCTGTTTGTGCGTAAAGATTGTGACTGACATTTTTGTAGGCCCGCCGCCTGCCGCCGGACAGATAATAAATTAATGTCGATGTTTGTTTTAGTGTTTGCATTTCTAACTTTCAATTATTAGATGGGTTAGTTAGGTTACTCAAAGCATTGTCAAAGCCCGTTGGTCTGCGAGGTAATTTTGAATCCAGTTTTAATATCTATACCTAAATTGTCAATGTCATTAAAGGTATTTTCTATTTACAAAGAGTAATCAAAGTAAGGTATCGTGAAATCAATCAACCTTCTATATAGCGCAATCAATAAGTAAGCTTTCATTACTTGTAAACGTTTGTATAATGCCAGATTGACAAGATAGATATCAATGAATACCTACCAATAATTGAAACACCACGCCCTTAGAACCTAAACACAACTATCAATGGATGGTATATACATTTCCATCATCACACAATTTTACAAAATTACTCTTTAATTTCTTAAGACCTTATATCCTAAGCAATTAGAGCGATATTTAACCGAGTGTTTTCTGTTAATCGGCGGTGACTAGCACTCGGCGAGGCGTGCCTGTGTTGCAGAGACGCAGATTAGCATGGCCTCTGCCGAGTCCCATGTAAATTTTGTTGCCGCCTTATGGGGGATTTAGTTACTCCCCGCTTAGGACAAACTAGTAAACCACTGGTTAGTGTTTTATGGGCACGTCATCATCATCAGCTTGTTATCGCTCACTGCTGAACATAGTCTTCTTGTACGCGACTCGTCCCATTCAGATTGAATAAACGAAGGCCAACGTGTCAGGAAGACTCTGGCCAGTGTGGCGTTTTACGGATAAAATACACTTCTAAAGACACATACGTATATGGAAACGTAGGTACTTGCTATAAATATATTTAGGTACATACATTATCCTTTTAGCACCGTTCATATAACAACACTGCGCAGAAGCATTAGATGCCTGCATTAATGGCACTTTCTCGGTTAAAGTCAAAGTGTATCGAAAAATCACTTACGACATACTGTTTTCATATTATTATAAAAAAATTCATTTTTAAAGCTGAGAGGTATTTCAGGTAAGTATGTCTTATCCTTATTAAAAAGAAATTACAAATTACATCACAGAATGCTATGTATAACATCAACAAAAAATGTTGAAGGTATCGATAAAAAAAAAGTATACATGTATTATATCCGTAATATAGTACCTACCCATTTTACAAGCGTACGTTTAGTATGGGGCTAGATGGCGCTGTATGATATGTCCTAAATCTTAAATACAACGGGTAAATTAATGGAATATGAAATATCATCTCAATGAACTTGGATAAACAACATAATATACCTACATAAGTAGGTACATAAAACGACTGCATCAGAGCGAAAAACAAGAGATATAAAAGCCGCAGAAACTTAGGCCCATAGCGCAAAGCGCATATAAAAAGCCACCATTTTCCGACCACATTTTATCGCCCCGGCTCCAGAACCAGCGACCGTAAGCAATTAAAGCTTTAATGATACAGCCTTTACATGGAACTTATAAAAAAGGACCTGGGATAATGTCTAAAAGATCCTGAGCAGAATATGTATAAAAATTATATTAGGTAAATCTAATTAAATGGGTGTGACAAATCGTGTGTAAATTAAATTTTATGAAAAATATAAAAAAAAAACAAATTTACCACACCAAAAATGTATTTATCTACCTTTTCACAGATGCATTGCCTATTTATTATGTAATTACATAAGTAGATATTCCGTTTTAAGACATAAATTCACAAGGTCGATCATTATACATTATTATACATAATCCATTTCTTATTTATTTTTAAGGCAATCAACATCCCGTAACACATGAAGTATTTTTTTTAAGTCAGTTTACTAACCGTCCAGGATTACTGGAACATGCTAGTTTTATCATATTAAAAATGAAGCTATCATTGTGTACACGAAGCCAGAATCACTAGTTTACTACCATGCTAGCACTGGCTTATTATCTTGGCTTGAAAAACCTCGCTTATTCTGGACAGGTTATCACACTTTAAACTAAGTATTATAATTTAAAGTGTGATAACCTGTCCGGAATACGCGAGGCTTTGTACATATACGCTCCAAAACAGCCTAAACTCAGCATAATATAAAGACCATTCCAAGTAGTGTAAACGGGATTTGGAGCTCTACGATCTTACCCCGCATAAATATCTAACTTTTGTATTAAACCCGCTTGGTAATTACCTAAACTTGCTCGGGAATGACTCTGTATTTACATAATGACTTTATTTTGTTTTTCACTGAGGACAGAATTTTAATTCGGTAGCTTTAATGGCTGCTCAGAAAAATGTGGTCTAATTCCCACAGAGGATAGCGGATTTTGTTCCAAATACATTTATATTCTATACAAGTAATCTTAATATTAAATAAGCTACACACAGCTAGTTTATTCTATTCGACTAACCAAGTTTATTAAATTTGCTACTAGTTTTTAATATAACTACAACAATAAAAAATGTAGTCGATAGTAATAAATAATGCCAACAGATTAATATTATTATTAACTATTAAAATAACATTCAGTTAAAGTAAAGTTCAGGTTGCCAGTATTTATTTAAAAAAAGTATTACATATAATAGGAAACGTAGTTCCTACACACTTTTTTTTTTTTTTTTATATTCCGTGTTCCTTGGACGGTATCCAAGGTCTTGTCTAGCTTGATCCATTACAATTCCTACATACTTTGTTTAATTTAAGTAGGCAATATTTTGTATGTACTTATATTAATTTTGATCAAATGATTATGATCAATATGTCATGTCGAATAAGGAGGTCAATGAATTGGTAGAAGATCGGGAAAGATGGCGCCTCCACAGACAAGGGCCTCGCCCTTAAATTTGAGATGAAGATGAAGACAAAACAGTCTAAATTGTCTGAACTACGAAACAGAGTACTACACTGACATATTTCATAGGAACATATTGAAACCTATTTTTAGGTTTTAATATATTTCATAGGACATTACCTATCATCAGAAAAATCCTTATTGACTCCGCTATTGCTGAGACTAGGTAAGAAAGAATACTAATACTTGCCTTCACTCTTATCTGTAGATACCTACCTACCTACTATATTTACGCACGCGAATCACAATATTTAATCAGCGAACCCTCCAAAAGCTCGTTTCATCAAGGAAACATACGGACCCTCATCCTCTGAACCCAAAACATTATAAATCACAAGGTTCTAATTACCCCCATCTCATACGTATATATGGACACCTATATAGTCCTATATAGTCCTCCCTCAGACTTCCAATACATAAATACATAATTCTCGGGAGGTCCGTAAATGGAATATTCATAAAACCACCCTTTACGACCTTGTAAAGGGCCACGTAAAAATGTAGAGGGAAAAAACGTACCCCTTTAGCCCTCCTCTTGGGATGGCCAGAAGTTCGTAATTGAATTTTCGCCTGGAGCCGCAAAGGGCGGCCATGCTTAATTTCCCGCACTCGAAAAAGGGTTGTGTTGTTTGCCTTAAAACAATAGGTGGGGCGAAATAAATGACTCGGATAATTCAAGGTGAAACAAGAGAGAAAATCTTATTATTTTAAAAACATTATAATCAATAACTTCAACTACCCATCACTGAAATCTATATAACAGGTATAGCTCTCGATACTCGTACTTTATAAAGGTTTAGGTAAAACAACCATGAGTCGAAACAACATTTATTATAAAATATATATATGATAAAAATTCATAGTAATTTTGTCACATTGCCCACTTAAATTCTTTTTAAATTAGTGCTACTCTCAATTATTTTTGGTAAACCCGGCTCGCAAGCCTGAAAGAAAAGAGGTATCTAGTTCTTTCTATTTTATATATGATGATGATATTTCGCAATAGATTCTGTACTTAACGTCTCTGATATGACTCATGCGTCATATCAGAAACACGAGAAAGCAAAATAAAAAAATATATTTGCTTGCCTTTAAATCGCCAACGCTTTTCGCTACCTCCACCGCCTAAGGTCCAAATTTATATTGTTGTAATCAAAAAGAAATATTCAATTTTTACACGCAAAGGGTTGTTTGGGTCTCCAATTTTTCTGGCTACTACGTGATAAAATTTTATTCAGCCTATCCGGATTATATAAAAGAGTAGGTGTTCGAAATTTCCTTTTATCTTTTACGATATTTTTTTCCATTTAATGTGGCTCGATTTAGATTTTGTTTTCGAGAGTATTCTACACGGTTTTAGTGGAGTTTTCACAATGTGAATTTTTAGGAATACACTCTTATGGTACCTACATTGAAGCGTTATACTCCGGGACATTGGAGCCCGGTTGATAACGAATTAGTCTATTGGCGTAACGTGATTACGTACAATGACTTTAAAATGTTAATGCTTATGACAAATTGTCAAATATACAGCCCATATACACCGGCATAAGGGGAGCACGTATAACGATGATGTGAGAAAGTTAGAATACTTTTCTTTAAATAATGATATTAATGATACTAATGATATTTATATTTCTGTTGTAACAAAATATGATTGCTATTACACAAGGTCACGGTCAGGAGACCCAGTGCCAGTGAATTTGAATTCACAAGTGTCAGACAACGATTACCAGATTGGAGCAAACTCAATATTTCCTAACTATACTGCCAGGTATGTTTGCGAGCAATTCGTAAATTAGCGTTTGGTATGCAAGCATTACGATCTTTGATACGTGTTGGTCTCGTTTATGCTAAAGTGCTAAACATCTACATAGTTAATAAAGAAATCTCGAGCATGTAACGTCGTCGTAGTATAATTAATGGTTAAACGAACTTACCTTAAGTGAAGTTCGACCATAATTATACGAGACGACGTTACGACGTTCGCATGTAACGTCGTCGTAGTATAATTAATGGTTAAACGAACTTACCTTAAGTGAAGTTCGACCATAATTATACGAGACGACGTTACATGCGAAGAGATTTAAAGTCCCACCCGGACCCTGTAAATGTCAACAACATTGACTAACCCGTGTATTGTTAAATAGCACAAACGAGAGATGGCAAGCAGAGCATATATTAGTACTCCATGGTTAGACTCTAAAAAGAATGAGGTTTGACAGGAGGACGGCGCTACAGGCGCGACATTGACAGTGACATTTGTTCAAAAGTATTTTTTGTGTTTTTATTTTCACAGCTATAAAAAGTGTGACGCCTAGTACATACAGAAGTGAGACTACATAGTTAATATAGAAATCTCTTCGCATGTAACGTCGTCTCGTATAATTATGGTCGAACTTCACTTAAGGTAAGTTCGTTTAACCATTAATTATGACTAGTGGCTTCGCTCGCATTAAGAAGTAAAACATGCATTCCCTATTTCAGCATTTTAAAAGTGGCATTCGCAAAATTATTTCTTAGCGGATGCCTACGTCACATCATCGACCTGCATGCCTTTCAGGCCGATTCGTCCAGTTGTTTAGGCTGTGCGTTGATAGATTACTATGTCAGTCAGTCACCATTCAGTTTTATATAATTAGCTTGAAACACATAGGTAAGTACTTGGTATTATATAAATGAAATACTCGTACATTAGTGACTAACCAATCTGTCTAAAAATCAAATCTAATTTTGAAAAACATTCTCCCAACAAACATGAATCGTTTTTCTCAATATTCTGTTCTCAAATGCCATAAGAAAAGCAAATACATTTATTAAAGTTTGTTACTTCAATTGCATAGTAACATTTAAAAAAGCTATTATTATAAGCACATTCGGGAAATAGCTTTTGAAATTCGCTCTCAGATTGTGTTCAAGGTACTTCAAGTATATTATCAAATGAAACATTTATATCTCTTTTTGAAGTTTTTAAACAGTTTTATATTGCTTTTCCTCTTTATTTATGTATAAATGTAAATACTTGTTAGTGGTATATATATATCAATAGTCTTTTTAACATCAAACTGGTAACTTAGTCCGAAATAAAAAGTACAATGTCCTTAATACAGGTACATTATTATTATTATTTGGCGCTGTGTGGAATGTCCCGAAATATTTATTTATTATTTATTTATTTATTACATCCTAGTGTGGAGTGTAGCGATCAAAATCTTTATATTAATTAAACCAAATGCTATTTATTAATTTGAAATGATCTTTATCTTTAATTCAAATAATTGATACCCAAACTCAGAAGTTAAAGTATTTTTATATGTCACCTTTTAATTAAATAATACAGCTATAAAATATGAGATAATTTATGTTATTTGATTCACATATTTGATTAAAAAAGACTAGTATTATTGTCATTGCCATATAAACAGTGTCTACCATTTTCCGCAATCACGAACCTCATGCTTAGTAGGTATATAAAAGTGGGTATAAAATATGTAAGGGTGAGCAGACGAGGGTAAATCTGTGGATTTACATCACGTCGGTGCTCATTACGCATTCCCGCTAAGGCTTTGAAGCAAAATTACTGGCCCTTGAGGGGGGCGGTAACAAATGACTGCTTTACCCGTAGACGAATATAGCCAGAGAAAGCTAAATTGATTCTCTGATATAATCTTGCCATCTTTAAAACGAGAGTGCATCGGTTCTTACTGGGTAAGCATCCTAGACCGTAATTATTGTTTACCATCAATTGCGAATTATGATGAAACGCAAACCCATTCATAGTAAAAAAAAAAATATTCTCTGATCCTTGCGAACTATAAAGATAATACGATCTGCAGAGCAATAGTGTACGATTTAAACGTTGATTTTTACTAGATTAGCTCTTTAATAGACCATAATTATTATCTTCATATGCCCAACTAGTATAAAATAGCATGTACTGGATGGTAGCTGGCTCTCAACCGAGGGTGCCGGAACACAGTTTTTTTTTTACTTGAACGGGTTTTCACTTTGTTATAGTTTACCTGATAGCAAGCAAAGGCTATCATATATAACAGACAAAAGATTTTGACATTTAAGGTGGTAGTTAGCCATTTTTACCATGAAAAACTTCACCACCATGCATAAAAACGTTATTTCACGCAAAACTACCCATCTTATGCGAAGTCTAACACACGTTATGTCGTTGTCTTTATCCCTTCATCCCCCCGAGGCAAAGTTGCCAACTTTTTGTGACAAATTACCCCAAAAGTGCGTACGCCTAAATTGCCGCTTTTACGTACGTACCTAGTTACATAACTATAGTATGTATGGTTTCGGGCGGTATGAAAATATGGCGGGAGTAGTAAAATTTATGAGCAGGCTAGAGGAGTTAATGATAGAGAACTGGTGAAATTTTTGACGTCTATTTGTAGGTATTAAATAGTAATGACATGGAGTTATTAGGTATATAAAAAAACAGCATCATCATCTCCAGCCCTTGTTGACACATTGTTGGATATAAGCTTATTCTTTCCCTTTGGTGTCATTCGTGTAAGTAAGTTTAAGTAACACAACGAAATCAACCAATGTAAACCTTTAATAGAAATGTATGAATAAAACTTCCCTACATATACATACTAGTTTATATAAGATAATATTGTGAGCTATTGATTCGGTTAAAGAACAAGGTACATAGGTAAGCACGTTCCAGCCTAGACCGTAATGATTGCTTACCATCAGGCGAATTACCGTCAAGTGCAAACCCATTCCGTGTAAAAAAAAAGGTACCTATATTGATTCATACATAAACCTTATACACTCAAAACATATTCAGAATACCTAAAAATTTCATAAAAGAAATCAGCTATTTTTTATATTTACTCGAACAAAACATATAAAATCCACCGGACGCGCCTGCCTAACAGGAAATGAGGGAATTAATTAACCGGGGACAAACAAACGGAATTGTTTATTTAGGCCCTCGTTCCCTCGTGTTTTTGTAAGATTCCCTATTGCCTTGTTTACCTACGTACATACACTTCTACCTAATTTAATTAAAAAGAAGCTATACTTACCTATATAATACCTAAAGGTCAGAGAGGAGTGGTGGTTAAAAGTAGGGGCAGTAAAGCAATATTCTAGCTTGATTTAGCAATACTGGAATATATCTAGTGTTTGTTTTTATAAAACTGGTTCTTATTTTACCACCATTGTCCTAAATAATAGGGCTAGGAACCGATTAAGGGCGGTTTACAGAACGAAACTTTAACAATGTCTAAAAATGTTTTACTACGTGATTATATCACTATATGCGTTTAAAAAAAAATCATAAGATTATAAGCTATTAGTTTACAAATATAATTTTTCAATAAATATACCACGTGGCAACTGCCTTATTTATAAAAAAAAGATATAATTATCAAACAACTGCGCAAATATAGTGTACTTGACCATATTATTTCCAGACCATACCTAGTTCCTAAAAAAATCTCGATAATGTAAAAGTGACGGTTATTGTACCTCATCTTTATCAAATTGAATAAGTAATCTTTCGCAGGAATTCAATTAAAAAAAACCTATGATCTAAACAGTGATCTTACTGACAAAAATATTCAAGGAAGTAGCCAAAACTGAAGCTGAACTGAGTTTAAGTTAATATGTACGTATGTATGTATAGTATAGACGGGGTGTTGGGACGTATAGCAATGGCAGCATTAACATTTCAATTGTTTCGCATCTTACTGAAAAAAGGTTTTCTAAACAGTAAAAAATCCAATTAAAAGCGGTCACCTTCACGCCAATCGGGGTTCACGTAAGCCGGGTTGTAACGACCTCCCTTTTCTATAGGGCCAGGCAGGTAGGCAGGAGCCAGGACCCGACCGCAACATAACTCTTCCTAAGCTGAGGACAAACCCCGCACAGACAACGGTCCAATTACAAAAGGCACACCCGAAAGCTTCAAAAACAAACAAAAAAGCGCGCACAAAAAAGTTATTTAAATAAAAGCCCACGCCAGCGTTCTGTGTCGCATAAATTGCCTTCATTAATTTCCGGACCCTGCAAAATATTGTCTTGAAAGGATAATCAAATACAAAAACGGGGAAATGGCGGTGCGTCATTTCCATAACATTTCCCTCCCCCCTTTGGCCCGTTTTGGCCCCTTTTTCCGGCCCCGGCCCCTCTATGAGGCCTCCAATTACAATCCGAGTGAGGCTTAAGGCCGGCATTAGAGAGACTCGTAATGGGGGCAATTATCCACAGGACTTTGCAATTAAAATTTATATAATGGCAATTATTTTCTAAGTGGCCTCGAGTTTCTGAGAGAAAAGGTGGCTTTTAAAGTTCTCGCCGCGGTGAAAAGGCTCATTTAGAGATGCATTAATTCAAGAGTGGCTCAGAAAGGCCAGCTCGAGCTGTAATGGGTAATATTAATGGTGCCCTTTTGTCTTACCGGATGACATTGTATGATATAGACGATAATCATTTATTTATATTCGTTCATTTTATATTATTATATTCCATTGAGAAGTACCTCGATGATTTATATCAGCTATTTTGATTTTACATTGGCACTTTGTTGAGTAACTTTTAACTCAATGAAAAACTCATGGGTGCCATCAATAAAAATATTAGAAACTAGCTGTCCCGGCAGACTTCGTACTGCCTTTTCAATTATTTTTTTCCCCTTTTAAACCTTCCCTAGACCTCCACGAACACTTCAAGACTAAGATAAGATAAATCCGTTCAGCCGTTCTCGAGTTTTAATCAGACTAACGAACAACAATTCAATTTTATTTATAAAGAAGATAAACATAATGCTATATTTAGAATATTAACATTCGCTTAGCAAAAAAAAAAATAAAGCAAAAATTCAGCTCGAATATGAAATTTACTCTAACTCCAATAAATAGGTATTTATTTACCCACCATTACCTGTTGTTATGCCTATATTATGTTTTACAGTCTTAATAGAGATTCTATTTTTTTGTATTTATTACCATAATATGATGTATGTTTGTCTCAGCTAGTATGCCAAATATTGATTCTATTGAGAACAAATAAATAAAATAAATAAATAAATATTTCAGGACATATCACAAATAAACTACATGAACGTTCTTTTAAGCAACCATACTAAGTAATTAAGGATTTTAGTGATGATTAACTGAGCAATCACAATCATTTGGACCTACAATAGCTTTGACTACAGTACCTGGTAAATTTGAAACCCAAGAGCCTTTCTTTGAAATAATTCAACTCAATTCTAAACATACATATTGATTTGGGCTGTGTGATTTTTTGTATATACCTAACCGATTCCAAAGCCAATTTTCATTGACTCCCTGCTAAGTATTCTCGTCCGGGCGCTGCAGAATATTATTACCATCCCGAAAGAGCAACAAAAACTACAGTTACAAGAATATAAGATGAAAATGGCATAACTTTACGCCACGTAGGTATAACAAGTAAGTATAAAAAAGGTAATTGTAGAAAGGCAGCGAAAGCTACGCCCGGCCGGCGACCAAATCCCTCTGCTTAACATTTTGCACCATACCTTTTTATATACAAACCTCGCCTTCACCCTTTTATTCTACAATGGAATACACACTCTAAACCCAAGGCACAAGACTTCTTATACAATAGCAGACTTTAATCTATCGCTTTACAAAAAATCACAAGCATTTCCAACTCTATTTCTCCCTTCCTAAAGTCGCTTTAAACGTGCCAGTTACCCAAACAAGACTGAGAAAATTCGCATTATGTAATAAAAACATTTATTTTGTCCGTTTCCGAGTAAATAGGACTCCTCTTCCCCTTATATACCAGTGATTTAGTGCGCGCGAGATCGTTTTGATAACTCCTTTCATATTTCGCTCGGCGGAGCGTTATCTTAGTAGGAAATGTGAATATTACGTTTTTAAAAATGTTGTCTATGCGCTTTTGCTTTTTAATTTTATTTCCCATTTCCTTTTCTTGGCAGTCGCTGCTTTTAAACAACGCGAGCGTTTTATCTAGATTTTAAAAAGTAAAGTGTTTTACGTTTTAAATTTTAATTTTGCAAATGGAACTCTGGAGTCACGTTTTCTTTCTCTCGTAAACAACGTCGAGGCTGCCAGTTCTTATGCTGGCTTGTTTTCCATTACTCTTTATCCTTTGACCGAGTTCTATTTAAAAATATATATCTGTTTTATTGCAACTGGGAATGTATATCAAACATAACAATGCCATCAAAACTCGTTTTCTGACTAGTCGTAGCAATTGCCAGCACGAAGTTTGCATTCCGCATATCTGTGCTCGGCTGCAAAACCCCTTCATAAAACCTGTTTAAATGATATCAAGCAAAAAAGTCATTCAATCAAACAGGTTTTACTAAAAATTGCAGCCAGTGCGTTTTGCAAAGACCTTCACGGAGTTACAATTCTATATTTTTGTATGATTCAATAGATAATTGTAAAATGAATTGAATAGAGACGTGACAGTGTCTGAGTATGTGTTTGTTTGCAGTTTATATAGAGCGATACATTCATTGTAAAGTTATTCACTAACAAAATATTGTTAATACCCGAAGAAAAAATGTACAGTGATATTTAAAATAAAAAAAAGAATAAAGAAATATGCATAATTAATATTTTTTATTTTATTTTTATCTAAGTATCTCCATATCAAGTTTCAGCTGTTTGAGCGCGGAAGTAACATAAATACACACACATACACACAAAAATAACACACATACACACACGCACACGCAGTCGCCATTTTAATATGAGTGGGATATAGAATTGGATGAATATTTACTTGTATTTTTTTGGAAAAATGATTGCAATGTATCATTCTTTTGTAAATAATTAAACGTCCAGCTAAAAATCATAATGAGTAATAGAACAAAACTGAAACACTACTAACAACACAAGAAAATATGAATCTCTGATACTTAATACAATTCAACCGTTTTGCGTTAGCTTTTTAAACATTTTTTTTATGCTGAAAATGGCCGGAGCAGATGTGCTTATACAAAAGAAGGATAAACCAATGAGGTCCAATTTAGTCCGGTAATTCGAATGCTTCATTTGCATTTAGATTAGCAATGTTCTGTTTCGAGTTTCGCGCGCGAACGCAATATGTTCGTAATATTAAAACGGACTGGGTTAAGATTTTTGATATCGTGTAGTATAATTTGAAGAAAGAATAAATATTAATTACTCATGAATGAATTTTTTTGGTAATATTTTTTCTACATATTACATTTGTTGCGGCCCGCAGCGCAGTTTGTGTCAATCAGTAAAGAAAGCCAATAAGTAAGCAAAGATATATTACAATCAATGATCATTCAGAAAAAAGAATTCATATTATTATTTCCAGAATTTAGATTGACCATATACAAAATAACCTATCAATCTATTTAGAAATCAATCCTTTATTTATACATTTTGATTGCAGACAGCGACCTAGATTTTACTTGTAGCGTGTAAGAAAAGTCTAAAAATCAGTATTTTAACACAAATTATCTGTTTACAAAATGTATTTAGTTAAAAAGCAACTAGGTAAATATGTTACAGTGAATCTGCGGTTAACACACTAGATAGTAAAGTTTTCTATCATACCTGTTTTCAGCCATTTATTTGCTACATCCATATTTCAAACTCAAAAATTCAATTAATCGATCTCCATTTCGCACTTGACGATCCGAACTACCGCAACAAACTAGCTATATAACCTCAACTCCCCAAAGATACTCCACATACACATATATAGTGAAGTAAAGTATATAACGTATAAAAGGGTTGCACCCTTCGCGCTAAGCTCGATTCTGCAGACGCGACTGCAGATATTTACCTAAACTTATGTAAAGCCCGCTTGCATTTCGCTTGCAAAAAACCTGTTTTCTACAAAGAGTGTTTGAACAAAAAGTTCTTAATAACACTGCGCTGCTCGCCTGAGGAGAACTAACCTCTAAGGTAACGAAATAAGTTTCATTTTCAAATGCTTAGAACGGTATTCTTTTTTTAAATTGGTCGGTGAAATATTTTCTTAATTTTTGCTTGCTATTTTAGATTGTGGTCAATTTTTGTGAAGGTTAAGTGGCTTGTGTACTCGTGAAGTTATTACCTGTGGGTTTAGTTTAATTAAGTTATACTGTAACTGTTTTGTACAAGTATCGATAGAACATGAAAAAAATAATCATTAAATAATGAAAAATTACTGGAATCAGCTCTTCATGTTGAATAGGTAAGCGAAACTCTACCTATATGGACACTTATATACTTCACACCAGGCTATATTATTTATTTAATTAAAGTTTTGGTAACTTTTCTGATGCACATTTGATTCAACGAAAAAAATGGCTGAAGAGAACGTACATAACACAAACACACAGTTTCTAGTTGACTTTCCAACACAATCAACATCATTATCTAAGTAACATTAATTACCATTAATCATTACCTACAATAGCTTTATATTTAATTAACTTCCGTGGGTCGGATGATACGTTTAATTGTAGGTCCCAGCTGTTTGTTTAGTACGGCAGTCGTTAAGCCATGTCAGAGGCCCAGGGTTTGAAAACTCTCGACACCAGAGATGGCCACTCTCATTCGATAAGAAGAAGAAGAATTACCTACAGTATGATTTTTCTCAAGTGAAAACGTGGAGGAAATTACCATTACTACAAGACATAAATAATCATTATCAATTCTTTTAATTACAAAATCTTTAACACGCAATACGTCTCTTGCCAAAAAAATATCTCTTAACAATGAATAGAATTTTTATTCCTTACCTTAATTAAAGATAACATAATAAACAGAGTTTTGCATTCAAATTAACCTTATACTAGTGTTACCAGTTACTGCACTAGGTACCTCTGTATCGCAGCAGCTAATGGCAATAATTCAGCTTTTTTTCAAAAAGCCGTCTAAAAACAAAGCCGCAAAGTATAAATGTTTGTTTGCTTGGATGCAGACGCACGGCATATGGCGGATAGACGTACGCAAAATGACACAAAATGACAACAATCGTCATTGGACATTGTTGATGATATTTTTGTTGTTGTTATTGTTGCAGACAATTGTTGTGTGCTCAAGCCGTAGGCGGTGTTTTTTGCGTTTTTGGGGCTCAGCGAGTTGCACTGCGCAGTTCATTTATTAGTAAAATAGCCGCTATTTCGATTTGGCTATGGGATTGCTATAAGCTTTGTTTTATGTTAATGCGCCATGGTTAGATAATAACCTGAATTAAAGGCTTTGAATAAATCCATGAAGTCTTATATCAATCCTAAAATAATGGAACTCGTGAGGTCTTTCAACCGAGTAAAGATCAGCGCCCAAAAAACCCCCAAGTACCGTGTAGGTTATTAATCAATGAATTCTGTAATTAAATTATTATTTAGTACCTACTCCATCAAGAGTGGAGCGACTTTAAAAATAATGCCATAAATATCTCCTTAGTTTTTTTATGTATATAGCTTAGTTACTTTTTTTTTGTAAGACAATTAAACATTTTATTAATCAATTGCCATTTGTAACTTTATATGTCAAATAATATATAATAACTAAATGTCAAATTTCTCCATAGTATTATCATGTTTGCCTAGTACGCATGTACAAAAAAATATGAATTATTGCGATTCTTAATCTTTGTTATTTGGTTTGTTTCTAGGATTCATTCTCAAATATTATTATAATTTTGAAATAAATTTATTTGTCTAGTTGCTTTATTGATTAAAATCATAGTCACATAATATCCAAATCAGTCAAGAGTTTGTAGACTCTAAGAATAAACTATACCTATAATACCAAAAAATCTAAGTTGTGAATTGTACCAAATACAATTTTAACTCTTCCAGTCAAAACTTTAACATCCTAGTCACACCAGCGAGCGATAGTTAAAAATATCTGACCGAAAAATCGGCTAACTTCATTCTCTAAACCAATTAATCGATTCATGGTAAACTTGATCTCGAAAAATCGAACATTTCGCCACTCGCAATGTGTCAGAACAACACTGGCATTACACGATTAAAAAGATAAAAAAAGATGAAAGCAGTGTTGGCGCGAATTTCAAAAATGGAACAGTCACCTCTAACTCGGCCACGGACGCCGATCGGGAAAAAGAGGAGTTATATTTACTCTCGATCGGGACCGACACTTCAACCGAAATCCTTTTATCGATGCCAACGGAACCAATAATCGAGATATTGTTCTGTTTGAAGGATGCTCGTAGAAAATATTTGTTCCCTTCCCTTGTTTTTATGTAAGTATTATTATTGGAAATAAATGTATAATGAATGAGTGAATTAAACAAATTTACCATTTTTGTTGTTTTTTTTTAAATAATAACTAGTTCTAAACCGATTATTACTAGTTATTATAAAAAAAACGTTAGCAAAAACACAAATCACAAAAAAGGTGAATTTGTTTAATTCACTCATTCATCATACATTTATTTCCAATAATAATACTTAAAAAGAAGGGAAGAATAACTAAACATAAACATTCGTTCCTGTTGAGTCGTCGCGCTGCAATAGCCGCTCCCTCCCGTGAGGTTGCGTGCGCCGTTCGTCGTGCTGCTGCTCCCGAGCGGGAGGTCGACGCGCCTGCACCACCTCCAGGAACCACCGCCTGTCGTCCCGGCGCTATAGAAATGCGCCGCAGCGACAGGCACATCGCCTCATCACGTCGAACAACGCCGACCGTTGCTGGTACGTCGCCGGACTGAGCGACTCGACGTGAACTGTGAACTTCCCCGGAGTCAGTGTGCCCCGGAGCCCAGCCCCTCGAAAGAGATTTATCTCGTAGAGGTCCTACCAGCTCCCCTCGGGGACTGGCAGACGACCACGTGAAAAAAACTAAACATACTACTTCTAACTACAACAAAAAGGGGGCATTTAGATAATCTATAGAAAAGACTAAAGATATTCTTAGTGCTCTGGCCTGTCAGAGGGCAGTGTGCCAAGCATAATTAATTTGTGATTTAATGAGTGATTGTAATGCTCTGTAATTTTAGACTATGGTAATATAAAAACAAATACAAAATAGCTTTGAAAAACAAAATAGATTATATTTCGCTGAGAACGAAAAGAGAGTTACGTACACAATCTACAGCTTAAGTTTTTAAAGTAGTTCTGTTGCGTATATTTTACTTAGGTACTAGTATTCGACATTTGATTAAAACGTATTGCAAAAGTCATAATGTACATAACATAATATATAGCAACGTTTTTATCTAAAAGTGATCTTTAAAACCAATTGTATATGTATATGTATTAAATGTATATAATGCAATATAATGTTTTCTTTATAGTCTGTAGCAATGCTCATTGTGCAAAAAAAATGGTCAAATATACTGTCACACGCAAACCAAATACTTCTTAATAATAAAAAAACGTTGATAACATATATAGTTACATATTTGTCCCAACAAAAGGTGCTTAAACATTTCAAATCGATTGTCCACGATATCGATTACAGAATCGATACAACAATATTTATTTGGTAACGGTCAGTGAGTAGGTATGGATTGATTTTAGGACAGCTGCAGCAAGCGTCAGTGTCTGTTTCTATGGGAAATTATAACATTTATATATTTTAATTTAGAAGCTATGGACACAGATGGTACTTTTATGAACACTACAAAGTTTTTGTTTATTTTATATGCTTACCTTATAGATTCAATTTACACGTAAAAAGTAACATTGCTTTTATTAATTTCTCCTGTTTTTGCTCATCTTAATTACTTTGTGGCAGAACGGGCATTGTAAAGCTTACAAGTATTTAATGCTTGCTGTAAGATCTCGGGGTGATTATGATGATGATTAATTTAACTCTCCTGTATACGTTCGTGCATTGCGTGCTCTCGGGATTATTTGTTTGTTTTTATAGTAATTCTTTTTTTGTTAACAATGCAATAACATTTCATTTACACATATCAAGAGTTCATACCTACATCTCGTACAAACAAAAAAAAAAATACCTACCTTCCAGCCAACCCCAAACAAATCTACTTTTTTCACCTCATTCCCTTTCAATAGAACATCAAAGCAAACCAGAAAACAATCAAGCTCTAATTCTGCATCATTTCATCCGCACAACACACAAATAAACATATTTTCAAGCTTTCAAAAGCAAATAATTACACGCAAAAAAACGCGCGAGAGTAAAATTGCGGCCATCTTGGTTTGCGAAGCGTCACAGCGTTGTTTTTGCAAAAAAGGCATAAGTACCGCCGTATCTAAGCATACATATTATGTTGGAGACACTGGTGATTAAGTGCTGATAACGAAGCATATAAAATTTTACCTTACGACATTGACACAGAGTTGAAATTGTGTTGAGTAGATTTTTTTTGTTTTAGCGTGTAGGGTCCGAAGCACATTTAGCCACCCTCCCTCGCATGTGAGATTTCTTACAGGGTGATATATTATTAATATCCCTAGGGGTAGGATGGAGAAAAATGGCGAGTTTTGGAAGGGAAATCGTGTACTTTATGTGGAGGGCTGCAGATTAGGTACCGGAAGGGCAATAAAAGGGCTGAATTATGCGAGGGTGAAATTAGCTGAGATTTAAATTTAGGCATAGTTGATGAAATATTCAGACGAACCTGATTTGTTTTGTGTTAATCCTGGTTTGTATGTTTTCATGTTATGCGTATATCTTTGCAGACATAGTGTTGGTGTCTTATATTTTGATCTTCTTGTACGTAATTTTCAGAATTCAAACCAAACCAATTCCTACTAATTATCATTTCTGATGATCAAAAATTTTGATAAGTAAAGCGTAAGTTTTTTTTTTAAATTAAATACAGATTAGGAGTAGGGATTTACAAAAATATAGTTTTAGCTCGCATTTAATAGTGTAGGGCTTCAGTTAAGCATGTTAAATTAATCATGAAATTCCTAGACACGGCGTTAATGTACAAGCTATAAAGACATATATGTAATAGATTTTAAAACAACCAATTACAAAACAGAATTTCATCGTATGCATTATATTTTTTGCTATTCCCCTTTGTTCATAACAATAGACCTACCCTATTTGATCTATGAATAGATGAGGGAGTCTATGAACTAAATAGTTTACAAAAATAGCTTCTAATTTAAGCCATTAGAATTCATTTTCAATCACTATGAAGTTAATTTGAAATAAGCAAAAACTTTACATAATTTTGACTACTTTCTGATTGGTTAGCTAGTATACATATTTATTTACGCCATTTGCAATTACAATTCGTACGAAAATTGAAATATTCTACGTCATCATCATCCACAGTTGGTTTCGTGTCACTGCTGGGTATAGGCCCCTTTCATAGTATGCAATTGTTTTTGATCTTATGCTAGCCTCATCCAGGTTTGACCTACGACAGATGTTATGTCGTCGATTCATCTTGCAGCCAGACTCTCGACATTCCGGGGACCAGTCCTTGGCTACCTCTCGGTCCCTGCCTTACTCCACCTGTAATCTACTCATCTAGCTAAAGTATCCTGCCATTGTATTGACTGGTTGATGCTCGTGGCTTCGCTCGCATTAAGAAGTAAAACTTGCATCCCCTATTTCACCCCTTTAAAAGTCGCATTTCCAAAAATCCTTTCTTAGCGGATGGCTACGTCATAACATCTACCTTCATTTATTTAATTCAAGCCATTCATTCATTTCAGCCCAATCCGTCTCGTGATCTGCGTTGATAGATCACTATATCAGTCCGTCAGTCACCTTTGAGTTTTACATATTCAGATAATTGGTTTAATAATCAACGTATATTGTTTGGTTATGTACTTCAAACCAAATTTATACTAGATCCGTCCTGCTATGGTACGAATTATATTAATATCAGTTCCATTTTACCACTGGATGAGCAGACCCCTTAGACAAGAGGCGTATTTTAGTGAGTGTACTGACGCTCGCTAATGGAATAGAAAGACCGATGTATGGGAGTGACGTAATAATTCCTCCCGGGGAGCGCGTCGTAATGTCAATCCCATACATTAGTCTTTCTATTCCATAAGTGAGCTACAGTACGCTCACTAAAATACGTCTGTTGTCTAAGGGAGCAGGGCTACAATCAGGAGGTTAGTACTTAGCAAATTCAAAGTTATTTTTCACTTACATATATTTATGTGCGTACTGCGAAAATATGGAACTCCCTGCCAGACACCCCGTGAACGACAATCTACTGGTCTTCGGTTCTTACTAGGTAAATACGATCCATAGTGATTGCTTACCATCATGCAAATTATGGCCTAATGCATATATGTATATCTATTTCGATTATAAACAGAAGTAAGTAAAATTAGGTCAAATTAATTAAAAAGATACAACGGTAATGTTTTATTTTTATTTTTGAGCAACGATATTAGTAATGCTACACACATTTTGTAAATTTTAAATACTTTTTGTAAGGACACATTTTCCTTGGAATATTTCCTAGATGATTCAAATTTTAATAACTTTAAGTATTAAGTTTGTAAAGGTCTACTCCACCGTTATAACAAATTTCATCCAAATTAGTCCAGCCGTTTGAGGTTGAAGAAGTAACACACACACACACACGCACACACTTTCGCCTTTTTAATATGTCTGAGATTGCAGGTCTCCATAATATTTTTTTATAGTTCATAACAAAATATTATAGGCAAAAAAGAAACGGCTTATATAAAATTTTTAGTATAAATAAAGTTCTGTGGTAAGTATCATACAAACGTATACAACTAAATTATTAAGACCTCCCGCCTATTTTTCGAAGTTGGTTAAACATAAACATGTATTGTGTTGTGTTGTGTTAGAGCACAGACCCAAAGCTTTATAAAGCTCTTTTCATACATGTAAGTTCAGCTACTCACTGCTAGATGTCGCTTATATCAATACTTCTTTTTAATAGAGTAATGTTGTTACAGTTATAAAATCTATTCTAAATGTTTGAAGTTTAAATACACATTAATAATTATGTAAAACAAGAGGAAACACATTAGTTAAAATTTCAATGACATACAGAGAAAATATTTAATTTATTGTGCAGCATGGATACGTTTAGTTCGGGCACTACTCGATAGATGGCGTGTTATCAATTTCTTTAGAAACGCGCGGAATGCTACGCCAGACATGTCGTAGACGCTCGTAGCTCGTCGGTGTCGTAGAGGGGCTACGGACTGGCAATCACCGTAGCGAATTCGTAGAAGTACCCTTTTGCAGAGAAATATGAAATTAATTTCAATTTTTTACTATGTCTGGTTTGCCCTTGATCAAGCAGAAGCTATGGTCTAGGACGGATCGGAACCAATAAGAACCGGTTGACTCTCGCTTTGAAGATCGGTTGTTAATACATAGGTCGTGGAAAACAGAATTTTGAAATGCTTTAATTATGTAGCGTTCAATTGAACCCTACATCAATGTTTATTTTGTACCCGTACAGAGTTACTGTTAACAAACGCTATAGTTTGTAAGAGCTGCTTTTTTACTCACTCAAATTTTTACGATTATTGAGAAATAGTGAAAAAAATCTATTTTTCATAGTTTCTCGACACATTTTTAAAACTAATTATATATATACATATATAAAATAACGTGAATAGTTATACTCGGCTTGCAACAAAATTTAAATTGGTGGGAGAAAAATAACCATTTATAATCTTAATCTTCTTAGTTTGTGAGAGGTTGGTTTTTGCTGATGTAATAGAAAGTGGTACAAGCACTGCTAGCTAATACGGCAAGATATTTTTTCCGGTCCCTTTATAGTGGTTAGATTTGGTATCGAAAAATTTCAAATTAACCTGAGGACATCTGTCAAAAATTAACAACTTTTTTAGTGAAATTAGTGAGCGTCGAGACACACAATCTTAGTCTCAGGTTCACAAACACAGTAAAGTGACTCGAATATAAAATACAACATTTATAACGCATAACGATTTGTGATTTTCTTTTATGTGGAAATGAGTGTAATGTTTATAAAAACTTCTATGACACAAATTGATATTCGAATAGTTCGTAAACAATTTTTTGTCGCGGAAGCCAACAATACCTAGGAAAACTCTTAATATTTTAAAATCCATAACATTGTGAAAACATACTTATATCTTTCCTTAAGTCTACCATACCATTCTTAAGGCAGCTGTGAAGACCTAAGTTCCATATGTCACTACTATGACAACCAACCAGGACCTATAGGCTTCTAGACAAGCGTGCTACATCCTTAGAACACTTTTGTGCTTAACATCAGGCGGACTGTTTGCTGTAGTCAAACGTAAGTCTATATTCTGTTATTTTTTTTAACAATTGAACGTTTCATGATAGGCGGGAAGAAGTTCAGATGTAAACTGTACACATTGTACATCTACAACTCTTATCTAATAAGCCAAGCGTAATATTATTCCCAAAATAATTTCCTATTCTAATTTTCTTAGAGCCCATCCCAAAACCCATCCCAATTCGCCAACACTAGGTACAAAATAGATTTTCCATCTAGTTAAAAGTTATAACGTCATTGTAGGCACACGCCAGCGGAATTATGAAAGCCCCATGATTAATCAGCGTCAACACACGTACACGCGCTTTGTTCCGGCTCTATTTACCGGCAGAGAGCTGTGACATCTCATTATGTACCGCGCACATACATACACCAACTATCTAGGAAGTTTCACGCAAAAATCTAGCGCTAGGTGCTTGCCCTGTCCACACACACACACACGCACGGCCCGTGTTCACACGCACACACGCACGCCGGGCCCGCATCCGCACGCTCCAGTCAAGGAGCGAGAACGCGTGCTAGAAAAAGATAGCGTAAAAAACCCCCGCTGGTGTGAGGCGATGCCCCCAAAAAAAGCACCAAAAACGCAATCTGCGCAACTTTCCGGCGCAGAATCGTTAACGACTCCCGCTCTCTTTATCGTACACGCTGTGCCTCCTATATTTCTATTTTTTCTCCGTCCGCCATTAGACGTAAGACTGTGTGTCACGCGCGCAAAATTAACTCGTATGCGCATGAAATAAAATCTGTTTTCCGTTGGCAAAAACGGTGGCGCATATCTTCAACGCCGGCCGCTAGACGCACACAGGCACGCCGAAACAGAAATAACGATCGCATTTTTGACCGAAAAGGACGGACAGATGGCTGAAAAGAGAAGAAAAAAATGACGACCATTTTGCTTGGCGCACCTACGACGGAGGTGAGCCGGTATGTATGCGATCTTTTTTCAGAAAAAAGCCAACCAAAACAAATGCACGTGGTCGAGTGTTATGACCGGAGCTTGGAAAAATTCTGGCGGCGGCTAAGAGATGACGTTAGTGGCGCGAATTTTTTCCGCGCGGGTTTTAGTTGCGAAAAAAATGGCGTGGCGGCGCCTCTTTCTATAGCTGGGCGGGCTTTTAGAGTTTGGGATATTACTGAATAGCGTATTTTAGCACTAGATTACTGAGATATATGTGTTATAGTAATATTTTTTCAATATTAGATATATAACTACGACTAAATAAAACATAATTTGGCGTTGGATCTCATTTAGTATTCAAAATAAATATTTTAGATTATTTTATGATTAATCGCTCAACGTTTTCTTAGATTTGCATATCATATGTTATTGAGAAAGCCAGCTCAAGCATTTAAAGCTAAAAGCCCTACTTGAGAAAAAATATGGGTGAAATAAAACAAATGTAAATATTTTTTAAACATTTATTTCTATTGTTTTTTTCTTACGAATTTCCCGTAGATGAAGATGGAAGCATCTTAATTTTTTTTTATGAAATGAAGGGAATTGTGAATCGTTTTTGTATATTACACTTTACAACTTTAGTTCGTGATAAAATGATGACTAAATAGGGATTCTAACCCATTTTCCCATACACTGTTCTTAGTATCCATAAAATGATTGCAACAAACATACGACATAAACGAAATTATCTTAATTTATCAATTTACGGAAGAAGACCAGGCTACTTCACTGTCAGGTTTTATACTTATGTATATGTATACTAAGTGCTATGTATGCTCAATTGTTATAATTAATACTTTTTCAATACATAATTCTATTTCAGAAAAGCTTAAATAGCGTTTGATTAAAATAACTAAACTTTTTGTGTAAATATATTAATATCACGACTTATCCGTGATAAGAATTATACTAAGGTACTTACCTATTATACTAATCACGTTCCGCTGATTAATGTATTATTTGACATGTTCTGACATGTACATACAATAGTTTCAAGAGTTTAAACATACGAGTACATCATTTTTGGAAAAAAAGCAATAAGAAATTCTACTCTACACTTATCTTTTTTTATTAAGTAGGTACATTATGGGTTTGCTACTTTTTATCTTTTCAACAGAAACTCGACGATTAAGTCGAAAATGTATTTTTATGAGCAGACGAATTTTGATTTATTTTGTGGTTAAAAGACTATTATTTGCCTAGCGCAAGCAACACGAAGCAAAGAAAAGCGCTATGTGAAGCGATTATTAGAAAACGCTTACACTTGTTGAAGAAAACTTCTTGATTTGTGATGATGAACAGCCACCGCCATCTTGTAACTCTTAGCGTAGATATCACCTGGAATTTGATAGAATGTTTATATTAATTTATTAGTAAATTTCGCTTATGGCGGGCGCCTTAAGAAGATATCGTGCGTAAACGGGTTGATTAAAAATAAGAATAAAAATCATTGATTGCAACATGAAACCTTAAATTAGACAAAAACTAATTTGTTTCTGATCCTTCTTAGAAAACTATGCATTAAGGTTGCTAATATCATACAGTGAAAGTTGTGTGAATGAGGTTAACTTTATTGATCTGAACGTCTGTAATAATAAGCATAATTAGTTTTCTGTATTTAGGCTAAGTTGTGTTAAATAAACATATTCAAATTCACAAAAAAATACCATCACACTATTTTAAAAAAGCGGGAGTGAGTTTCTTGGTTAGGTAATGTTTGTTCCTCATTTATGATACAACGGAGTTAAAAAATACACAGAGAACTACTCCGTTGTATGTAATAAATCAAATTCAAAGAGTAGCTCACTAAAATAGATAGCTAGCTAGTTTATATCACACTAGCTGGTGCGCGCGACTTCGTCCGCGTGAAATAGTTATTACCATAAAAACGGTTCTAGTGAGTTAACCTCAAAAGATAGACATATACAGTTGCGGACATTTTGTTAGATCATTTCAAGAGGAATAATTCTTTCATACACATTTTTTTGATTTCTTGAACCATTTTCGCAGCGCACGCAACGGAAGCCCTCAAAGATGAATAATTTTCCCCGTTTTTTCCACATTTTCCATTGTTTCTTCGCTCCTATTACTTGCAGCGTGATGTTGTACAGCCTAAAGCCTTCCTCGATAAATGTTCTATTCAACACAAAAATAATTTTTCAATTTGCACCAGTAGTTCCTGAGATTAGCGCGTTCAAACAAACAAACAAACAAACTCTTCAGCTTTATAATAGATTAATTATAAGATGATTTTCAAATTCATTGTTGCCTATAATATGCTACAACACGAACTTTTAATCCATTAGAACTGATTTCGAATATGAGGTACGTACGTCGTATTAACTATAATAAATTGGTAAGTAACATAAAACTACACACTTACATATTTCTTCAAGATATATATACATAGTTTCATGGTTAGATCGCTTCAAATGCATTGTTTGACTTTTTCTGAAAATAAAGAGCTTGAAGTTAGCAATAATAACACATATTATGGAATATTATAGCTTGATCAAAGAGTAGCAACGTTTCTTGACTTTTAATAAATCTTGTTTTTTTTTTTATTTTCCTGCGTGTATCTCAGGACACTGTTTGGTAAAAAAATGTTAAAAAATATTTGGTTGCAATTTTACTATTAAAAGTTTAATGTAACATATTTATGTAACCTAAAAAAAAGGGATGAAACCTTCGATGTTTTTCTAAAAATTTGATAAATATCGTCCAATGACGTAAAGCAAAATTAAGATGCTGATATGTACATTGATGGTAAATAGATTGTGTATTTAAAATTACTTACCTCTTTCATTTCACTTTTGTAGATTGCCGTGTGACTACATCTCAGTAAAATATGTACTATTTTGTACATTCACATATTTGTATTTTCACCTCTTCCTATTCAGTGACATGTGACTTGTGTTAAGTTAAAAATCTGAAATCAATAAATTGTTTCTTTGAGCATATCTTTGTCGGAAAACAGACGAAACGGCTGGCAGGTTGTTATAGATTCTACTGGTAATTTGCTTGTGTACTGTGGATACATTTAATGATAACTAAGAATAATATTTATAATTAAAAGTAAACCATTCTATCCTATGGAAATGAAGGGTCTACATCTATCAAAAAAGGAAAAAAAGTAATTCCATCCTTGTACAACTATTTTGGTGTATAATAAAGTATATTTGTTGGATTGATTGATGTAGACCCCTCATTTCCAGGGGATAGAATGATTTTAGTCACTATATATAGAACTTATTCAAAGTCAAGTAACGATTTTCTGAGTTTATATGAAGAACCTATGTAGGTAGTTACTTTTTTTTAGTTAGCCTAACTTAACATTTCACATTACATTTTACTTATATAAATCATTAATTAACATTTAGTAACAACATATCTTTTAAAAACCAATAATGATTGATTTGATAAATAAAGTTTCGGTTCTTCCACTCGTTTCAAAACATATCAATCTACGTAAAAGACTCATTTCCAAGTACGAGTAATTAGACTTATACTTGGAAATAAGTCGATACGTACTACGCGTAGGTACATAAATTTGAGATACATATGTTGCGAACGAATATTTTAAACTATTAAAGTTGTGCCCAACTGAAACTAAGTTTATAAGTTAGGTATTAATTACTTAAGTTTTTATTTTAAATTAGTAAAATTTGTTTTATAAGTTTTTATTAAATAAATACTGTTTCGACTGAAACTAATGATCCGCCAATTTAAACCTAAAACTATAACAACGCAGATAATTAAGAACTTCTAAACGCTAATTAGTAAATGCATAAAAGCCAGAGCAGACTGAAAACATTAGTGACTGAGCTTCAAACTATAAGTTTAGTTTAAATGATAAGTTTGTCTGTCTGATATAAACATATTAATTGCTCTCTGGTGAATTTTAATTGCAACAACTTTTAGAATAATACTGGTTTTATATAGTAAATGCGGATAACTCTAGCCGCGAGGTCATAAAATAGCCATTAGGATAGAAATAACGATCCGTTGAAAATAGGCGGACTTATTTTATGTTAAAATTATGACTGCTTTTCAAATCAACTCATTAATTATTCTGCAGTATGGTTTGAATGATATTATAGGTACTTTGCTAATGTTTTTGTACCGCAATAGCTGATAAATTTTAAAACATTAGCAATCGCATGCGATTACCAATGTTAAGCAAAGGTCGACGCGGTCAGTCCAAAAAGTATAGGTGAACGAAAAGTGGCATTCCTTTTTGGGCGCTTCCGTGGGTCAGATGACACATTAAATTGTAGATCCCGGCTGTTTGTCTAGTACGGCAGTCGTTAAGCCATGTCAGAGGCCCTTTGGGCGGCTTGATAAACTCTCGACACCAGAGTTGGCTACTCTCATTCGATAAGAAGAAGAAGTAATTTCAAACTAAGGGATGGTTGCCTGTTAATAATTTTATCTTAGAAAATATATAGTACACTCGAAGCATGTTTATTGAATCTGTGATACGGCTGCGTTTTGAACCTATGGAAACGTTAATAAAGCCGTTTAATAAAAAACGCAAATTAAGTATGCGCTTTTAGTTTTTTTTTTACAAATAACTGGCAACTAAATTTGGTCATAGATCCAATAGGTTTACCTAGAGGAACACCCTCACAAACGATATAGAGGTCGAAAATTACTAAATATTACCTACTGTACCTAATGGAAAAATCTTTGCAAATATAACTAAATTAATAATTAATTAATTTTTTGTTTAAAAACTATTAGTAGGTACATACGTTGTTTAAAAAAATCTTTGTTCTTCCAAAGCAGAAGTCAGGTTCTTTCTTACTAATTTAATGTTAGTAAATTGAATAGATAGATGAATTTTACTATATAAAATTCATCAGTAGATAATTCAGCTGTAAATAATATAGATTTTAAATAAATTACGAGGTCTAAAATAAATCTAGTTACGATCCGTGACTTTAAAGTGTCATAGTCTAGACGAGGGTAGGTAATAACATTAGGTACCCTGACGTGCCTGTCAGCCGATAGGACCCAAATAATTGCCATTACAGATATTGGAGGAGATGAGTCCAGTTAACGCCCTTGACTGACTCAATCAAATAAAGATTTGAAAAAGCGAGGAATTCTTTGACCAAAATAAATAAATAAATACTGGTGATGTATTGTTTTGAAATATTAAAAACGAGAAGTATTAAGGTATAATGGTGTAATATTTTTCAAATTTAATACAAATTCTTTGTCACGCCCATGGAACGGCTACTTTAATTTGGTTATTTGAAAGAAAAAGACTTCACTGATTTAGGTATTTATTTTGTTTCTTTTCTCTAAAAATACCGAATTAATAAGCTTTATTTTGAAGTCAACAAGTCCAAAACCAGAGTTTACTTTATTGTGTACATGTCTAAAAAAAACAACAAAATCGTATCCCAAAATTTTGCTACGAAACAAAACTTTAATCAAACGCCCGAGATATAAGTTGAAGTGTTAAAACGGCTACATACAGAGGGCGGGGGTGGACATCTTACATAGGGGTGGGGGGTGGGAGGGTGACAAGTTGGATAAAGCGTAAATATTGGGGTGTCGCTCCTGCCGAAATCGCGCGAGACTGTGGGTGATGCCAGTATATGCAAGAAGCTTAGAATATTGCACATCAGATATTTTAAAATAAAAATATTTATAGTACTAAGTAAAAAATCTAATAACCATTCAAAGAATTGAAAAGCAAAAAATACAAATTTTGTCATTGTTTTCTGCCTCTTTAAAGAAACTCCCTAATTTTTCGTCAAATTTCTACTGATTTAGTAAAATTGAATGCAGCATTTATTTTTGATTTTATTGCAATCAAATTAATTGCTAATTGATGAAGCTTCAACTTGAACAAAGATATATATTTTCTTAATATTCAATTAATTAATTATTTCCATAAGAAAGCGTCGTATTTCGTATGGGCTTTTGTCCATATGAACTTCAAACAAACGACCACTTTAAAAATACTTAATTACTTACTTTTCAAATTTCACAACACAGTAACTTCACTATCTTGCTAATTAAGCAAAATTTTAACGTGATTTCTCAAAATAGTATCTACCATCATATCCAATCCAAAGCACTTGCAAGACTGACTCCAATCCCAAACTTTAACCCTAAAAACTCCCGTGAGAAAACATCTTAAATAAACTCGATATCAAACCCGAACAAAGGGACATCGTTGGTTTCCACATATTTTACTAAAAAGTTTGAATTAAAAAAGAATAAATTAATTCCAAATTTGAACTATAACCGGTCACCGTGAGATGGTCAAAGATCAGTGTAAGATAGGGTTCCCACAATTACGCATGCGCCGACCTTGGGTCAAAGGGGCGACTTTAAAACTGACCGTTGATCTTAAAAACTAGTTTGATGATAAAAGAGATTTTATTGTGAAGATGGATCTTGAGATTTGAGTATCATTTTATCGAACGCAGTGATAGATATTGGGTTAGAAAATGTGGTGTTGTGGTGTTTGGAGGAAAAATTGTGAAACTAAAATAATGTGGGAGTGAAGTGTCAGTTGTTATAAATAAAAATGTGTTATTTCATAATTTATTAAGTATATGGTGAGTTGATACCTTAATTCGGTAATTTTCTAAGCCTACAAATAAAAATATATCGTGCAAAAATGTAGCAGTCACGATCCCATAGAAAAAGAAATGTGTATGGATATTTTTGTGTGTTTTTTCTTTCTGACAACTTTGAATTAAAACCAATGTGATGTTTTATTTCATGGAGATAAATCCAAGAATATAAGATAGGAGTACATATATATCTTTGCAGTCTAGGTTGAAATCCTGTCAAGACCGTTTACAACATCAGTAAAATTATTATGTAATATATATAATTTTAAAATTATCTGTATATAGTTTCACATAAAAGATTTATTCCAACATTTTCCATATACTGCAGAACATTGCTTGAATTCACATCATGGTGGCAGTGAAGGCGTACCACTTGAGGCGTGTGTGTGTGTGTGTGTGTCACCCACACATGCATGCCAGATCGGACATTTGATAACATTAGAGACTCCCAGCGTTACTTGGAGAATTATTTAGACTATGTTTTATAGAAGTAGTATTAGTATTATTTCTAGAGGAGAGATATTAATAATATTTATTTATTTCGATAAATGAAACATTAAAGAGTATAAAATTTTGCTTTTTAGAAGTGTGAAAAATATTGTTTATAATCGTTTTTGGTTTGTACAATGCTTGCTTCTTATGATAGACCATATCACATCTGAAAGTTTAATCATCAATAGAAGGTCAATAGAACAATGGCTAGTGTTACCATTTAAAATTAATTATATTATAGAGCCCATTAAGAAAAATAGTACTTTGAAAATATAGCCAACATGCTTAATTACAATTTTACTACAGTAATTCTGGTACAAAACAAAGGCCATTTCCAACTAGCTTGTACCTCCCGCAATTAGCATAGGGAACCACATTAATTCACCGGCCAAATTCCTTTTATAACAAAATATCCTGTAGAGACCGAATTTATCTAAAACTACAAACTAATAGTGAAAATATCTGCACCACCCCGACTGGCTCGTTCCTGGGCGGAACAGTGCGGGGCAGAGTACTATATTGGACGTTTTAGATAATGTTCAAGTTATTTGGATGATTAATAGTGTTTGTATATATTTTTTTAAAATTAATACGTGTTTGCACTTGGCCATAGTTTGCCTGATGGTAAAAGGCAAAGGCTATGGCCTAAGAAGGAGGAGCATGCTTACCCGATAAGAACCGATTCACTTTCGATTTAAAGATAGCTGGATTATAGTGGGTGGGGAACATAACATTTTTAATATATATGAAGAATTATTGTTTTTATGCAAAGACATTTTTGGTTTTGTTTTTTGGGTTGTGGTGTTTTTTTTTTAAATTTTACTCTATTATTTGATATGCCGATGAATTTCTAGTGTGACATGACTTATTATACGTTATTTTAAACCTGATTCATACATCTTAATAACTTGATTTCCAATTTTCTAACCAAAATAAAAACTAATTATAATCAGTGAGCGTGTCGTATATAAAATTAAATCTTATGTTATTTTTGCTACATGTTCTGTCTAATCGTCTTGAACTTTATCTTGACATAACCGATGTAAAAATAATGACAAATGCGTTGATTTGACTTCTCAATAGGTAATCGTGCAAGCGTGATAACTAAGGCAAGAAATTATCTGAAAATAGGTTCGAGAGGCTCAAAAAATAGGGATATATATTATTGTGACATGTTGAAATAAACCCATTACCAACATATGAGAAAAAAAATAGTTTCACTAAAGTACACAAATACAGTGTTCGTAGATGAAAAGCAGTGTGGCAACCTAACGAATCTAATCCCGCGTGCCCCGCAGAGCCCGCGGCGTCACTCGCAACATTATGTGTGGGTGGTGTGTGTGTGAGTGTGTGTGTGAGTGTATGTGTGTGTGTGGAAGGCGAAGTTAGATCGTCCACACTTTACCGCGGACCTCGATAGGAGTTGTATAAGGGCAGGGAGAAATGGATCGAGATATTATTGTATGATATAATAAAAAAGTTTTTTATATACATACGAGTATGTATGTATAGTACAGCAGTTTGCCTAACGCTCTCAGATGTGATAGTGAACGTCATTATTTCAAGTTCAACAAATACGTCCAAAGTTTATTTTTCTAATTGCATACAATTTTCTTATGGGAATTGATTTTGCATAGATAAGAAACAAATTGTTTGAGAATAGATTGTCTGAGAAAAGTGACTAGGCTATATTGGCAAGATTTACAAGCTGTCGGGATAGCCTTGTCTGAATTACATATATATATTTTTAAATACAATTAAACAACAACCAACTTTTGCGTGTTGTTATAAATTTTTAGTTATAGTACTATTTGCATTATATCAATTGTATACATTGCCAATGTTCTTTGTTCCAAAATTCTGAAGATATTCCACCCATCCCTGCGGCAATGCGTTGGCCAGCTTCTAACATCATTAATCTAACTTTCGTTCTACCCTTTATAATAGTTGGGCCCACCCCGGGGGGGTGCAAGACTGGTGGGGGGAGGGGGCAGCATTAACATACGAATTCGGACCCAGTCGTTGAGTTTCTTGGGGGGATGAAATTTAAGTTTCGGCCATATATTGATCCGGCGCTTTCGGTAGTGCAAACTGCCATGGGGAATACGGATTTTAAAGATGGAGGGTGATACTCGTGTTATGGGTGTTCATGTAAATTGGCAAAGGTAATTAATTAAACTTAACGTTGCTTTGAAGATTTGGAAAGAAAATTGTTCTCGTATTGTTTTTTATAATGTAGCATTGATTATATTCTGTTGCGGGGGTTCACTGGAATAGTAAAAAGTATTGAGTAGGTATTATATGACACAATACATAATACATATCTAAGACACATTTCTAAGGTGTATGTGTATTTATTGCCAATAACTAACTAATATTTACATATATTTCACAAGTATATACAAAAAAGACTAAGGTTATAGTTTTAATTTTGAACTACAAAAATTAATAATAACACTTACAAATAAAAAAAAATATATAAACAACCTAATCTACTTTTTCAAAAGGCAGCGTACCCAAAATGCTGGCTGCATTGCCCCGTTGAATAGCTAGACTAATCTTTTGGGCAAAGTACAAGCCAGCATTTTGGTCACGCGAAGCCTGTTTCAAACGCCCCGACAGATCTTGGTAGAGGTCATTTCTAAGTAGGTGCGGAACATAAATGTTTGTTGAACACATATATCTTGAGTCTGAAAAAAATTAAGTAAGTTTGTAAGCCTGAATGTAAAGGCTTTTTATAATTAGAGTAAAGATCAAATCATGTTATAAGTTTGCTTACTTAAAGCATTTGTGTAAAAATAATGAAATTAGTTCACAAAATAAAAGTAATTCTAACTACTTACAAAATACAAATAATTTATGATCAACAAAACAAAACAATTAATTATTTTCATTACACTATCTCGCTTAGTGTAACACGAAACATTATATTTACAGTTCTGAATACAAACCCTAGTATAAAGGTTTCTATGTCCCGAGAAAGATACACAAAGGTGCCTCACAATTCAAGCTTAGATAGGCAGCAAGTAGGTACTTGGAGCGAGATAATACAACATTACGAAGGTTTGTTGTGTAATAGCACCTTTCAATGTTCTTGTGATGATAAAATATATTTCAGAGCGTTATACAGGGTTCTAATAAGATATCCACGAGCAGCTTACAAATGTGTATTGACTGATTTCGTAAGTGATACCAATCAGGAATAGGAACTTTTGTATTTAAACTACTTGTGTAAAGTAGTTTAAAACATAATATGGCTAGAAAAAAATAACTACAAAATAGTTTTTATCTGTTGAGATACACTTCTTCTTCTTCTTCCAGTGCCTCTCCCTAATGGAGGTTGGCCGTCAGCTCAGCGAACTTGTCCCTATCTTGTGCCAAGCGAAAAAGTTCTTCTACGCTGGCAATACTCGTCCATTCCCGTATATTTATCAGCCACGATTTCTTTCTTCTTCCAACGTGTCTTTTGCCTGCGATTTTGCCCCTCATTATGAGTTGGAGGAGGTCATATTTCTCGTGTCGCAAGACATGTCCTAAATAGGCGACTTTTCTCTTTTTGATGGTCTGCAAAAGCTCGCGGCCCTTGCCGAAGCGTAGGAGCACTCGTTCATTGGAAACCTTCTGTGTCCAGCTAATGCGTAGCATTCTACGGTTGAGATACACACTGATGTGTAAATAATGCATAACTATTTCAGGTGGGTTCAATCTTTTTATTTATGCTGCTACCAGTCGAAGCTCTCTAATTTATTCCATGTAACTTTCAGTTTATGTTTAAAGAATGTAGAAAGTTCTATACATGCGCCATATTCTGGCTAAAAACGTAATTTTAACAACATAATATATTACAAATTATGTTTTCTGTAACCATGTAAACCTTCAGACGTCCTACAGAGATATAGCGTCCCAAATACCTTCAGATGTACAATAACAAAGATATAAAGCGGCAAGATAAGCGCGGAGCGGGTCGTAATGTGTGCCGTCACAATTATACCGGCCTTCTTGGACCTATTGGGGGAGGGGAACGTTCATACTACGCTGGCTTAGTTTGAATTTTATGCCAGAGAATTTGAGAAAGGTTAATGACCCCCCCGTACCAGAAAACAATGAAAGAATAAATATATAATAAATGTTTCGGGAATGTATGTTACCTCATTTATCTAATGTAATAAAACAAAGCTAGCTACTGACCATAGTCAGTACGGTTATATCATAAATATCGGCCTAAATTTTATTGTATAAAAGTCTTATTTGTAACAAATATGGATAAAAATATGCAGTAAATAATGATATTACGTACGTTTGTGTATTTGTCGCCTAATGTTTCTTAAAAAAAGATGAAATTTATGTGAACTTTAGTCACTAAATCAAACAAAAGTTCTCAAAATATTGCTCTAAACAAGTGCATAAAAAAGCCATAATTATATCAACTAAACAAAAACACAATAAAAAAGAAAATCAATAAGAAACTCCATTAAAAAGAAACAGCCAAATGTGCTCACTACGAGGGTGGTTAGCAATACCAAAGGGGTAGCTAGATAAAGCATCAACCTCCCCAAAGGATGGCAATTTCTTCAATGGCCGGGGATTTTCAAGTTACGACCCCCTGTCTTTACGCGAATTAATTTCGCCGTTCGCAAGGGTTAGCCCCTTTCCGAGGATTTGGGGTAGCGGGAGTAAGGCATAATGGTGGACTCTGGTGGAGCTAGGATAATGTTAGAGACGAATTTACAAGTCTGTTTGTAATAGATTAGTAGAAATGTAGAAAGATTGTTTGATATGAGTAACTTAATAATTTTCATTAGTAAAATAAAACTATCTACAAAACGGTTTTGGTTGAAGCCAAAAAAAGACAGTAAATGGCTATACATATGTATTTAACATACATGTACTTAATGAGGTATCTTTTTAAACGGTTCAAAAATGTTTTGAATTTAACTAAATGTTGATTTTTTTGTGTTCCTTACACTGTCATTACATCAATTCGGAAACGATTTGAATTGTTCTTCTTTGATCTATCAAAACCTATTATAATAATATATGTAGGTACCTATATACCTATATGAAACTTATCCTTCGAAATTCTTACTAAATTACTAACGCAGCGTAGTAAATATGGAAAAGTATTTCTCAATTCGATCTATTTATTTGCCTATTTACCAAATGACAAGCATAAAAGTTGCATTACATTGCATTGCAGTAATGCAATATTGCATTACCTAAATAAAATTGAGGTTAAATTACATACATATATGTTACATTGCTACCACAGCAGTCAATGATGGTTAAAATTGTATGTATATTTTCACACTGTATCTCTATATGTATCATGAATCACTGTTGTGTCCATACATGAGGCATGAATATGTAAATACACTCCCACAATAGTATATGTATACCTCTGTATGCGGCAGCTAGTGTCGGCAAAACAGTGCATCTTTTGATCTCAGATCGGCTCGGCTCAGTGGTCCGTCTCCAATGGACCGGGCCGCCTCATCCGTCTACAGGCATTCAATGCTGATTAAGTATACATACCTGTTTATAATGGTGCTTTGTGCTAGTTTCAACTGTGATAGTAAGTTTAATACTTTTTTAATATTATAAGATAGTGACAGCAAAAAAGTTTTATTTGTAACCTATAATTAATTAAAAACATGAAGGTACACAAACTCAACATACTATTTAGTTCAATAGTGTGTGTTTTTACTAACTCCCACTACTAAAAAACTAAAGAAGCATGTTTGTATTACAAAATATTTGTTTCTCAATGTTCAAACTGTTTATACACATAATTCACACTGAGAAAGTTTGTGAGTTTGTATTTTCGTTATTCCTTCTGAACTTAAACGAATCTATTTAGGTAATTTTACTTCCATGTTGTGTTTACTTTTTACTGGCGGTTAGTTATTAAATAAAATTAAATTAAGAAATAAATGGTCAAACTTCATTTCCACAACATCTTACAGATTAGTGACACACCACCCATGCACCACATGTACCTACATTGCCTACACGTGTCGAGCCTCAGCGCGGAGCTCTAATTGATTTCATATTGCTTCTGTCCTTTTGCATCATTTCCTCTCCACTGAGATCCAATCAGTTTTGTCTAATACGTCGCTGGGTACGTACGTTTATGAATATTTATGTGGTCTATGCGATTAAAGCGTTGTTTGGGGAACCCTCGTCAAGTCTTAAGGAATTTAGTTTGCGGTATTTGGGAAAAGTTTCGGGAAAATGTTACGGATAATAAAGTACTTTAATAATTTAAAGCTTTAATTTAAAATTTGACAGTGGGGTACAAAATCACCTCTCAATCAATAAGACTCTTGATCAAGAATTTCTTTGAAAATATTAAGTCCGTTCTTGTTTGTTTAAAACCTGTCTGTCAACCCGTTACCAATGATTCTCGACGTTATAATTTGAAGTTGATATTTTAATTGTTTGATTATGATGTTTGAACAACAAGAACTGGCTTTTTATAGTTTTAAAGTTCTAATAAGTTTATACCTATATTAATCACGTTTTGGAATAAGCCGGAGCAAATATTTAAATCCAATTTACTCAAGTGAAATGTTTTGATTTTTTGATAATAGTCGCGTGGAAGAATCTACAGGTACTAATAAAATAAGAACAGCCAACATTAATTCCTGCCATTTGCTCAATGTATTTATTTTAATGTAGCCTCTACCGTCTCACAGCAACGTCAATTTTATTAGTATTACTTTCCCGCAAAAGTTACTTCAATTTACCCAATCTTTTAAATACAACTATTACTACAATAACATCTGAGCTCGCTACGTTCCAAGCTTGCAACTACATATGTACATCAGACCCTCATTTCTATTCCATCCGAACGAATGCTGACTTGTGGTATTCATTAGCTGCCTAATACGTGTTACTTTGCCCTAATCTTCTGTACAAAACCTCATCGCCACTAAACAAATATAAACTCTATTTATATAACACTAAGGTGCAGTTTTGTGTGGATGAAAATAACAATTTTAAGTCGATTTGACATACTGGAGCAAGTATTTCGCCACATTGTTTCGTATTCAGTATTATAAAGGGAATTTGTTAATTTGGAAAATGGCCGAGTAGTGGTTAAGTTTCCCCCTACTTTGGGGAATTCTCGTCGGATACAATACGGAAGATTTAATTAAATTGCATCGTCTGTGGGCTTTTGGGGACCGGACCTGTGTATTTGTTTAAACTTTAGCTATTTCAAATCAAGAAACGTTTCTAGAATTACATAAAATAAACAATAAAAAACATGCTTAATCTTCCCCATTAGACAAAACAATGTCAGTATTGTTGCTAAGCAGCGGAATTTCCAAATTTTTTTTTTATAAAAAAAATGCATGATCTACACAATTGCTCATTTTGTTTGCTAGCTATAAGATGAAATGGTTTACAAATCCCCACATACATATTATAGTATTGTAGAAAACAACTTCTTGTCTTTGCCTTGGTTGTGTATGTACATGAAGACTAAGATTTTCATACAAAAGACATCAACGACACGTAAAAAGTTTAATCTTGAGGTTTGTAGTTTATATGCCATACTTAATATACATGAGCGTAGTATATATCCAGAATTTTGAGGCTAATGAGTATTTTATATACAAAACACATAACTTCCTCTATGAACGCTTCGCTGCCAACTTAAATATAAATTTTCTTCTTAAAATACATATATTGAATTCAAATTTGATCTTATTTTTACGTCAAACGGATAAATAATCATACTTTCATTCCCCCAAAAAAAATCATCCGCACAATATCATCGATAATCATCGTTGTGATAACGGACAATAGAAGTAACGAAACTTGCATTAGACGAGGGCCATTACAACTGTCGCTCGCTATGTTTTCAATTACAGAAGCCACGCGAGATATTTGCTGGCTAGGGGTGTCTAAATCTTGCTTTACAACTTTTTCTACTGTGGGCAAAAATCACTTTTTTCTCATCACAAGATTATTTTAGGTAAGAACTTTAAATTGTCAATTAATGCATTTGATTTTGCATGTCTCTAAACTGCAAAGTTTGAAATCAAAATAGTTATAATAAAAATACAGAGACATTCTTATAGCACCATCATTATGCGATCCAAGTTTAATTGTTTAGTTAAGCTGTTTAAACAAGAGAAGAAGAGGATAGCCATATTTTTTTCAGACCACATATAGGCAGCTGGATTATAAAAACACAAATAATTACAATGACAATTTCTAGTAATCAGAGTAGGTACTATATAATGTCTCGTGGTATTCTCAATATAATTGACAAATAAGAAAAAAAACACTGTCGATCTTTAGTTCATTATTTTTTCGAATTATATTGAAAATTCGGTAAAATAGTAGTCTAATTAAAATATGATAAAATAAATGAATCACACTACCAATAATGACTAGTAATATCCCCAATATAGTAGCATGGCAACCCTGCCGGGCCTGCATGCCTTCATTCCGACTCGCACCATCCGTGCTCCGCCACCTCGTGTCTACCTAACCTTTACTGCTACACTCACTGATAATTATTCACTCACATTCATTATTTGTCCCATATTTTTCCAAATAATAGTAAAAGCTAAATAACTATAAAATGTAGAAAAAGGCCATTTACTTTTGACGTCATGGTTCGATTAGTGCATTTTTCAATTCACTCATTGGTCAAAACATAAACGATTTTTTGTTGATACGTAAGTTGCATAAGTTATGACTGTATATTTATAATAAATACTTGTCTTTCCAAAATTACTGTTGCTGTATTTGCAATAAAACAGGTTATTGAATTTTAAAATATGCATCATTGTAATTTACAATAAAAAAATAAAATAACGATTCGATCTATCTAATGTTATGATTTTGAACATAAATAAGCAGGTAATATTTTTATCGTTTCATGCAAACAGACACAACAAACACCCACACACAATATTATCTTTACTCTAAAACCTACCAACAACTTCCACAAACTAGTGTCCACAACTAATTCTAACAGATCTGAAGCTAAACTGCAGAACGGAACGTAATTCAAACACTACACTGAGCTTTAAAGCGTTACTGACAACTTCGCCAGCCTGCTTAGGTAATTGTTCAACCTACCGAGAGAGCTTTTTGCCACAACATTACGCCAACTTTATAAAGTTGCCAGTTTATTTGAAAGTTGCCGCGGCGCGCTGGCAGCGACGGAACTGGTGGCGGAACAGAGTACAACTCTACAGAACTCTACAAACTCTGTGGAACCTACTAGAACTTTCTAGACTACGTGGGGCCCACAAAGGTAGCGTATCAGCGAATCAACACTATCTGCTTTCAATGCAAATGAGTTGGAAAACTCTGACGGTGTAAGAAAACTAACGGCAAGGGAAATGTTGCGTTGTAATGTAAAACGAGCACAGTTAGATTATTGTGTACAGGTATTGTGTGTAGATTTACAAAACGATACTTAATAGCATATTATTTGTGAAAAACCCTACAACTTCAAGATTGGAAGTGGCAGGTTAACAATATATAAAAAAAACGAGTACAGTAAACGAGATATTTGGTGAAGGCTAACAAGAAACACCATAAAACTTAACATAGTTAAATTCTTTTATTAATTTGAACTTTGAATAATTTTGGTAGGTAAAATATATATACTCAAAGTGATCTTTCAAAACGTATGAGCGGGTGCCATCATTTACAAAATAATAATAATTTAAAAAAACGTATATTACTGTTAATTATAACTCAGTTATTTTCAAGCACTGTCCAATAAAAAATAAATATGACAAAACATTCTAATTTGACAGCAATACTTCTTTCAATTCAAATCATTGATTACCTTACTTTAAATTTAAGATATCTTAGCGTGATGTAATTTCTCATCCATTCTATTTACACAAGTAAAAATAAAATATTTTCTAACATAAATTATCAAGAACAATTCCCTCAATATACAAATAATATCACACTATCTCAGTATAGCGGCGTACCAAGGCGACCGATGGGAGGGGCTCAAAGTTTCTCACTAGTTCTACTCTACTTCTGTGGTGCCGCCCACGCGGGCGCATTATTACTGCAGTAGGTATACTTGGATAATAAATAACTAGTAAATTAATGCTAAAGAATTATGATACGTTTTAACTAAAATTATACGAAAACTACAACAAATAGAAAACATTAACTGAGTACCTGAATAGAAAACAATTTAAACTAAATACTTTTTATAGAGAAAATATTTTATAGACAACAAAATTAAATGAGAAATACACTTCAAAAATAAAAATATTATAAACATGAAATATATACAACCTAACTAATCTACTTAATCTAAGGGCAGCATACCCACAATGCTGGCTGGATTGCCCCGTTGGATAGCTAGACTAACCTTTTGGGCAAAGTATTAAGCCAGCATTTTGGTCACGCGTAGCCTCTTTGAATCGCCCCGACATTACAGTTTTAAAAAATTACAAAATCAATGTCATACCTTAAATATGCTTGTTTTTTGGTCTGATTATTCCGCTTACACGGTGCAGCAGAGCCATAGATCGTGAATTTTAATGTGAAATGGTCCTGAAGGATTCACTTTTGTGTTTTAATAGTATTTGTTAATACAACTTACCTACATAAACAAATTCATGGTAATATGATAATATGATTTGTTAATACTTCCTACTGATGCTGCTGCAGTAACTGGCAGAGTTATCTCCGAAAGTAATTTATAAAGTTGAGACCGATAGGCACCGTGTGCTATATTTTTTTTTTTTTTTATTCGAAATCAAGTCATGTTACATTCACTAACTCTAATTAATATCTTAGAGGGGAAGCACATTTCAAGATTAACATCGTCAATATTTTTATAATTATATTTATTAAGTACATAAGTATATTGATTATTTATGACAAATTAAAAATTTTTGGTAATAACATATTTTAGAGGGCAATTAATTAATTTAAATATGTATTTATAGTTAAATAAGTTTTACTATCAGCTGTAAAAAGGCTTCGAAGATACGAGAGGCTACGAAGATATATATTTGCATATATATCTTCGTACATATTATATGTTATGTATTCTGCTACCGTGGTTCATACAGGAGATGGCACAGAACGTGAAGTGTTGGTATTATGTATCTGAAGTAAGATATACCTATAGTTAAGATCATACCGCCTTAATTAGTTCAGTAACTTTTTTACAGTTTTTTAATGACGAAACCCCCGTATCTACCAAATTAGATGATTTGATAGATGTAATTATATTAATAAAAAATAACTTTGCCAAAAATCCTGTTTTGCGCGACAACTCTAGGCTCATAAACGCAAGATCATAAATAAACCAATTTCTAGAAACGCACGATTACGGTTTGTAGGGTTGTTTAGTCAATCATGATCACAGCATAATTTTTTTACAAATAACTTCCATCTACACGACTACAGGAAAACACCAAAGATCGCCGCTGAGCATTCTTCCCATCTTAATGCGATGTCAGTGACCCCAACCCCTCAGATTAATGGCTAAGGGCTCCAACGGTAAAATTAAGACGACCCCTAGCTTCCATCTGTGACCCCCTCGGAAGGGTGTTTTGCAAATGGTCGAAAGTTTGCCTATTGTTATTCTAAGTGAGGGTGGTATGTACATACACATGGCACGTTGCTTAATGTATCCGCTGCTGAAATTTTGAAATGGTTACATTTAATGGGTGTTTGAATGACATTTATAGAAACGGTTCAGTCCATACCTGTGGTGTCAAAAATATATCAGTTAATTTAACAGAATTCAATATTATTAAGTCAGAGCACTCTAAACTTTCGCCAAAAATATCGCCGATGATAATCTTTCACCGTAAGAATAGTAGTGTTCTTTATTATTATTTGTTGTAGAGTTTCTTTTGGGCCAGCGCTCATCTGATGTGTGACCGCAAATAATTCACCGGACTAGAGTCAAGTAGTAGGTCACTCTAAAAGTCACAGTCAAAGGTCACTCTAAAACTTAAAATATTACAACGGCGAAAATTTGTGTGTATCACTTCAAAGTTTAAGTATATGGTAATAGATAAGCCTTGGTTAAAGAGATATGCTACTTTTTATCCCGGATTAACACTGATAAACCCGCAGGGTTAGTATATTATCAACTTTATTGTTCACTAAGTAAACACAAATACATAGAAATAGGTAAAATACATAGATTGGGACAGAAGTATATGAATTAAATTTTACTTACTGTGCATACAACAGTGTTGTACAACTATGAGTAATAAAAATTATATACATATATGTACCTTCAAACATACATTTACATATATTTAAGGTCTCCTTATATCCCAAATATCTCAAAGATCCGACCGCTCCAACGACACAAGTAACCTTCATCACGGGCCGTCCGCAGGGAAAGTTTTCCAATTACGCTGAGTCAAGTGACCTACCTCCCCCCTCCCCGACTCACCATTAAAGGGGGGAGTTGCCCCCGGGGAGGAACCGCACAAAGAAGTTTTAATTGCTTGCTTTGAAGTTAGTAATCAACTGCACTATTTGAAGTTATTCCAATAGCGCCGTCAAATATTACCCGAGTTGGACGTGTGAGACAATTGTTGGCTTTATTGTACGTACATACTATATATGTGCATTGTGCATATAGTACGGTAGGTATGTGCTCTTTATTATCATCATCATCAGCCTGCTGAGTTGTTTTCTGTGGAGTATAGGCCTCCTCTACAGCGCACCATACAGTATGGTTTACAGCCTGACTAAACCATGCTTTGGCTATTTCTTACAAAAAAAATGTTACAATTTTTTTTTAATGATACATTCAATAATAAAACAATCAAACTCAAAAATACTTTTTGGGGTGCAATTAAGACTATTTCTAAAAAATTGATTAACAGTGAATATATGTACGTATGTATATATATCACATCAATTTGATTCCAAAACACCGCACATAACGTTTAGTAAGAACTTCTTTTATACTAGACAAATGAAAGGATAATGAATTGGTATTGTTTATCAAGCTCTCATAAACAATTATAAACATTTAAGTTGCCATAAAACGAAAGTTTTAATATTAAAACGGGTCCCCTTATGAGCCGAGGGAGGTATAATTGCATTGCGGAGGGTCCCAAACTAATTTTAGTTACACAAACAAACCAATAGTGGCGTTTCCACCGTCTCGGCTTAACTGAAAATGGAATAGGTACTACGCTGACATATTTCATAGGAACAATTTGACACCTATATAAATCTCTCTTTCTCTTTTCAAGTTGAATTTTCTCATGACTGAGGGTCGTGACTCCCGCGCAGAATTAGTTCGCTAGAGGAGTTATTTTGGGCAGATGCATCGTGGTGGGCGCCCAGGTCCTTCCACGGAAGACACATGTCCTCGGATATTGTGGTCCTCAAACATGTCGGTTTCCTCACGATGTTTTCCTTCACCGTTAGGCAAGTGCAAATCCACACTTAACTTGAATGTAGGGCCGGATTCGAACCAGGATGCGTCTGGATGAAAAGCAGGCACTGGAACCACTGAGCCACACTCGCTTTTTACATACATATGTACACACATTCATTTCTGTGCTCTACAGTAAGTATGTCTCCACTATCACGAAAAAAATATAGTTGAGTAAGTTACTCAAAGTCATAGGTCACGAAAACCAGTTTTTCGCTAATATCTCGGCCCGATTAGTCTAGCGGTATTTATGATCAATTATAGAATTGAAGAACATGAATGTAACTACAAATTTTGGTTAAACATTCATGCGCTACAATGGAAGCAATGGATTCAAGCCTAAAATAGTTCCCGAGAATATATTTATCGTTCATTTAATAAATAAATAAATATTTCGGGACATTGCACACAGCGCCATCTAGCCCCACACTAAGCAAACGCTTGTGTCGTGGGTACTAGATAACGGATATAATACTTATATACTTTTCTATTGTAAATACATACTTATTATACATACAAACAACCAGACTCAATTATTTCTTAAGACGTAAAAAATGGCATTAGCGGAACTATTAAATGAGGAAGCAGCTCTTAAAAGTTATTTCACAAATTAATAAAAATAAAATAGGAATGTAATATTCTTCTTGTTCTGAATCTGTGATCTTGGTCAGTCTTGTGACCAATTGGAATATTAGGTTTCTGATAAGTTCCTATAAAATATGTAAAGTACATAAATTGAAGTATCAAGAAAGATACTATAGGTTACTTTGTCAACTAACATCTTGTCAAGAAGAAAGATATCAATTTGACTTGCATGTACTAAGTGATTGATGTCAGATTTTGTTAAAATTTTATTATAATAATGAATTTAGGCACTTTATTTGAACAAAAAAAAACTTACAAATAAATTTTATTAAAAATTAAAACTTAACTCATTAAAAACTAACTTATAAGCTAAAACTTCTAATAAACTTAAAACACATATGAAGAAATTAATTAGATTTCCAGATTGTTGTGGAAAATTTTGAGATATGGCTTAAATATAAGAGCTAAAGCTATGAAATCTATGTAATTTTTTATGTGTCGTTGAAAGTATCACGCTTGTCTATTTCGGCTTTAATCACAATTTTAATTTCAGAATAATAAAGCTGAAGAGGGTCAAAAATGTGAACAGATAATATATTAGAAAATAATTGTTGGAGTATACTTTGAATCCATTACATAACACGTTCTAGCAGTTTTTAGAATTTTTGTATGTTTATCTGTTTGTCTATTTATTTAAACTAACAAAAACGAGTGCACAGATTATCATGATTTTTGGCATGTAAGTAGTATGAGGTCTTAGAAGTGTCATAGGCTACTTTTTATCACATAATAATGCGAGCAATGTCGCGGGCGTCCACTAGTAGACATATGTAGGTACCAATAAGAGGCCCTATACATACATTAAGTAGCTATAACAAGCAGTCTATAAACAATACCTATTGTTTATCTAATATAACACAATGCTGCGCAGATAGTGGGAGTGGCATTCATACATTAGAAGCAAACTTTAGACTGTCGCAAATTTAAACCTACTTTACTTAGTAGGTATATAACTATAATACATTAGATTAAATTATTTATTTATTATTCACTAGAGGTTGCTTAAGAAGAAACTCTTCAGCTTTATAAATTATAGCTGCCACCAACGACTTGAACCGTTTTCGCAGCGCACGCAACGGAAGCCCTCAAATATGAATAATTTCCCCCGTTTTTTCCACATTTTCCATTGTTTCTTCGCTCCTATTAGTTGTAGCGTGATGTTATATAGCCTAAAGCCTTCCTCAATAAATGGTCTATTCAACACAAAAACGCACCAGTAGTTCCTGAGATTAGCGCGTTAAAACAAACAAACAAACTCTTCAGCTTTATTATATTATAAAGTACCTATAGATTACAGGCTGCTGTGATGGATAAGACATTGCATGGGTGTGGCGAATTTATGTATCGAGAATTATCAAATCGTTGGAAGGGCTTTTGAATTGGTCTGACGTCTGGCAGGCGGTTGAAGGTACAGTTTTTTTGGACATACTAATTTGCCTTTAAATAGTACACCTACATGGAATATAAACAATGATTTTATTGATAAATTAAAGTTACTTTTCTTATCTTATCAGATAGGATAGCAAAAATATAGGAATAACTTTTAGTACTTATCGTTGTTTCCCATTGTTACGTTATTGTTTCTCATGGTAAAATATTATTTTCATTATGATTTCATTTTAATTTACATATTTTATTCATTTTGAATATTTATTTTCCGTATGTCAATACAATTACTTATGGTTTTACAAACTTTTGACTTACAAGCTACGTTAGTTTCTATCACGTCGGTTCAAGTAAGCGCCAAGCAATGTTCTCAGAAGACAAAGGTTCGCCAATAGTAGCTCGAGGGAACAAAGCAAGGCGCTATGAATGGCTCTGTAATTAAAACATTCCTTATATTACTACTAGTGGTACCACGCGGCTTCGCACTCATATTTTAAAATTATTGTTTCATCTTATCGAATGAGACTGGCCAATTCTAGTGTTTAGAGTATATTATGCCACCTTAAGTCGATTTAGAGTGACCAACTCTAGTGTTGAGAGTTTATCAAGCCATCCTAATAGCCTCTGACATGGCTTCGTGACTGTCGTACTATGACAAGCAGCCGGAACCTACAATTTAACGTGTCATCTGACCTACGAAAGAAATGGAATGTGACTTTTTGATCACCCATTAGGCAATTGTTAACGCGGTCAGTCCCCAAGGACTGACCGCGTTAACAATTGCTTAACTTTAAAAACCTAGTATTCTCTAGCAGCGCCCTGCCGAGCTCATATATTCAGAACATGGCTAGAGAAACAACGACTTTAGTTTATATTATAATATATTATATGATCATCTGTCCTGTATAATATTTTCATTTGAGTAGGTAGTTTAGTACAAAGCCGACTCCAGCTGACTGCCCTTTCATGCATAGATCTTTAATATTACGCAACAGAATTTAATATGATTTTTTTCAACATGCACGTAAAATTATTTAAGAGAAAGGTTTTTATCGATGAAAAACCGTGAAAAGTTGGACCAACTCGTTATAATCATAATCATAATCAAAATATTCATTTATTCATAAATACGTCATATTCTTTACATATAATGTTCATGTTCATTATACATTCAATAAATATAAATATACATGATCAGTTTACTATTTTAAAATAACATTACTGTAAATGATATTAAGAAAAGTAAAAGCATGTCAAAAATAAATTAAAAATTAAATTAAAATTAAAATTTAGTCATTAAAGTTAGTAAGTAAATAAAAGAGTAAATAGTAAAGAGTAAATAGGTATTGTCCTAGGCAAGCGTGCTACATCTTAGACTACAGTTGTGGTTAACATCAGGCAGGCTATTGTCAAACGTAAGCCTATTTCGTGATAAAAAGATAATTTTTGTCTGTAATTCTTCATCATTTACCTACACGTACCTACAATTAAATTATAACCATCATTCTTTACAATTAAAGTTTAGATACAGTAAAGTAACGTTATTATAAATTCTGGAACATTCTATTATTTTCAGGCAAATAGAAGCAACGACAAATAACTTATTACAACATTATTTATACAAAGCGTAGCTTTAATTTCAGCATGTTTACTGAAAACCGCGTATTTGGCGTACATTCCCAGGACATTAGTACTCAATTATAGCTTTTAGTACACCTAGATGAGACTGAATTAAATATCTTGTCCTAGTAGTTGTATAAAAAATTATGAGACGAAAAGGCTACATATTATATAAACGAATCCAAAAAATATATCACACTTTACACTAAATAATGATGAGAGTTTGTGCCTGAGTTTGTTTGTTATTCTTGACGCTCAAACAACTGAACTGATTTAGAGGAAATTTTATAAAAAAAAGGTAAATTATTAGACCCTTTATTAAAACGAACGGCTACTTTTTAACCGACTTCCAAAAAAAGAAGGTTATCAAGTATTCTGAAAGTTTTTTTTTTGTGGGGATGTTACGCGATTACTCCATTGTTTATCAAACGCTTTCAAATATTTTTTTTAATTCGATAAGGGTAGTTTCCGAGATGGTCCCATAAAAATTGTTTTTTATTCGGTTCAGTACATTTTGAGAAAAAACCAATAAATCAACAAATTGATAAAGTTTATGCAAACCAATTTTACCCATATTTCCAAAACTACTAGTCGGATTTCGATACAGTTTTCTGTAATGTGTTGAGGTTTAATGGGTGCATCTTTTTAGCTTTTTTTACGATGACAACTCACCAGGGGGCGCTGCGGTATACACTATATCTTCTGAATTATCAGCCCGGTTTTGATGCGGTTTTCTCTGATAGGCTTAGAATTGTTCAGCAAATGAATTTATGTTGTAGTTTTTTTTATAGGCTTAGATTTATTCAGTAACGTGACAGTAGAGTTGAAGTCGGTTTCTGCTTTTGTTTAAAATAATTATTATCTCACCCTAACACCACCGGGCGTTACTTGCTTAGCTTTGTAGCTAACTGAGAATCAAATGTCAAACAGTATTAATCTGGAAATTATTGCATTATTTTGTATTCTAAGCATAATTATATTTAAGATAATTATCATATGAATTTAATGAACTATTTTCTTACGATAAATAATATTATTAACTAGAAAAACGAATAACAACACACACAAAATAATGTCTTACTACTAAACTTACATTAAAAGCTATTTAAACTATATACAAACTTGAAACTAAAACCTAAAGTAAATAAACTATAATTAATAAATTCTAAGTTATTCAAAAACATAAACATCTCATACCTATACTCCATCCACAACTAACAACCTCTATATACATAAGCTGCCAGCCAAATTAATACAAAGCTCACCCTCGTTACACTACGGTTGGAAACTAGCAAATTAATTATGAAACGTCAAAACAGCACCCAAAGTTCGGGCGACTCATCTGAGAAGTACAAAGGGCCTAATTCGACCCTTTTCCACCCTTATCGCAGTCTAATCTGCCACCCCTACATCGATCTTAAGTAGGGAGACTTGACCCAACCCTGGGAGGGATGAAAGAAAATTCGAGGGTGGAAAGGGTTTAGAGGGAGGAACGTAAGGGCTAGTTTTGTCGCGTCACGTTTTCTGTCCCCAGGGATTTGGACGATCGAATTTATGTCGAAAAGTGCGAGTTTCTATATATATCGAGTGTATTTCATTTATTATTTATTTATTTAAATTATAATTATTCCGGAATAACCAGTTACAATAATTACACATACATAAGTCAAAAATAGTAATAAGTCATATTTGTGTCGATTTTATACTGTTTGTGTTTTAGTTTTCAGGTTACAATAAATGTTCTATTGTGTTTTTTTTCAGGTATTTAAAGAAAAGAAACAATCTTTTTATGGGATTCTTGCACTTTGCACATGTAAATTTATTTACTAATTTTTACCAATATGTATTTTCAATATGAATTCGTGACATACGTCTCAAACAATTTCTTTAATCATATGGCAATAGGCTGTATGGGTACGTTTGAAAACATATGTTTAATATAAATTATTAAAATGTTTTATTTTCATAACTTGATAAATTAGAAATCCATTACAAACAAATATTAATAAACTATTCGAATTATCCTTTTAATTTAATTATTTATGTCCTGTCTTATTGTTATTCAAATAAGAATCCGTGAGAACTATTAGGGTCAGATATTGACTGAAAATGTTAATTTTAGTGAATGAATGAATTTTAAACATGTTTGATTATCATTTTTCTTTTTACTTTATAAAGGTTATAAGATTATTCAGATAATTCAAGTTATACCGTTATCTGGTACCCACGACACAAGCGTTTGCTTAGTACGGGGCTAGATGGCGCTGTGTGCAATGTCCTGGAATATTTATTTACTTATTATTATTTGCGCTACATATCGTTGCACAAACTTTTTTTTATACAATGTGAATTATAGATTTTGAGATCCATTCGTAAATATTCTGTATACCAAACTGTCTGTCGGCATTCCATCTCAGTTTTCGATGTTTCTTATACAACAGTTTTTGACAGAGCTAAGCCGCGTTTCGTAACTAGTAAACCATATCTATTCATATAATAAAGTTGAAGAAAGGTTGTAAGTCAGAACATTGAATATATAAGAAAAAAATGTTTGTAGACTGCTCCGTTGGCTTAGTTGGTAGTGGCTCTGCCTTCTAATCTAGGGGTGCGGGTTCGATTCCCGCACAACACAAGTAATTATGAATATTAAAATTTGTAATTACTTGTGTTGAGTCTGGTCGTTTCTATGTATAATAAGTATGTATAATTACAAAAGAAAATTATATATGTATTATATCCGTTATCTAGTACCCATGATACAAGCGTAAGCTTAGTATGGGGCTAGATGGCGCTGTGTGATATGTCCTGAAATATTTATTTATTTACTTCGAAATGATAGCAGAACATATTCCAACAATTTCTAGAAATTGTGTCTGTTTCTCTGTTTATTTAACGCTCAATTTTACGCTCAACACGCAAAAATGCCTGAACGGATCATCATGATTTTCGGTACGTAGGTAGTATGAGGTCATAGTGGTATTTATCCTGAAATAATGCAAGCGAAGCCGCGGGCGCCCACTAGTTAATAATAAAAATATTTTTGCGTATGTATTATGTATACATACGTGTACATAGGTACTGTCTTGTCATCTTATTGGGGGCGGGTAGGTGGGTTGGGGGTGTTTTAATATCAACCCTCCGCGGGGATGCTTCTTACGGCTATTGAGGACAGGGTTGCCACGTACCAAGTTTGTTTTAGTTACTTATGTTGCTAAGAGGTGGCGCTATCTCTAAAATTAATATACCTTGACACAGATGTTTTGTAAAATACTCTCACTTGATATAAAAAATGTTTTCGACTTAACAATTTACAAAACAATAGATAAATTAAATAGAAATCACTTAACATACAAGAATAAAACACAAGGAAACACACAAAACTTGCCTGACATCAAACGAGATCTGGTCAAAGTCAACGTTTATTATTGATAAAATAAATCTTACATTTAATGTAATTGACTTCCGCCGTTTTGATTGTTATTAAATAAATAAAAAATGTAAAATTGATTTGAACAACAAGAACCGACACTTTATTTTTAAAGTCCTAGACTAATATTTAAACTGCGTTTTGTAATAAGACGGTTAGTCATTTATTTATTATTGCATTATTAATTAAATTAATATTACATAGAGAGAAAAAAAACGTATAATAGAATGACAACCCTATTTCCCCCACCCGTTAAGCTCGTCTAAATTCGGGACAGAAGAAATTACATACTCTGGTCTTATCGTCAGAATAAAATAGAATATTAAACGTCAGTGGCCGACCGTACTAAACAACGAGTTTACGACAAACATTTGTAGATATTATAGATGGTGAGGCGTTTGAGCAAAATTAAAGCGTTACTTTACGAACTTAATTAGTTTTTTACCGATGTACTGAACTGAATCAACAGAAGGTCCTTATGTTTGGTTACCTTTTTATACAGAAACTGTAGGTTTACACGTTCTGATTCTTATCTAGTCGTCTAGAATAAGATAAGAAGACGTAGAAGTAAAAGTCTACTATAAGAAGAAGATTCCGTCTACAAATATTAAAACAAATATATAAGTAGGTGCTTTTACTCTGTGTTTGGCCAGTTTATTCTCATATCCCTCTTTCTTGTCGCCAGTACAACCGCCTCCCCCACCCGCTATAGCGCAAATAGCGCTAAACTTATTATCTATTACTTTGCATTTTCACGATTGTTATGTTTCTATGATTTACTTCTGTTTCAGTCAAAACTCTTAACCAGAAAAGTACTATTGACAGGCAAAGTCAGTCAAAACTACTTTTGACTGAACAGATTAGTCAAAAGTGGTTTTGACTAAAAGTTACTGGTCATTAGTACTTTTGACTACAAATTTGCGGTTAAAAGTAGTTTTGACTGACGCTCTTAGTCAAAAGTAGTTTTAACTGCAATGATGTGAATAAAAAAGATATTTATTAAATGTAACATCGTTTGTTACGAAAAATGTGGCATTACAATCAATACAAAGAAAACATCCACTTTATAGTTGTCATTAATTAGCGAGTGTGGCTCAGCGGTTCCAATGTCTGCTTCTCATTCAGACGCACCCTGGTTTGATTCTGGCTCTTCACCAATGATTTGTATTTTCAAGTTATGTGGGGATTTGCACTCGCTTAACGGTGAAGGAAAACATCGTGAGGAAACCAACAAACCGATATGTTTGAGGACCCTAATATCCGAGGACACGTATCCGAGTCAGGACCCTCAGTCAAAAGGAAATAAGACTCAAGAGAGAGAGAGAACATCATTGTTTTTTTAATATCTTTACCAGGCTATCAGTCTACAATGACGAATTATTTTATTCATGCAACTCAAACTCAACTCGCCCACCAATGCAATGGGTTGACGACATTAGAACAACCGCAGGGAGCACCTGGATTCAATCTTCGCAGGACCGGGACGACTGGCGTACAAGAAGGTCTATTCTCAGGAGTAGACGATAGCAGGCTGATGATGATGATGATGAACTCAAATTATTACGGTTCTTTGAATTACACAGAAATCCTTATTTTTGCATAAACTTTCTTCTCTTGTTCCAATCTCCTTATCAATGCTCCGTTGAGTAGTTGAGTTGAGCCCCAGCTTGAAACATGCCTAACTGCCCTAAGCATGACGTCGCTGCATGATGCACACAATAGTTTTAACTCGAAATTATTCGATAGCTTGCTTTAAAATTATCCCGATCCACAAAAGTATCCCGATTCTACTGTAGGTAAAACGACACTTTCGGATTTTCCTACATTATGCCCAGTAAATCTTTTGTTTTTATTTTTGCAATTTCAAAATGCATAATTGTTAACAAAGAATCTATCAAAATCTTGAAACTTATAAACCTATGGGTATAGTTATTGGAATAAGTAATATTAGGAGTCGGTGCCAGTCGCCACAATACTTATCAGGATACGTTAGGAACAAATCCAAGCAAACCACCCCGACTGTAATGACAAACTTAGCACACTTGTTGTTCCTACATTATAATGTATCTACTATTATATTATATTATGTATTATATTATATTATTATATTATGTATCTACTATTATCTCTATTAGGTATAATCACATCGATCGACTTTACTTGTAAATATAAAGTAACTAAAGTTAATTGACAACACAATAACCTAGTACTGTCAATATGATCTGATAATGGAGATACATAGAAAGATAGGAAAGCGAAGGGAAAGATAGATAAAGTTTGTTGTTGTCGCAAAATTATCAGAGCTGAATGCTAGGCACTAGATTTCCCAAGTAAATAAAAACGTGGCTTAAGTTACATAATATATAAACTAAGTATTAATTTATTTTGAGAAATCTAAACATTGGAACATAATGTTTTATTTCTTAATGCGAGCGAAACTGCGAGCACCCACTAGTATATATTAAAGTACTTTTATTTATTGCCAATAACTAACTAATATTATATGGAACATAATTAATTATTAATTATATTATTGATGAAACAATGTACTTTTAAGGAAAAAAAATGTAAATGCTATATTCCGTAAGTGGTTATTTTCTTCTAATTGGAATTGGTGTTATTTCATATTTTGGCGTCGCTTTTATAACATTGTAAAATTTATCATTTTGAGACAGATACACATTGGTGAATATTGGAAACTAAGATAAGGGAAGGAAAATGATATATCAAAAACTGAGTTCATGCAAACATTTATTAAGTAGTAATAAAGATGTATCCAGTAATTATAATATATAAAACATTAATAAACACGTATCATAATTCTTAGCAAGCAGGGCAAGGGTTAAACCTCACAACCAGATTTTCTCGGAGTGAACAAATTTTGGGACGCCTGCCTCTTCCTCGGGCTGCAGCAGATGCAGCAGAACTGGCTGATGATACTGATGCGTTCGAACTCGAACTAGAGCTAGAGCTAGAACTAGAGCTTGAACCTGAGGCACCAGCACCAGATCCATAGCCTCCAGCACCAGCGTAGCCTCCAGCACCAGCTCCGTATCCTACACCACCGAAACTAGCACCAGATGCACTGCTAGATGAAGCGCTGGCTGAAGATGCGCTTGTGTATGATGATGATGAGTACCACCTTCCAGAAGCATCGTACCATCCTTGTTCACCACCAGGTCCAATAGTCAAGGGACCAGCTCCTCCGATGCCAGGTCCAAAGTCAACTCCATAGACACCTCCGACACCAACTCCGTAGCCTCCAGCACCAGCTCCGGAACCTCCAGCACCGGCTCCGTATCCTACACCACCGAAACCAGCACCAGATGCACTGCTAGATGAAGTGCTGGTTGAAGATGTGCTTGAGTATGATGATGCTGAGAACCACGCACCAGAAGCATCGTACCATCCTTGTTCACCTCCAGGTCCATATGTCAAGGGACCAGCTCCTCCGATGCCAGGTCCAAAGTCAACTCCATAGACACCTCCGATACCAACTCCATAGCCTCCAGCACCTGCTCCGTAGCCTCCAGCACCTGCTCCGTATCCTACACCACCGAAACCAGTACCGGATGCACTGCTAGACGAAGCGCTGGCTGCAGATGCGCTTGTGTATGATGATGATGAGTACCACCTTCCAGAAGCATCGTACCATCCCTGTACACCACCAGGTCCAATAGTCAAGGGACCAGCTCCTCCGATGCCAGGTCCGAAGTCTACTCCATAGACACCTCCTGCAGCGGCGGCGCTACTAGATGCTGAGCTTGTCGAAGAACTACTCGAGCTTGATGAAGCAGCTGAACCACTTGAGGATGGGGATCCACCACTACCAACCAAGTCGATAACAATCACTTCAGGACCACCATAACCTCCTGCGTTGTAGGAACTTCCGGACGCGGAGGTAGAAGAAGATGTGCTGGAACTTGTTGAAGAAGCTGAACCACTTCCACTAACCCTGTAGCCTCCGGCACTAGCTCCGTAGCCTCCAGCACCAGCTCCGTATCCTACACCACCGAAACCAGCACCGGATACACTGCTAGATGAAGCACTGGCTGAAGATGTGCTTGAGTATGATGATGCTGAGAACCACGCGCCAGAAGCATCGTACCATCCTTGTTCACCTCCAGGTCCAGTTGTCAAGGGACCAGCTCCTCCGATGCCAGGTCCAAAGTCAACTCCATAGACACCTCCAACACCAACTCCGTAGCCACCAGCACCTGCTCCATAGCCTCCAGCACCAGCTCCGTAGCCTCCAGCTCCAGCTCCGTATCCTACACCACCGAAACCAGCACCAGATGCACTGCTAGATGAAGTGCTGGCTGAAGATGTGGTCGAGTATGATGATGCTGAGAACCACGCGCCAGAAGCATCGTACCATCCTTGTTCACCTCCAGGTCCAGTTGTCAAGGGACCAGCTCCTCCGATGCCAGGTCCAAAGTCAACTCCATAGACACCAACTCCATAGCCTCCAGCACCTGCTCCGTAGCCTCCAGCATCTGCTCCATAGCCTCCAGCACCAGCTCCGTAGCCTACACCACCGAAACTAGCACCAGATGCACTGCTAGATGAAGCGCTGGCTGAAGATGTGCTTGAGTATGATGATGATGAGAACCACCTTCCAGAAGCATCGTACCATCCTTGTTCACCTCCAGGTCCAGTTGTCAAGGGACCAGCTCCTCCGATGCCAGGTCCAAAGTCAACTCCATAGACACCTCCGATACCAACTCCATAGCCTCCAGCACCTGCTCCATATCCTCCAGCACCAGCTCCGTATCCTACACCACCGAAACTAGCACCAGATGCACTGCTAGATGAAGCGCTGGCTGAAGATGCGCTTGTGTATGATGATGATGAGTACCACCTTCCAGAAGCATCGTACCATCCTTGTACACCACCGGGTCCAATAGTCAAGGGACCAGCTCCTCCGATGCCAGGTCCGAAGTCTACTCCATAGACACCTCCTGCAGCGGTGGCGCTACTAGATGCTGAGCTTGTCGAAGAACTACTCGAGCTTGATGAAGCAGCTGAACCACTTGAGGATGGGGATCCACCACTACCAACCAAGTCGATAACAATCACTTCAGGACCACCATAACCTCCTGGGCCGTAGGAACTTCCAGACGCGGACGTTGAAGAAGATGCGCTGGAGCTTGTTGAAGAAGCTGAACCACTTCCACTAACACTGTAGCCTCCGGCACCAGCTCCGTAGCCTCCTGCACCTGCTCCGTAGCCTCCAGCACCAGCTCCGTATCCAACACCACCGAAACCAGCTCCGGATGCACTGCTAGATGAAGCGCTAGCTGAAGATGTGCTTGAGTATGATGATGCTGAGAACCACGCGCCAGAAGCATCGTACCATCCTTGTTCACCTCCAGGTCCAGTTGTCAAGGGACCAGCTCCTCCGATGCCAGGTCCAAAGTCAACTCCATAGACACCTCCGATACCAACTCCGTAGCCTCCAGCACCTGCTCCGTAGCCTCCAGCACCAGCTCCGTATCCTACACCACCGAAACCAGCACCAGATGCACTGCTAGATGAAGCGCTGGCTGAAGATGCGCTTGTGTATGATGATGATGAGTACCACCTTCCAGAAGCATCGTACCATCCTTGTTCACCTCCAGGTCCAGTTGTCAAGGGACCAGCTCCTCCGATGCCAGGTCCAAAGTCAACTCCATAGACACCTCCGACACCAACTCCGTAGACTCCAGCACCTGCTCCGTATACTCCAGCACCAGCTCCGTAGCCTCCAGCACCAGCTCCGTATCCGACACCACCGAAACCAGCACCGGATGCACTGCTAGACGAAGCGCTCGCTGAAGATGTGCTTGAGTATGATGATGCTGAGAACCACGCGCCAGAAGCATCGTACCATCCTTGTTCACCTCCAGGTCCAGTTGTCAAGGGACCAGCTCCTCCGATGCCAGGTCCAAAGTCAACTCCATAGACACCTCCGATACCAACTCCATAGCCTCCAGCACCTGCTCCGTAGCCTCCAGCACCTGCTCCGTAGCCTCCAGCACCAGCTCCGTATCCTACACCACCGAAACCAGCACCAGATGCACTGCTAGATGAAGCGCTGGCTGAAGATGCACTTGTGTATGATGATGATGAGTACCACCTTCCAGAAGCATCGTACCATCCTTGTACACCACCAGGTCCAATAGTCAAGGGACCAGCTCCTCCGATGCCAGGTCCGAAGTCTACTCCATAGACACCTCCTGCAGCGGCGGCGCTACTAGATGCTGAGCTTGTCGAAGAACTACTCGAGCTTGATGAAGCAGCTGAACCACTTGAGGATGGGGATCCACCACTACCAACCAAGTCGATAACAATCACTTCAGGACCACCATAACCTCCTGGGCCGTAGGAACTTCCAGACGCGGACGTTGAAGAAGATGCGCTGGAGCTTGTTGAAGAAGCTGAACCACTTCCACTAACACTGTAGCCTCCGGCACCAGCTCCGTAGCCTCCTGCACCTGCTCCGTAGCCTCCAGCACCAGCTCCGTATCCAACACCACCGAAACCAGCTCCGGATGCACTGCTAGATGAAGCGCTAGCTGAAGATGTGCTTGAGTATGATGATGCTGAGAACCACGCGCCAGAAGCATCGTACCATCCTTGTTCACCTCCAGGTCCAGTTGTCAAGGGACCAGCTCCTCCAATGCCAGGTCCAAAGTCAACTCCATAGACACCTCCGACACCAACTCCGTAGACTCCAGCACCTGCTCCGTAGCCTCCAGCACCAGCTCCGTAGCCTCCAGCACCAGCTCCGTATCCGACACCACCGAAACCAGCACCGGATGCACTGCTAGACGAAGCGCTCGCTGAAGATGTGCTTGAGTATGTTGATGCTGAGAACCACGCGCCAGAAGCATCGTACCATCCTTGTTCACCTCCAGGTCCAGTTGTCAAGGGACCAGCTCCTCCGATGCCAGGTCCGAAGTCTTTTCCATAGACACCTCCGATACCAACTCCATAGCCTCCAGCACCTGCTCCGTAGCCTCCAGCACCTGCTCCGTATCCTACACCACCGAAACCAGTACCGGATGCACTGCTAGACGAAGCGCTGGCTGAAGATGTGCTTGAGTATGATGATGCTGAGAACCACGTGCCAGAAGCATCGTACCATCCTTGTTCACCTCCAGGTCCAGTTGTCAAGGGACCAGCTCCTCCGATGCCAGGTCCGAAGTCTTTTCCATAGACACCTGCAGCAGAAGCGGCGCTACTAGACGCTGAGCTTGAAGAAGAACTACTCGAGCCGTATGAAGAAGCTGAACCACTTCCAATACCGTATCCTCCAGCACCAGCTCCGTAGCCTCCGATTCCGTAGGCAGCGCCGTAGCCTGCTCCACCGAAACCAGCACCAGATGCACTGCTAGAAGAAGTGCTGGCTGAAGATGTGCTTGAGTATGATGATGATGAGAACCACGTGCCAGAAGCATCGTACCATCCTTGTTCACCTCCAGGTCCAGTTGTCAAGGGACCAGCTCCTCCGATGCCAGGTCCAAAGTCAACTCCATAGACACCTCCGATACCAACTCCATAGCCTCCAGCACCTGCTCCATAGCCTCCAGCACCAGCTCCGTATCCTACACCACCGAAACTAGCACCAGATGCACTGCTAGATGAAGCGCTGGCTGCAGATGCGCTTGTGTATGATGATGATGAGTACCACCTTCCAGAAGCATCGTACCATCCCTGTACACCACCAGGTCCAATAGTCAAGGGACCAGCTCCTCCGATGCCAGGTCCGAAGTCTACTCCATAGACACCTCCTGCAGCGGCGGCGCTACTAGATGCTGAGCTTGTCGAAGAACTACTCGAGCTTGATGAAGCAGCTGAACCACTTGAGGATGGGGATCCACCACTACCAACCAAGTCGATAACAATCACTTCAGGACCACCATAACCTCCTGGGCCGTAGGAACTTCCAGACGCGGACGTTGAAGAAGATGCGCTGGAGCTTGTTGAAGAAGCTGAACCACTTCCACTAACACTGTAGCCTCCGGCACCAGCTCCGTAGCCTCCTGCACCTGCTCCGTAGCCTCCAGCACCAGCTCCGTATCCAACACCACCGAAACCAGCTCCGGATGCACTGCTAGATGAAGCGCTAGCTGAAGATGTGCTTGAGTATGATGATGCTGAGAACCACGCGCCAGAAGCATCGTACCATCCTTGTTCACCTCCAGGTCCAGTTGTCAAGGGACCAGCTCCTCCAATGCCAGGTCCAAAGTCAACTCCATAGACACCTCCGACACCAACTCCGTAGACTCCAGCACCTACTCCGTAGCCTCCAGCACCAGCTCCGTAGCCTCCAGCACCAGCTCCGTATCCGACACCACCGAAACCAGCACCGGATGCACTGCTAGACGAAGCGCTCGCTGAAGATGTGCTTGAGTATGATGATGCTGAGAACCACGCGCCAGAAGCATCGTACCATCCTTGTTCACCTCCAGGTCCAGTTGTCAAGGGACCAGCTCCTCCGATGCCAGGTCCGAAGTCTTTTCCATAGACACCTCCGATACCAACTCCATAGCCTCCAGCACCTGCTCCGTAGCCTCCAGCACCTGCTCCGTATCCTACACCACCGAAACCAGTACCGGATGCACTGCTAGACGAAGCGCTGGCTGAAGATGTGCTTGAGTATGATGATGCTGAGAACCACGCGCCAGAAGCATCGTACCATCCTTGTTCACCTCCAGGTCCAGTTGTCAAGGGACCAGCTCCTCCGATGCCAGGTCCGAAGTCTTTTCCATAGACACCTGCAGCAGAAGCGGCGCTACTAGACGCTGAGCTTGAAGAAGAACTACTCGAGCCGGATGAAGAAGCTGAACCACTTCCAATACCGTATCCTCCAGCACCAGCTCCGTAGCCTCCGATTGCGTAGGCAGCGCCGTAGCCTGCTCCACCGAAACCAGCACCAGATGCACTGCTAGAAGAAGTGCTGGCTGAAGATGTGCTTGAGTATGATGATGATGAGAACCACGTGCCAGAAGCATCGTACCATCCTTGTTCACCTCCAGGTCCAGTTGTCAAGGGACCAGCTCCTCCGATGCCAGGTCCAAAGTCAACTCCATAGACACCTCCGATACCAACTCCATAGCCTCCAGCACCTGCTCCATAGCCTCCAGCACCAGCTCCGTATCCTACACCACCGAAACTAGCACCAGATGCACTGCTAGATGAAGCGCTGGCTGCAGATGCGCTTGTGTATGATGATGATGAGTACCACCTTCCAGAAGCGTCGTACCATCCTTGTACACCACCAGGTCCAATAGTCAAGGGACCAGCTCCTCCGATGCCAGGTCCGAAGTCTACTCCATAGACACCTCCTGCAGCGGCGGCACTACTAGATGCTGAGCTTGTCGATGAACTACTCGAGCTTGATGAAGCAGCTGAACCACTTGAGGATGGGGATCCACCACTACCAACCAAATCGATAACAATCACTTCAGGACCACCATAACCTCCTGGGCCGTAGGAACTTCCGGACGCGGAGGTTGAAGAAGATGCGCTGGAGCTTGTTGAAGAAGCTGAACCTTTTCCACCAACACTGTAGCCTCCGGCAGCAGCTCCGTAGCCTCCAGCACCTGCTCCGTAGCCTCCAGCACCAGCTCCATATCCTACACCACTGAAACCAGCACCGGATGCACTGCTAGATGAAGCGCTGGCTGAAGATGTGCTTGAGTATGATGATGCTGAGAACCACGTGCCAGAAGCATCGTACCATCCTTGTTCTCCTCCAGGTCCAGTTGTCAAGGGACCAGCTCCTCCGATGCCAGGTCCAAAGTCAACTCCATAGACACCTCCGATACCAACTCCAAAGCCTCCAGCACCTGCTCCGTAGCCTCCAGCACCTGCTCCGTAGCCTCCAGCACCAGCTCCGTATCCTACACCACCGAAACCAGCACCGGATGCACTGCTAGACGAAGCGCTGGCTGAAGATGTGCTTGAGTATGATGATGCTGAGAACCACGCGCCAGAAGCATCGTACCATCCTTGTTCACCTCCAGGTCCAGTTGTCAAGGGACCAGCTCCTCCGATGCCAGGTCCAAAGTCAACTCCATAGACACCTCCGATACCAACTCCAAAGCCTCCAGCACCTGCTCCGTAGCCTCCAGCACCTGCTCCGTAGCCTCCAGCACCAGCTCCGTATCCTACACCACCGAAACTAGCACCAGATGCACTGCTAGATGTAGCGCTGGCTGAAGATGCGCTTGTGTATGATGATGATGAGTACCACCTTCCAGAAGCATCGTACCATCCTTGTACACCACCAGGTCCAATAGTCAAGGGACCAGCTCCTCCGATGCCAGGTCCGAAGTCTACTCCAAAGACACCTCCTGCAGCGACGGCGCTACTAGATGCTGAGCTTGTAGAAGAACTACTCGAGCTTGATGAAGCAGCTGAACCACTTGAGGATGGGGATCCATCACTACCAACCAAGTCGATAACAATCACTTCAGGGCCACCATAACCTCCTGCGCCGTAGGAACTTCCGGACGCGGAGGTTGAAGAAGATGCGCTGGAGCTTGTTGAAGAAGCTGAACCACTTCCACTAACACTGTAGCCTCCGGCACCAGCTCCGTAGCCTCCAGCACCTGCTCTGTAGCCTCCAGCACCTGCTCCGTATCCTACACCACCAACACCAGCACCGGATGCACTGCTAGATGAAGCGCTAGCTGAAGATGTGCTTGTGTATGATGATGCTGAGAACCACGTGCCAGAAGCATCGTACCATCCTTGTTCACCTCCAGGTCCAGTTGTCAAGGGACCAGCTCCTCCGATGCCAGGTCCAAAGTCAACTCCATAGACACCTCCGATACCAACTCCATAGCCTCCAGCACCTGCTCCGTAGCCTCCAGCACCAGCTCCGTATCCTACACCACCGAAACTAGCACCAGATGCACTGCTAGATGAAGCGCTGGCTGCAGATGCGCTTGTGTATGATGATGATGAGTACCACCTTCCAGAAGCGTCGTACCATCCTTGTACACCACCAGGTCCTATAGTCAAGGGACCAGCTCCTCCGATGCCAGGTCCGAAGTCTACTCCATATACACCTCCTGCAGCGGCGGTGCTACTAGATGCTGAGCTTGACGAAGAACTGCTTAAGCTCGCTGAAGAAGCTGAACCACTTCCACTAGCACCGTAGCCTCCGGCACCAGCTCCGTAGCCTCCAGCACCTGCTCCGTAGCCTCCAGCTCCAGCTCCGTAGCCTCCAGCACCTGCTCCGTATTCTACACCACCGAAACCAGCACCAGATGCACTGCTAGATGACGCGCTGGCTGAAGATGTGCTTGAGTATGATGATGCTGAGAACCACGCGCCAGAAGCATCGTACCATCCTTGTTCACCTCCAGGTCCAGTTGTCAAGGGACCAGCTCCTCCGATGCCAGGTCCAAAGTCAACTCCATAGGCACCTCCGATACCATTTCCATAGCCTCCAGCACCTGCTCCGTAGCCTCCAGCACCTGCTCCGTAGCCTCCAGCACCAGCTCCGTATCCTACACCACTGAAACCAGCACCAGATGCACTGCTAGATGAAGCGCTGGCTGAAGATGCGCTTGTGTATGATGATGATGAGTACCACCTTCCAGAAGCATCGTACCATCCTTGTACACCACTAGGTCCAATAGTCAAGGGACCAGCTCCTCCGATGCCAGGTCCGAAGTCTACTCCATAGACACCTCCTGCAGCGGCAGCGCTACTAGATGCTGAGCTTGACGAAGAACTGCTTGAGCTCGCTAATGATGCTGAACCACTTCCACTAGCACTGTAGCCTCCGGCACCAGCTCCGTAGCCTCCAGCACCTGCTCCGTAGCCTCCAGCTCCCGCTCCGTAGCCTCCAGCACCTGCTCCGTATCCTACACCACCGAAACCAGCACCAGATGCACTGCTAGATGAAGCGCTGGCTGAAGATGTGCTTGAGTATGATGATGCTGAGAACCACGCGCCAGAAGCATCGTACCATCCTTGTTCACCTCCAGGTCCAGTTGTCAAGGGACCAGCTCCTCCGATGCCAGGTCCAAAGTCAACTCCATAGACACCTCCGATACCAACTCCATAGCCTCCAGCACCTGCTCCGTAGCCTCCAGCACCTGCTCCGTAGCCTCCAGCACCAGCTCCGTATCCTACACCACCGAAACCAGCACCAGATGCACTGCTAGATGAAGCGCTGGCTGAAGATGCACTTGTGTATGATGATGATGAGTACCACCTTCCAGAAGCATCGTACCATCCTTGTACACCACCAGGTCCAATAGTCAAGGGACCAGCTCCTCCGATGCCAGGTCCGAAGTCTACTCCATAGACACCTCCTGCAGCGGCGGCGCTACTAGATGCTGAGCTTGTCGAAGAACTACTCGAGCTTGATGAAGCAGCTGAACCACTTGAGGATGGGGATCCACCACTACCAACCAAGTCGATAACAATCACTTCAGGACCACCATAACCTCCTGGGCCGTAGGAACTTCCAGACGCGGACGTTGAAGAAGATGCGCTGGAGCTTGTTGAAGAAGCTGAACCACTTCCACTAACACTGTAGCCTCCGGCACCAGCTCCGTAGCCTCCAGCACCAGCTCCGTAGCCTCCAGCACCTGCTCCGTATCCTACACCACCAACACCAGCACCGGATGCACTGCTAGATGAAGCGCTAGCTGAAGATGTGCTTGTGTATGATGATGCTGAGAACCACGCACCAGAAGCATCGTACCATCCTTGTTCACCTCCACGTCCAGTTGTCAAGGGACCAGCTCCTCCGATGCCAGGTCCAAAGTCAACTCCAAAGACACCAACTCCATAGCCTCCAGCACCTGCACCGTAGCCTCCAGCACCTGCTCCATAGCCTCCAGCACCAGCTCCGTATCCTACACCACCGACACCAGCACCGGATGCACTGCTAGATGAAGCGCTGGCTGAAGATGTGCTTGTGTATGATGATGCTGAGAACCACGCACCAGAAGCATCGTACCATCCTTGTTCACCTCCAGGTCCAGTTGTCAAGGGACCAGCTCCTCCGATGCCAGGTCCAAAGTCAACTCCATAGACACCAACTCCATAGCCTCCAGCACCTGCTCCGTAGCCTCCAGCACCTGCTCCATAGCCTCCAGCACCAGCTCCGTATCCTTTACCACCGAAACTAGCACCAGATGCACTGCTAGATGAAGCGCTGGCTGAAGATGCGCTTGTGTATGATGATGATGAGTACCACCTTCCTGAAACATCGTACCATCCTTGTACACCTCCAGGTCCAATAGTCAAGGGACCAGCTCCTCCGATGCCAGGTCCGAAGTCTTTTCCATAGACACCTGCAGCAGAAGCGGCGCTACTAGACGCTGAGCTTGAAGAAGAACTGCTTGAGCTCGCTGAAGAAGCTGAACCACTTCCACTGGCACTGTAGCCTCCAACACCAGCTCCGTAGCCTCCAACACCAGCTCCGTAGCCTCCAGCACCTGCTCCGTAGCCCCCAACACTAGATCCGTATCCTCCGGCACCAGCTTGAGCTGAACTAGCTGAAGCACTAGAACTTGATGATGAAGAGGAACCACTTCCACCTGCACCGTAACCTCCAGCACCACTGCCATAGCCTACACCACCGTAACCTCCTGCAGCGGCGGCACCACTGGCTGATGAGCTTGCTGAAGCACTAGAACTTGCTGATGAAGCTGAACTAGATGAGCTGGACGAGCTTTTTTGTCCACCTTCTAAAGCTTCAATAGTTAATTCCTTCTCAACAATGTTTTCATTGCCGAATTCGTCTATTTCGACAGTGAAAATTTTTACTATTTTTTCACCGTGATGAGCTTTGGTTTTTGACTTGCCGTGCAATTTTGTGGTTTGCACGTGTTCTATATATTTCTTTCCATCGTTTCCAGTCGTTACTTGATCATTGGATGTACTCGAGTCCACCACAGTGTCCCGTTCAAATGATGAAAATATATCTGAGAAGTCTGCGGCCGCATACTGTGAAAAAAAATCCCAATTCAATATAGTCTCTACGAGTATATCCTTTCTGCTGGCGCGTCACCAGTATCTGGTTACGCCGTTATGTCGGTTGTGTGGCTCGCGACTAGTATACGTACTATAAACTCTTCTCTAAATTCGGGCCAGTGTTTTTATTTACATATTTTATGGTAAATTTAACGCAGAATCGTAGTATACAGATAAATATTGATAACTGCGCGCAATTTCCTGGCCACATGCGGAAACTAAGAAACAAGAATAACGAAAGCATATGCCTGGCATTCAAATTTATTTTGCGAGTTACCCTGTTGTCCTGCTTCAACAGCTCGCCAGTTTAAAAAATAATCAGAAAAAAAACAACTTCAGTTTTAAAATATTTCGCAATATCTATGTACCATTATTTAATTTTATTTATTATACATCTTACTCGACACAGAAATCTAAATAAATTTGTAAAAAAAACTAACGATAAGTTACATATATATTTTTTCCCACAAGCAACATTGAATTATAAAGACATTATATGACAGAAGGTGACGTAAAAAAATATGTGGAAATAATTATCAAAATCTATATACTTCGATTATACGTATAATTTACCAAAAATGTCTTATAAATTGATTGGTGTTTTGTAAAATATGATTGTGAAGATACCTACTGGCCTGAATTTAGAGAAAATATATGACAGAATGCTTAGCCGCGAGCTAACCAACATGGCGCCATGGAGCTAACCAGCTGTCATACATAATTTTTCAGGAAAGTGTTTTTATTATTGCATAATTTTATGTACTAAATAATTTTACACTCATAAATATTTTTACTTACATAAAAAAAGAAAGAATTTTTTTAAATATTTGTCAATACGTAAGATATTCGTGGAATTCGTTGTATAGAAGTGGCTCTGGTTTTTTGTTCATATATTCTCTTAGCCATGGAATTTTATTGGGACGGCTTCTGATACTGCCTTGTGGTAACATAATATACAGAAAAAATATTTATACATATCAGTATACTTAAAAAAAAACATTCGATTGTATTGTGATCCTCTTTTTCTTGAAGTCAGATAAAAACTGTACTGAAGTAAAAATATGATAAAAAGTTTTCCATTATTTTAACTGTTACTGAGTAGGTTTTTCTGCTTTGTATGCGAATGGAGAGAGATGAAAATGTGGAAGCATTTTCGACATGACATTTGTAAGGAGTTACAGTTCTATTATATCCAAATAATCGAAGGTAGACTCCATACAAGTCTCTATAACGCCTACAGAAAACTAGGAGCAACCTGACAGAAAGGGCAAGCAACAAAACCTTAATTAACTACGGTGCTGTAACCACATCAAAAAAGGTGGGCTTGAATTCAATTTACATATTTGCTATAATTGATAAGGTAAGATTTGAAACCCACAAAACAATTAATTACAAACAAGACTCACCTGCAAAGCGCAGAGCAGGATCACGAACGGTGTCACTCTCATGATGAGAGTTTGGATCGGACTGATACCGTGGTCCGGCCCAAGTCGCCTTATATACTGCAAAACGATTGCTACTCCTTGACGTAAAACACCACAACAACTGTATCTACTACCGAATCAATGCTACATTAATAAAAGGAACAAAAACACCTAGAACAATATAACAATCACTTCGCAAATACGAACAATACGTCCTAATTATTACTTACTCCGTGTGACATGTGGTTTGGTGATTCGAGAAGATAGCTCAAACATATATAACGGCGTCCTCCGGCGTCACCTGTCTTACTGTACAAATTATCCCAAAGTATAATAACCAACTCCCAGAGGGTGTTGTCATAATTTCAAAAACGATACACCGATCAAAGATGTCTAATCTGAATGTATATTTGAACCAAATACAATGATCTACCAGTCATCACTTCAAAGGAATTCTATAATTAATTGGCCTTTCGTCAATTCTTTTCAAATATTTTTTAACTTATTTGTGAAATGTATTTTATATTATATTGTTGTATGCTTTGGTTCTGTATTATTTATTTATTAATAGTCTGTAAAACAGGCACTAAGCTAAAACACACATAATAAGCTCAATGAATAGAAGAAAATAACTAGCACTTAAAGCCGTCTTGATGCAGACCTAACTAACAATTTTAAGATAATTACTTACAAAATAAATAACTATAAGCTATAACTACATTTTTATTAGTTTACACACTTATTTCATAACAAGAAATGTGAAATCCTGTTTAAAAAGTAGGGTATTTACCTATTCGGTCAGCGTGTATACAATATTAAAAAAAATTGTTAAAATTCGAGTTTGATGGATTTAAAGACAGACATCACGAGTGGCAAGTTTTTTTTTCGTCTGATAGGTTTAAGTTTGACTACAGCCTGCCTGATTTCAAGCATTGCTGCAGTGTAGGGTGTAACACGCTTACCTAGAAGATACCTATTAACTCTAGATTTGAAGACCCCTTAAAAGATTGTAGTTCGCAGGAAACATAGCTCACACACACACACATATGAAGTTTCGTATATTATGAATGTCTGTCCACAGGTTTATCTATACTTTAAACTAGTGGACGCCCACGGCTTCGCTCGCAATATTTCAGGATTAAAAGTATCCTATGACACTCCTAAGACTTCATACTACCTACATATAAAAAAATCATGATGACCCGTTCAGCCGTTTTCGCGTAATGAGCGTTTAAATAAACAGACACAGATAAACAGAGAAACTGTCCAAAATTATGAAAACTGCTGAAATGTGTTTTATTATCGATTAGAGTTTTATTTTTTTTCTTGTCTTCTATGTAAGTACAGATATTCTTCAGCTTTATTATATGTATAGATTATATCGATATGGTTCTCGTCTGATTAGGTATTAACGTTTCAGTATCTAAGAAACAGAGCAAGTTTCATTAAAATCGGTTAAGCAGTTTTTGAGATATGGTTAAATATAGAAACAATGAAACTGGCAGTTGTTGAACAAATTTTAGTTACGACCAAGCTTCAGAGAAAAAAAATAGTCTAAAGTAATTTCGCAAGAAACATTTTTCACATTAAACTTTTTTTACGATAACAAACGTAACGACTACGTGAAATATATTATATTGTTATTTATTTGGCGAACTATATGTTTGAATAACCTACTGTAATTTTTCATTTTAATAATTAATTCTTTCTTGTGTTCGAGCCTTAACATCAATATAATAAAAAAAAAACATTTATATTGGGTTACTGGGACCCATCTTTGAAAATTCACATTACAATCAATTCTCATCACCATAAAATCTTATTTATTTATATACACGTTTAAAAAAAACTAATTACAAGATTTTTCAATCATGTAATTTGTTTTTTTCATACGAAACAAATTAAAATTAAAATAAAATAAATTTAATGATTATTATTAAATTAAAAACAAAACACAAAGACGGCATTACATTGAAAGCTTGCTCACAAACGGCACTGCTGGAACATGCCTGTTACAGCAATGCTGCATGTAGGGGCAGTCTAGTCTATTGGCAATCATCTCCAGGATTGCATTGGAGCTCGCCCGGACCCTGCGCACCAGAGAAGCGCTCCGCTTGCGAATGGTTGTATGGAAGCAGGCGGTGCGCGCCTCCGCGAACATTCCCGGGGCGCTGCAGAACCGAGGGAGCCCCATCACAATCCAGAACGCGTTATTATAGAAGACGCGAAGGTCGCTGTAGCTCTTCTGTGTGTAGTGAGCCCACAGGCAGGTATACAGTGAGGTACAGTATGCTCGAAAGAGTGTGACTTTAACCTCACCTGAACACCTAGCAAACCTGCGAGCCAGCATGTTAGCTCTTATTGATAGCGACCTCCGCTCCCTCTCGATGTCCTCATGATCCTTAAGGTCTGGCAAAAGTATATGGCCCAGGCATTTAAATTTTGTACATCCCATTTTTTTTTCGTGGGATAGGTTTACGTTTGACTACAGCCTACCTGATGTTAAGCATTGCTGCAGCCTAGGGTGTAACACGTTTACCTAGAAGATACCTATTAACTCTAGATTTGAAAACCCCTGGATTGTAGTTCGCAGGAAACACAGCTTCTGGTAAAGTGTTCCAAAGCTTTGCCATCCGTACAATAAACGTTGAAGCAAAGCGCTGTGTTCGATACTTCGGCACTTCCACCATAAAACGGTGTATACCTTTCTAGCGGAATGCCTGCTAGCTTAATCGGTGCCACAAATGTGTCAAAGTGGTCACGGGCGTATTCCTCACATACGTGCAATAATTTCCTCAGGCCACATATCGATGCCCTCATCAGAACCATGTCATCAGCGAAGCTAAGATTATTGACACATACAACATCTATGTGGCAGCCGACATGGATACTGCTGAGCGCAACGATCAGGTTATCTTGTCTGACGCCACACTCTAATTGATATTGCTGTGACATCACCCCTGCATAATAATGTACGAAAATAGGCTCTGGACTTAGAATTCTCAAAATGTTGGTTAACTCATGATATCAGCTTTACATTCGGCATTCAGTTAGTTCGAAGAGGTCATCTAGTGGGGAGAGTTTTTATCCGCCCCAGTGGCCTCTGACATCATATCAATGTAAGAGGAATATTCTAATTTTGGCACTACTTCATTGTTTGTGGATTACTATGGCATCACTTAGCGCGAGTAGTTATGACTCGGCTCGGAACTAGAACAAAAAAATAACTTTTAGAAGACTCGATAACCTCCTTTTTTGGACGTCGGTTAATAATAATATAAAGGTGAAAGTTTGTGCTTGTGTATGGTTGTTCCTTCATAATGTTAGCTCAACCGATTTGACCGAAATTTGTATAATATGGAAATAGATTATACCTCAGATTAACACATTGTTTTTTTATCTAGGATAAACGTGGATAAAATAGAGTAATAAATGTATCAGTTAATGAAAGTCGGAGGGAGAGTTTTACGAGGGAAGATCGGGCGAGCGGTGTTTGCGAGGTTCTTCAAACAATCAAGTGAAGAACAGGGCTAACTAGACTAATGTTATTTAATCTTAGCTTGTGGCAGCACAAAATATTAAAAAATAAAAACAAAATGGTACATCCTTGTCAGCAATAGTGATTTTTATGCTATTTTGGGGCTAGATGACGCTGTGTGATACATATGTCTTGAAATATTTATTAATATAAAGACCTTTGCAACGGTGGCTGGATGATATTAGAAAGTTAGAAGGAAACATCTGGGCAAGAACAGCGCAAGACATTGACATTGAGTATAGGCGTAAGAGGGAGGAGGCATATACCCTGCAGTGGGTTGCATTAAGCTGATGATGATGAACAGGCAGCAAACCGAAGGGCGTCTTTTAAGCAGTATTGAAAACCTAATTGTAAAATAATCGTAACACAATAGGACATTTCACCATTTTTTTTTAACTGAATTAGATTTGCTTTGTCCCCGGTTTGCCTGATGGTAAGGTATAATCTAGATACTCGCACAAGATAAAACTAAGTCCCTAAGTTCGTATAGCTAGCAGTATATATGCTACTTCTGCTGCATTGCTTTGTGATGGAAACAAAATGCTACTACGATAAGAATGCAAGCAAAATTTTATTTGCACCCTAATCCCTGCCAGATTGGTTACCTGGAAGAGATCGCTTTGAGCGATAAGGTCGCCAATTAGAACCCTAATTTGATGTTTTGTGTGTTTCATTGTGTTGTATTCTATATGTTTTATTGTATGTTGGTGTTTTTAATAAAGTGTTTTCTATCTATCTATCTAAGAAAATAATGCGGTTCAGAACTTTTTAGTTACAATTTACGCCGCGCGAGAAAAGTTGTCTTGCTCGACCTTTGACTAATATTTGACGTTTTTTATTACGAACAAGCAAACATGCTTGGTATATTACTACCTGCTCTCACGATGAAGGTTGATTCTAATTCATGTACTAGTGGGTGCTCGCGGCTTTGCTCGCATTAAGAAGTAAAAGTTGCATCCCCTATTTCACCCCTTTAAAAGTGGCATTTCCAAAAATCCTTTCTTAGCGGATGCCTACGTCATAACATCTACCTTCATTCCGAATTTCAGGCCAATCCGTCCAGTGGTTTGGGCTGTGCGTTGATAGATCACTATATCAGTCAGTCAATCAATCAGTCAGTCAGTCCTTAGAGTTTTATATATTTCGATTTCAGTCGTTAGAAGCGCCCGTAACAAGCTAAGCAACTTGAGAAGGTATCCTTTATAAGTATACTAGCGTTTGCCCTTGGCTTAACATGCGTTATCATACGTATTAACCTTCCTCTTGAATCACTCTATTTTTTAGAAAAATATGCATCAACATCCGTAATATAGTTTCAAAAATCTTACCAAACATACATACATACCGACAGACGCGAAAACCGACTTTGCTCTGTACAATGTAGTGCTATCACACATATTTAACTGTTCTATCGACGTGGTCAGTCCTTGAACGGGTGACCACAAAAGCAGTTCATTGTAGGCACTTCCGTAGGTCAGATGACACGTTAAATTGTAAGTCCCAGCTGTTTATTAGGCAGTCATTAAGCCATGTCAGAGGGTCTTAGGGTGTCTGGATAAATTTTTGACACCAGAGTCACTTACATTCGATAAGAAGAAGATAAAATAAGTAAATTGGCAGGAAAGGATTTTGGAAAAGAACTATTAGTTTCAAATTATAATAAAACTAGTGGATGCCCGTGGCTTTGCTTGTGTGTGTTGTATCGCGACAATAAAGCCTATGTCACTCTTCCAATACTATAACCATACCAAACTCATAAAGATCTATTGCTGCTTTGCAACTTTAAAGCAAAACGAACAAACCAACTAACACGCTTTAGCTTAAGATAATAGTGTGATGATAGGATAGATAGATAGATAGATAAATTATGTATTAAAACACCACATACATAAAAAACAATACAAAAAAAAATATAGAAAATAAAACTTTCGTTTGATAGGATGTTTTTTTTAAATGGTGGTAAGGAAGAAAGAATAAGTCATGTCAAACAGTAAACATTTTATTATCAAGTAATGTTGCTCTTCTTTTATTCAGCTATAATAAACGTTTAAAAATCAAAGCGTCAATTAGCACACATCAGCATTTCTACTGTTTTTTTTTTGTAAAAATAAGACTCAATTAGCCAGACCAATATCGTTTCGATTTTTAAAAAACGACCGTTACAAATAAAAAAAAATATGCCATATGGCACGTGACCATATCGGTGTAACGTCTTAAGAAATAGGGTTGTCACCCTTGAGTTGATGCATCCTGTATTCTTAAATCAAATAGTGTGACGACGCGTGCCCCATTAAGCAAAAGAAACTGAACTTTCTTCACTTACATTTAAAGTACAAAATGTAATAACGAGGATAAAATTGGAGACATCCGTTCGTGTGCGCGTTTTTTTCTGGCGCATATTTTTATCAGCGACCAGGTGTTGTCTTGTTCAGGTCAATTCCTAAACGTCATTCTAATTCACATAGATTTAAGTACTTAGAGTTACTAAGAAAATGCTTGCAATAGTAAGAACTTAAATATTGTAAGTTTAGGTTAAAATGCTTTAGCGCTTGAGAGCACAATTTTGAATAAGGAGTCTTAACGTACCCGCTTAGTTTTTTTTTACAAAAAAGGTGACCAACTTAAGGGCTGTAAATAAAATTTAAAATTTAATATTACAGATTTTATTGATGGCCTATTGATGGCCTTTGCGTGGTTGAGGTAATAACTTCATAATGAACATAAAATATCTCCTCGTTTTTTAAAGTCGGTCAAGAGACAATATTGTAATGGCTAAAATTAACCAAAATAAAGATCACGAAATAAATAAAGAAACGTAATAATCAAGTGAAAACAAAAGTTTTAAATCTGAACAAAAGAACTCGTTAATTCCCCATTCATGGTGTTGATTTCGGCGTCACATGAATCTACATCTGTGTCAACACACGCAAGTTTAAGTAAATTCTGAGTATTTTGGTCAGCCTTCGCTTTGCGCACCTTGCTTAACCAAACAAAATAAGTAATCAATTTTTAGGGTTATGGGCATTTAAAAAAATCTTCTCCTTATCGAATGAGAGTGGCCAACACCATTAAATACCTGTTTATTTATTTCATTTACGTACGTACTAACAGCAAATGCTAAAGCATTTGGGAATATGGAGCCAATATGGGATTATTTCGATATCTGTGCATAAAAATAAACAGAATAAGGAAGATTTTCAAGCGTAACGGTATTTCCTATATGTACTTATATTATATAGTAGTGTTGAAGCACAAAAAAGTCGACGAAGAAAAAAGTTTAAAAAAATGTAGAATACTTGATAACCACCTTTTTTGAAGTCGGTAACATTTAACCGATATTACGGGATAATTCACACAGCGCCATCTAGCCCAAAAAATAGACTTCAGTTAAGTCTGTTACAGGAATAGTATTGTTCTCAAACACTTTAATAAAACTAGTACAGAACCTAGTCCAGACGAAGAAAAACTCACACCTGACCGTTGGACAAAGTACTTACGTGTTATTATCGTTGTATTTATAAAAAAAATATTGACGCTCATTATCTTTATATATAAAACTCAAAGGTGACTGACTGAATGACTGACTGACTGACTGATATGGTGATCTATCAACGCACAGCCCAAACTACAGGACGGATTGGGCTGAAATTTGGAATGAAGGTAAATGTTATGACGTAGGCATCCGCTAAGAAAGGATTTTTGGAAATGCCACTTTTTAAGGGGTGAAATAGGGGATGCAAGTTTTACTTCTTAATGCGAGCGAAGCCGCGAGCACCCACTAGTGCAATATAAATAACGCACACACTGGTTACTAATGTATAACCTTTAATGGACTTTAGTATGCCAAAAGAAACTTTTGCTTTTTGAATTTCGGAATTTCACAAAAAAATGCGATTTTTAGAATTTAGCAATATAAATAGGGCTTGCACATACGCAATGTTAAGTTATTGCTTTTGACATAAGTAAGTCGTTCTTAAGGACTAAAGGTTATGTTACACAAGTTATATGTACTCACAGTTTGATACTAATTAACAAACAAATTATCTACATATATTCTACTATTTATTTCGGCAGTCGTTAAGCCATGTCAGAGGCCCTTAGGGTGGTTTGAAAACTCTCGTCACCAGAGTTGGCCTCTCTCATTCGATAAGAAGAAGAAGACTATTTATTTCGGATTAATGCGCTGCTATTTTCCATGTCTGAAAATCGTTTCGCATAGACTTTCGCATTCGTAGTTATATAGCGGGAGTCGGGATAGTTGGGTAGGATAAGAATAGTTCACATTTGAATTTATTATGATAATTTTAATAATATGAAAACCCATACAAATTTCAAAAGCGGCCCATATTTTCACTACACTGCATAAGGGCCGCGGCAATATGACCGTTAAAATAAGCCACCGTGCAATACTTCCTTCCACAGGGACGCCCTCAGGAACAAAATTTGACTAAATGACGTCATAATATTAAAATATAAAGGCTAGTTTTTTAAAATAAATGTACATAATTATAAGAAGTCACGTACACACGTACTGATTTATTTTAAACTTGCTAAAGAACAAAAAAAAATTGAACTAGGAAATGCCTGCAACTTTGCTCACAATGTTTCGGGATAAAAAGTAGCACAAGTCAATCTTATATCCCTATACTTTAACCATAACAAAAACCACAATTACCAATAAACACAGTTTTGTTCTAATAAATATATATAATGACCAGTCATAATGTATAATAGCTAATTAATCACTATGACTGTACAAGGAATGTGTTTGCACTTGACCGGAATTCGCCTGATGGTAAGCAATCATTACGGTCTAGGATGGAACGTGCTTACCCAGTATGAACCAGTAATATGAAGTAGGTACGATTGAACAATGTCGCACGTAATTGTAAAGTTTAAAATGTTAGGTTGTAATTTTCATTTATACCTTTTTCATGCTCAAACTGGACAGATTGGGAATAATTTGGTATGGAGATACACTAAGAATTATATTAATAATAAGATACTTTTTGTTGAACTCCTGGTTTTTATTTTATTTATTTTTTTATAAATCCCAAAATCCATCTCTGTTATTTTCGCCTTTTATGCTCACACAAACAACAGAAATAATCGTCAAGAAACCACCCCTCTCAAACCTTGGCAACTCACCTGGTTAAAACATATTAAATGCACTTTATGTTGTAGGTGATAAAGTCTAAATTATAATATCCGCGATCAAGCATTTGCTCGAATCTTTATGTTAGGAAAGAGGAACTGTGGAGTGGATGTACTATATAATAATAATTAAAGATGGTATAAATAAAAAAACTAAAAAATTTAAGGAGTTTAAAAGCAAAAGCTTCCTAGCTTACTATAAAAGCTTACTACATAATTATTTATATTTGCATAAGTTTACTAGATAAGATAGATGAATGAAAGAATGTATGTAAAGTACATTTAATTAAAAATATGAAACATTTTTTATAATTGAATCTGTCAATTTATTGATCACATAAGAACATCCAAATTTGAAAACTTATATCTAGCAAGTCTGGCAGCCTTATAATTAAAAACTTTTTTTATTATTTTTTTATAGCTCTTCATAAGGAGGAAACTGTCGAGAAGAGTCATGGATCAGCTGAAAAAGAGATGGATAAATCGTTAATAAATAAACGACTCGTAACCGTTATGAAGTCGTAAAACTAGTTATGGAATGTTAATTAATATATTATTTATAATAACTACATAGGCCAAAACCTCTTAATTTTTTTTAAATAAATGTATATTAGTAAAATTGTCATTTTACTTTTACTGACCCTAAATGCGAGCAAATAATGTAGCCTATGTCACACTTAAGGCCGTCTATAATCGGTACCGACACTATACCAAACCCGTTAAAAAGTAAGTAAATAAACCAACATACAAAGAAACCAAAAAATACACATTGGAATTTATATTACTGGGTTGTGTAAACTGTGTAAAAAAAAGTTATACTATTTTTTTTACAAATTTTACAAGCCACAGCGTCTCCACTGTTTCGAAACAGAACAAAACAAGCGAAGGGTGATCCAAGGGTCCGACGTAACGTCTTTTAGTCCCTTCAAGACATTCATAAGTTCCTACACAGCCGCACAAGCGCGCCGACCTACTTCCCGCCAAAATTCAAATCTTGACTTTTCTTTTTTTAAATTTATTATTTTTTTGTTTATTTGTTGTGAGTTAATTTAAACCAAAATTTAAATCTTGGCGTTCTATCTTTTCTTATTCTATTTCTGTTTTGTTTTTATTGCCAGTGAATTCTAACTCAAATTCAAATATGACGTTCTTTTTTATTTATTTATTTGTATCTTGCCAGTCTTTTTGGATAAAATACTCATATGTGCAATAAAAGTGTGATAGTGTAATTATTAATGAATGCAATAAATAGTCTGATACGGTGCTAAGTGTAAATAGCTGCTTGGATTTTTATTGGAGTTTACTTGGATAGAGGTAAGTAACTTATTTTTAAACAAAAATTTAAGAATGCTATGCTTATACGAGCAAATTATAAGCAAACTACTTTTTTGTACTAGGAAATGGAAAAGAATACTTATGATTAAAATAAAAGATGAATAAAATGAGGAATTAAAGTCAAAGTTTTAAATATGTACATCGCAATCTTCAGTGTAATATGTATTTCTTATAAACAAGACTATTTAGACCGGTTTTAGTACCGGTAGATTCGGACCGGTTCTACGCAACCTATTAAGCAGTCAATGTGACAGTCCGATTTAATTTATTGGCAACTTTCAATTTGGTTAACAAGGCCCAGTCGTAAATCTGGGAGACAATAAATTCGGCTTCTTGCGGTACTGCGGCTGGTCACCCCCTGGACACTTGGATTGTCTGGCGTATTCTTGTTGGACCTACTAATCGGATCCACCAGTGGGAATTAGGTGAAAGAAAAGAGTTTGCTCGGTTGTGACGGTAGGACTGCCGAGTGTAGTTGATAATGTAGTTGTATTATTTGTTTTAGATATTTAGTTTCTTTTTAAAGTTATCCATTTTTTGTTTATTCATTGTTCACATACATTTTTAGATTTATGGAAATGGATAATTTTCGATTTAGTGATCTTCGAACATGTCTGTAATCTCACGATGATTTTCTTGAATTTTAACTTTGTTTTGAGAAATTGATTGTCTATCTTAATATAGCAAAATAATGACAAGTCACTGATGTATCCTGAGAACCAGGGTGCGTCGTAAGATGGAGCGTGCATAACTGCATGTACCCAATAAGTACCGGTTCACTCTTATTTGTTTACATGATATAGGCTCACGCTTGACTACAACTTGCCTGATGTTAAGCAACGTTATAATCTACGATCTAGCGCGCTTGTCTAGAAGAAACCGGTTTACTCTCAACTTGAAGACCGACAAATTATAGTTCAAGGGGAATAGAGATTCGGGCAAAGAGTTCCACAGTTGGATTGTTCGCACGATGAAAGTCGCTTTAAAAATTGATACTTAATGCACACCACTACTTCCTATTGACACTTAGTGCGTGGGGAACAGAGAGTCATGAAGGTTCCACCACTTTGAGACGTTCAATAACAGTAGAATGAAAACGTCTAATAAAAGTATGACTAGACGTAACGTTTCGTGCGGGTCTTCAGAACTTGCACCATAGACTGCCTTCCTGTCATTGAAAGAATACCTCCTTTACATTCCATAATGACAGAGTCCCATATCGATGTAAACAAGCCCGTCCTTGACACGCGAAGGCCGCGCTCTGAACCCGCATGAATCAATAACTCATTACTTTTTTATTTCGTTTTAAACGGTTAAAAATAACGTGTTTTTTGCGTCGCTCCAGCCAATTACGTCGGGCGAAAGTTGGGCGCCGCCATTATGACGTCACCATAGTACTCATGACACGATAGCGCACCTCATTTTTGTGAATCGAACCTTTTTAAATTCATTCATGATTTGCATGTTTACGTTGTGTTTAATGAGGGGGTGCAGCGATTGGTTATTGTATCACTAGTCATAGTGAGAGACCTTTGGTTGTTCTGATTAAAATATATGTGGTTTTTCAAATATGTACTAAAGTAATATATATTTTCAATGAAATTTCAATTTAATTTCAATGCTTATGTATATACGCCCTTACAACTCAACTCATTTTTTAAAGTTTTAAAATGTGAAATCTCCCGATGCTCTTATGATTTATTATAAACAAGCAAGCTCGCCAAAGGATAACAGACTCTGGTGACAGTTTTCAACATTTTCAACAACACGAGAGTTTTCTAACATGTTTTCACGACTGCCATACAAGCATACAGTCGGGACCTACAATTTAAAGTGTCATCCGACCTACGATAACGTCCAAAATAGATCTTCCGTTACTTACTTGGTCACCCCTCCATGCACGGCCCGCATAGACAGGTGTGTATGCGATTGCCTCTGCTATCTTTTTTTTATATGATATAGGCTTACGCTTGACTACAACTTGCCTGATGTTAAGCAACGTTATAATCTACGATCTAGCGCGCTTGCCTAGAAGAAACCGGTTTACTCTCGTCTTGAAGACCGACAAATTATAGTTCAAGGGGAAGTTCATTCTCTTATCTGAGTTTCGGGCGAATTACAACACTAAAAAACTGAAAGAAATCGCTATCAGCGATAAGGCCGCACGTTGTGGCAATATTTTTTAAGTCTTTTGTGTTTCTGTTTGTTTTTTTCTGTGTGTTACAGTAAAGAGTTTAATATCTATCTAAAAATGTTTTTTTTATTGTGAGACGATTACATAAACCTGTTTTCTGTATCAAGGCATATGCTATATTGAACATAGATAAAACTATCGCCTACTCTGCAACAAAAGTTATTAAAAACAACATAATACAGCAAAACAGCTCATTATTGTACAGAATCACTTCCATGTAATATAAGTAGGATATAAATGAAAATCTGAGGTTACTATTATGCCTGAAAGCCTTAGAAAAAAAAACCTTTATAAATAAGAATTCGCACAAAAGAAACGTGTTTTTGTTATTCAAAAGGCTTTAGAAATCATTTGTATTACTTCCTTGTTAACTCTGCATTCTTAAAAAACAATGGAGAAAAAAAACCGTCACTCAACGCCTAAAACAATACCAATTTTACTTCGTTGTAATAATGTGGTTATAATAAATATAGAAAAAATAAACGTTGCAAAAATAGTCCTGTAAACTACCAATCGTCTTATACCAGTTTTTGTATACAGCCATTTTGATTATATAACCGATTTCCAAACAAAAAAGGAGGTTATCAAGTCTTCTGAAGGTTTTTTTTTTTTCTTTTTTTGTGGGGATGTTACGCGATTACTCCGTTGTTTATCAACCGATTTCAAAAAATATTTTTTATTCGATGGTGATAGTTTCCGAGATGGTCCCATAAAAATTGATTTTCATTCGGTTCAGTACTTTTTGAGAAAAAACCAATAAACCAACAAATTGATAAAGTTTATGCAAACCAATTTTACCCATATTTCCAAAACTACTAATCGGATTTTGATACAGTTTTCTGTAATGTGTTGAAGTTTAATGAGTGCATCTTTTTAGCTATGTATTATGATGACAACTCACCAGGGGGCGCTGCTGTACATACTATATCTTCTGAATTATCAGCCTGATTTTGATGCGGTTTTTTACGTAAATAATTAATGCATAAAATAACGTTTCACAGTTCTTAGTTGTAGATAAAATTTGTAGAATTTTAATCACTAAGCAGGCTTTTTTTGAATAATTAAATGTGTTTTTTAACATGACAAAAATCCGTCAGTTATTTATTTAATTAAAGAAAATTAAAACTAATTAATAAATCATAATTTATTTTAATAAAAAAAATAATTAAATGGCCTTATGAACCAAACAAACAAACAAGTCGTGTTTGTGCGTCAATATGTCATAGGTACTCAGTTAATATCAATAAATTTCCAAGGCGTCATAAAAAATAAACATCGTTACAAAACGGCAGTTTCCATTTTAACGACAGCGAAATCTTATTATCCCACCTTTTTATGCTTGTTTTTAAACAAAGCTCCGAAATAAAAACTTCGATTCGTTTTAATGTAAAAGAGGTCTCATAGGAAACGCATAAACGGACTTTAGGTGTATTCCGAAACGAATGCTCTGTCAAAACTCGTCACCATCAAAAAAGGATGACAATATTCTGAAACAAAATGCGAGACTTGTAATTCTACGCGCTATCTTTCTACCACAACACCAAAACAATTTCAAAGCTAATTTGAAACTAATTTCACTGCACATAAGGTCAATTTTCCAATAGCCATTCGCAGATGATTTAGGACAATGCGGTGAAAACACGAAAAAGTTTGTTATTCCTCGTGGCCAGTTCATTTCATTGACTCGACAAAGGAAATGCGACTTTGATGGCGGGGAGTAGATACGATTTTCGTATTTCTTTTTTTGTGGAGAAGTAATAAAACGTTATTCGGAATGCGAAAACATTAAAGGTGTGACAGTAAAAAAGAAGTTAGCATCTTACGTGGCCATTACAAGGTGAAATATTTATTGTTCTCGAGGTGACGGGTTTAAGATCGGTTTACTCTGTTTTAGATTGATCTGAGGCCGGCCGTTTGTTTTATTGGACGGGGTTCAATCTGAATAGATGTTATAAACGTTTTGTTGCCTGCGATTTGGTGCTGACTGAACGTTTTTGAGGTATTGTTTTTATTAGTTTTTTTTATAAGTTACTAATAAAAATAATAGCTACTTGGTGCTGATTTTTGTGTAGCAATGGATCGATGTATCAAGTACCGACGATAGTGTTATTTTTTTTACAAAGAACAGAAGTTGGGTACTTCAATAGGAATTGTAGTTACATTATTTTTTTTATATTCGAATTTAAATGCGCTTCTAAAATAGGAATGTGTAGATCAAAAAATCACCCCATCATACATAAAGAAAATGCTAGTCATAACTTTAGCTTAGTTGGTAGTGGCTCTGCCTTCAAATCTAGGGTTGCGGGTTCGATTCCCGCATGACACAAGTCATTATGAAATTTAAATAAAAAACTATAATTATTCCTTGTGTTGAATATGGTCGTTTTTATGTACATATATTCAGTATGCACCTATATTTACATACAAAAAAGTATATAAGTATTATACCAGTTATCTAGAACCCACGACACAAGCGTTTGCTTAGTGTGGGGCTAGATGGCGCTGTGTCCAATGTCCCGGAATATTTATTTATTTATTATTTATATGTCCCAAAAATTATAAGTAAGTTCAAATGACAGTCGCTAATTCTGGTGTCGACGGTTATCAAAAGGCCTCAGACACGATTTGACGACTGACGTACAGTTCGTACGATCATAAAATAATAATAAAAACATATTAACCCAGACAACTCATAATGTAAGTATAGAAAATGTACCTAACCTTATGAAAATAAAATCAGCTAATAATGATAATGATACAAGTAGTTCACGTCACATTACTCCGCCAAGTCAATCTCTTGTTGTAAGTAAAGAATAAAGAACACCAACTCAATCTCTTGCGAGTTAAGCAAGGAATAAAGCGCAGTTTACGACCCACTTCCCGTTTTACTGTGAGCCATACAACGTCATTACTAAGGGTGCCACTTTACGACCGCGGTACTTCTTTATAACAAGTAATCTATTCTGGAGAGGTATCTTAAAACGATAATTTCTTTGAAGTTTATTTTGAGAGGTTTTTTGGAAGTAGGAATTTCAAACAAAGATAATTGCTTTAGTTTGGGAACATCTTTGAAACGAGGCAATCTATTCTAGAGCGTAGGATATCTTAAAACGATAATTTCTTCAGAGTTTATTTTTTTGAGATTTTTTAATATTTATTGTCAATCAATTAATATAGCTTTATTGTACACCCAGAATACAAAAATACAAAACAATTTTACTACATTGGGTGGCCTTATCGCGTAGAGCGATCTCTTCTAGGCATTTCTTTCTCATTTATCATCATCATCTTCAGCCTGTGTCGACCCGTTAGGTATAGGCCTCTTTTCCTAGGTGCCATTGGTTTTTATAGATGTAAAAATATTTTGTTTATTAAGGCAGCGGTGAAACGAAGGGTTACAATACTACTCATGTCATTTAGGTACAAGAAAGAAACCTAAAACAGGTCCCCTACAACGTAGGGGGATTCATATTTGTGGAGGAGGAATAAAAAAAACTACTCATGTAGTATGTATACAATTTGAGTCCCGCTAATAATAATACTACAGGTGAAAGTTTGTGCTCAAACATAAAAAGTGGTACGTGAGTGCTTTGTTTTTGATTTTTACACGTTTGGGATGAAATTTTAAATGGAATATTAAGACTAATCTACATACTTGCATACCAATATTAATATTGACTGGCCTGATAGCTTAGTTGGTAGTGGGTCTGCCTTCTAATCAAAGAGTCGCGGGTTCGATTCCCGCATAACACAAGTTATTATGAATTTTAATATTTGTCACTACTTGTGTTGAGTTTGGTCGTTTGTATGTATAATAAAGTATGTATGTATTAACAAAAAAAAAGTATATAAGTATTATATCCGTTATCTAGTACCACGACACAAGCGTTTGCTTAGTGTGGGGCTAGATGGCGGTGTGTGTAATGTTTCGGAATATTTATTTATTTTATTTATTTTTATCAAATTTCATACAAATTCGTTCAACCGACTAGGTACTTACTCCTTTTCCTGACTTCTTTTAGAAAGTTTTTTATTTTCATTTTTCCGACTTTTTATGTAATTTTCCTGGATTACTGCAGGTAAAACTACGGGGCGCTTCTAGTTTACAATACCAATCATACTATAATTGTATAAGTACCTACTATTAAATGCCGAAGTGTGTCTTGGTTTGTTTGTTTCCTTTGTCACGCCGCAACGGAGCGATGGATCATTGTTATAGGTGCGGTGGTAGTATAGGGAGTTGGCTTCTTATTATCCTGAAATAAATACGATCAAACCATTAGTTGTAACTTATTTTTGAGAAATTTGCTTTCAATTCTTATTCTTAATTTAAAATTTTGTTAAAATAAAGTTGCCTGAAAGTACATGTACATGAGCTACCAATTATTTGTCGACTTCTGAAAAAGGAGGTTATCAAATTGAAATTATTTAAGTACCTATATGTAAAATTATCGGAATTTGCTGAAATATAAATAAGGTGATCTTTTAAGTACCTATGTAAAATTATCGGAATTTGCTGAAATTTAAATAAGGTGATCTTTTAAGTACCTATGTAAAATTATCGGAATTTGCTGAAATTTAAATAAGGTGATCTTTTAAGACTTACAAATACGTGTACAATATTTTGTAAAAAAAATGACTACATTAAGTTTGGTATAATCTACCGATCAACGATTCGAACCCAGCCCGGCACTAATGACTAGACTTGAAGTTTGCATGGAAATTCTCTAACTTGACTGGGAAAAAACATCCAAAAAAAACAACAAATATCTATGATCACAAAATCTTAGGACATGATATCATGCGTGATAGGATTTGGACTCCCACCACGATGTATCTGCTCAAGAGAACTCCCCTTGTAAATTAGCTTAATAATTAGATAGCGTAGGGAAGTCAATACCCTCTGTCACGAGGAACGAATCGAGGAGAAAAATTAAATAGAGGGCATAATAATTTTCATAATAACCATCAAAAATGGAACAGGTTCTTCAACTCTGAACAGGCTGTATTTTAGGTAGAATTTTTTGATGTTTAATTTAAAAAAAAACTAGATTCTGGAATATGGATCTGAATAGAACAAAGTCAAAGTCAAAGTCATTTATTGATAAGAAATTTCTTACAAGTCAGATAAAGTTGTAATGTTGTAAATTTATAACAATATTAGAACACATTATAATCAGCAAACTGAAGTGGCATTGGGCTGGCCATGTTTGCAGAATGACCGATAATCGATGGAAAAAGCGAATCCTAGAGTCGGTACACGTAGTGTGGGAGGCCAATTGGCTAGCCTGAGGAAGGTGGCTGGGAAGCATTGGTTGCGTAAAGCAGGAGACCGTGCAGTGTGGCGATCATTGGGAGAGGCCCATGTCCAACAGTGGACGAATATAAGGTAGGCTGATGGTGATGATGATGACATTATAATTATTTCGTTCGTATCTATTTTTAATGGCCCCTATCTAAGCAAAATATTTAGAAATAGTATATTTTTATAAAACAAATAAAATATTAGAGATATTTATTCATTTTCATTACTAAATTGCATAAAAAATCATGTTTTTATGTTAAAATCTTATCTTAAAGTACTACTAGCGCCATCTACTGTAATTAGTAGGCAGACGCATAATTAATGATACTCTGAAAATTTAAATTTAAAATACAAGTTGTCTTAGACTACTTAGGTCTTATTTTACTTGTTTAATGTCAATTTCAATTCATTTTATGTGATAATATAAATTAATAATGATGTAAATTGTATGTACTTACTCAAAAGTAATATTATGTAAAAGTATAGAGTAATTAAATGATATTATGAAACAATGCAAGCTACCATTATGTCTATGCAGCTTCAAAACGTCTGCACAAAACCAATCGAAAACTAAAAAGATACTGCAAACGTAAATGGCCGGTGAAGTGAACGCTGCACTTTCACGATTAAAAAATGTAAAAATTGAAAAAATAAACTAAGCATTCCGAACCATTGAAAGATGCTCATTTTGTCCGCTTGAAGCGTCGTGGCGCTAGTGGCGCAAGAATACGTATGCGTGAGGGGTTAGTTCAGCTACTCGACACGTGGCTCCTAATGGCAGCACTGCTCTCTTATTGTAATCTTATTAGAGCTTTGAATACTAGATTTTGTTTTTTTTCAACCGAAATGGTTCTAATTGAAGCTACGGAATAAAAATAGAAACAAAGTAATGCTCAAAAAGTGTTATTTTAAAGATTAGTACGCCTAAAGATGTAAAAAAAAAGAATAACCTTGCATGAACCTATTTTTACGTAAGCCTCTAAAAGTGAACCCGATCGCGAACCAAAGAGACAAACGCTACGAAACTCCGCACCCGTCTCGGACCGCAAAAATAATCACAACGTGTTAAAAAAGTATCGAAAAGCGTCGATCACATGATCGGTCAAATCGAACCGGGTCAAGCACAACAGGTGAGATGCGGAGCGCATCAACTAAAAAATAAAATATCGAAATGCGAAAAAATAATAAAAATCAGCAAATATAGTAAATTGAAAAAAGAGTAGTGTGGTCCCTGTCTGGCTGGCGGCGAGGCGGTATTGTCATCCTGGTCCCGCGGCGCACGTGGCGGGCGCCGGGCGCCGCCGCCACATTCAGTCGCGGCCTGTGCCGACCGGCCGTGCCCCTAACCTCCGGCTGACCTCATTTTTTTTTCTCCAATGTAAATATTCGGCAGCCGCATAGTCTATAAGTGGTATTAAGTTCCTCGCGCGTTCTTATCTTTTTTTCTTTTTCATTTCTACAGCTAATTAGTACGGACTTCATGGCGAAGATTTTTTTTCGGTGATATTTTTTTAGTGCAACTTTGGGATTTTCGATCGAGCATCTCGATTGCTGTGTACGTTTTAGTAATTAAGTTTGACTTGACTGTTTTGTGGTGCGGGATTGATTGTTAAGCGAACTGTGTCGTTAAATTTTAAGTCCGAGTGTTCTTCGATTTTCACCAGATTCAGGTAAATTTATCTTTTAGGAAAATTTTTGTATCAGTGCTAAAGTGTGCATTATTTTTATTTTTAATAAATTATTTACGCATTTATGTTATGTTTTAATATTTTTTGTAAATACAGTTCAATGTCTAAATATATTCAGTAACTTGCGAGTCGCAATATAACTTGAGAATTTACTTAAAAAAATGAGCTTGGACCATTTTTAGTGCCTGTATCAATCTTCTTAATAATATACGGAGCAGTTTTCAAGAATATTCACTTGAACATATATCTACACCACACTGTAACGTTGAAAAAGCATGAATTTCATTTCTTCCTAGATTTAATTTTAACAAAAGTATATAGAAAGGAAACGTGTATATTTTTGAACAATTTCTAATTTGTTTTCATCGCATGGCCTTGTTGTAATTCTAAATTATTTTGCCTTTCATAAATTAAGAACGTAGATTGTAGGTTTTGATCTGAAATTGTTATCTTTTTAATTAAAAACATCATGTAATAATTGACCTCAATTTAGAAAAGGCTTAGAAAATAACAATTTAAAAACATACAATATATGTAATAAGAGGCACGATCTATCAATAGACAAAGACATAATTTAACTATAATATCACCCGGTTTCATCCGACACGCTTATCGCAAAATATCCACAAAAATGAGATTTAAAATATCCACAAGCACTTTCATTGGCGCATTTTTACTTTTTATTTAACACAGCATCAGCAATCAGCGGCTGAATAAAGTTCATTGTCAATAAAAATCGTTGCTTGGAGTAAAAATCGTTGCGGGGTCAGTCACCTCGACGCATAGTCGATGGGAAATGTTGACAAGCTTTTGGAAGCCCTTTTTTATACATAATATATCTTATTTTTTAAAGTTAATTGTATTGTTTATAGAACTTCTCGAAGGAGCGCTTTTTTGTAATCTCTAAATCTGTCTAGTGTTAAAATAACGAATATGTTCTTTCATTCACAATAAAAAAAATCCTTTGAGCATAATTTCTGTAACTGTGTCTAAGTTCTACACAGATTTGAGTTAGTCAACATCCGTAGATGATACTAAAACTGAGCTATTTGATTCTTATGGTTGGTTAAATACAACCAATGTGCAGATTCTTCGAGAGATGTAATAATTTTGAAATATTGATATAATTTTTGAAGCATTCATTATGTAGAAAAAAAAATATTATATTAATGTATGTAAAAAATAGTAATTGCTACTCAGGATATAATTAATTTTTGAGAAAGACATGTAAATTTTTTATATCTGATCACCAGATGGAATCCACATAAGTGTTTCGGCGGTCAGAGGTGGAAAATGTGTACCTAAACCTCTGCTATTCACACTTATTTCTTTTTTTTTGTTAAAACTCATAGTATGTTTTATTCAATTACAATACTCTGTTGTTCAATCACCATTTGTATAAGAACAAGTCTTGATAAGATTGTTAAGATAAATAATAAAGAAAACATGTTTTCTTCTTTCCACATTAAAAGAAGTACGTGGCATCGAAAACATTTCGAAAGAAAGCCAGTGACGTCACTCGACCCCAATAATGAATTAATATACAACGCGCAAGCATATCTCTCATTGATATTGTCCATTGGCCGATTACCGGGTTTTTTGCCAATGATTGGATTTTATTTACAATTAACCGAGGCCCGGCGTCGGCGAAAGCGAGAGTGACGATTAAATGCCATTTAAAAATAAAACAACTCGCCAACATCACGCCGGAATGAGTATATCATTTTCATACATTATTTTATTAAACGCGCGATACTTTTTCCGTACTCGCTTCATACTCGTGGGTCAGCTTCTACTATACATCTATGTGAGAGCCGCGGCCGCTGTCGCTCCCCAAATGAAATCGATCTCATTATAGCTACGTACGAAACGAAAGTCTTTGTTCGCCGATTCGCTTATAAAAAGTTAAGGCGTGTGCGGAGCGTCTTAGAAAGAGTCCGCCCATACGTAAGACGAGGCGGGCGGGCGGGCCGCCTAATTTGTCTTAGGCGGAAAAATCGCGCGGCGATTACAAGTGGCTCGTAACGAAGTCGGGCGGGGGGAGGTGGCGGGGGAAGGGGCTGCGGGGGCGGCGTGCGGGTGGCGCGAGCCGGCCCGACACCGTCTCAGTCGTCCGTCTGGAGTCGCGCCGGCCGCACGGCCGCGCGGCGCTACACACGTTCCTCGAGCACTTGTGATTATACATTTTAATAATTCAAAATTAAAAAAAAAAAAATATCAACTAACCGCGTACTCGATATATTTAGGCTACAAACCCCTTCGAACAACTACACTTTTCGATCTATACTGTTGGCAGTGGTAAAAAAAGACAAGTTTTTTGGCAAAATTTTTCAATATATACGTCGGTTACATTTGTAAGGGATTAACTTTTTGGCCGTTACTGAAAATATTTTTGGTTGGACTTTATTTTGAGCGTGTGAGTTTTAACGTAGAATTATCGTAAGCGTTGAACTGTTGAAATATTTGGAGGACATTGACTGCCTTTATAAGATAGTATAGTTGTAGTGACTGGACAGTGACTTTACCGGACTATTACTTGTTTTTTGTGCGATCGCAAGAAACAACCTGGACCAAGGTTTATATCAAATTATGTATTTGTAGTGCCCGCAGATTTTTTCATTCTTTTATGACTTTATTTTTTACTAAGCCTTTGTTAAACATTTTATTTTCCACCTGAGTTTGTAATTTTTGTTGTTTTGTTATATTATAAGTTTGTAGTTGTGAGCTAGCACACCAATACAAAGTTTCTGGTTATTTTTTTAGCGATTTAGTTTTAGTCCGTAAAGCGCCGCGCCGTCGGACGTTTTCTTTACGCGAGAAAAATCATGCAATGAACTAAAGTACAATAAAAATCTACTCATTGATAGAGCTACATTACTGTTGATTTTTCTCCTTTGGTTTTTTGTTGTTGTTTTTTATATTAGTTGTTTTACAGGTATTTTTCCTACTTGCTATGAGTTAATTTTATATTTTCTAAATATTATTTTGCAAAACGCTTGTTTGTGATTAAATAGATGATTTTGTTCTTTTTTTGTTTAATTTATGCTATTCCTTTTTTAGTTTAAGTGTTAATTATAAATTTAATTTATTATGTAAGTTTGTTTTGTAGAATTTTAACTTTTGTTTAAAAGCTTGTTCGTAAAAATAAATACGACATTTTGTTGCTGTTTTGTTTTATTTATTTTTTTCTTTAGTGAGTAAGGGTGGTTCATACTTCCATTTAATAATAAAATAAAATCGTGTTTCATTTAATAATAAAATATATTGGAGTTTGCATAATTTATTTTGTTTTTTAATGCTGTTTTTTTATAGACAGCTCTTATATTAGAATTTAACTTTGAGTTTAACGTATTGCGCTTTGTAGACAATTTTTGCTAAATAAATACGTACTCTACACACAGATACCAGTTATTGTAGTTGTATATTTTATTCGATAAACGCTAGTATGTAGTTAACCCGTTGAATAGCGACGACATAAAAATTAATAAATACCTACAAAGTTACGTTTTATTTTACAAAATAAAATCAAATTGATTGGCATAGAGTAAGTAAATCTGTGGTAGATCTATTATAGGCCTTTGTTTTGCCATCAGGCAATCTATAGTCAAGTGCAAACCCGCTTAAGTTAAAAACAATATGTTAGAAATACAGGAAAGGAACTGGGTCTCCAGCGAGGTGGAAAAGGTTAGGTTTAAACCTTAGGTTTTTTTGTGACAGGTTTTCTGTTTTTAAACATAAATTTTTCAGCATAATCATTAATGCTTAATTCCTACCACAAAAGTTAGTGGAAAACCGAATAATCGTTATTATTAACTTATTCATATAAAACTTATTCCATACTTTATTCTTGCTTTGTAAAAATGAAGCTATATGTACCACCTGGCTTTTGAGAAAAAACTCTTTATTATTCACATCCCTCTATCAATAAAAAACTGGTTTTACTAGTTTTGTACAAATGAATCACCGGTAGAGATTTTTTAGCCGACTTGGAAGGGTCCAAGTAGAATTATTCTTTTTATCGAATGAGAGTGACCTACTCAGGTGTCGAGAGTTGATCAAGCCACCCTAAGCCTCTGACATGGATTGTAGAATTATTAAAATCTGTAGAAATACTAATAGTAGTATGACTGATGAAATGATAGATGATGAAATTATTTTGTGTTCACTATTAACTTTGATATGACTGAATATTTTATAGAGAAGTAGATGCGTTTTGTCACGATCGGCTTAGGAAAAATTAAGATACGTAGTAAGTACATATATATTTATCAACATTGTATATAATATAATCTAAAGTTATAGTAACCCTTTATCATTTTATCCCCTGACAAAGATATAAGAATAGATATAGGTACATGAATCCAATTTGACTCTTTCTGATAGGCATAATCTTATTTGTGGGAAAATTAGTAATAGAAAAACAAGATTATTAAGTCAAATCATTTAATAATCACAAATTTACTTATATATTTCCGTAGACCTATCTTTCACTGATATTGTAGCGTTCAAACGAATGTTTTTTTGTTTTCTCATTAGCATTCTTATAGGAATACTACTAGATAAACTGTGGAAGTACGGCATAAGAGGCAATGTACACACCCTAATAAAATCATACCTATGCAATCGGCTACAAGTTACAGAAATAAGTAGACTTTGTACTAAATCAATGAAAATAATGAAATTCAATTCAAATATACGCGAGGTGAAATATGGTGTTCCGCAAGGAAGTGTGCTAGGTCCGCTCTTGTTCCTCATATACATAAACGACTTACCAAATGTAACGAATCACCATTTGACATTGTTCGCCGATGACAGTACAATTCTGTTTAAAAATTCAAATTTAAACGACATACAATCTGACATTAACGATACATTGACAACAGTAGTAACCTGGCTCAATAATAATAATCTAGAGATAAATATTGACAAAACCAAATTTATGTATTTTAGACTTAAACACAATGATACGGCTAATCTGGACATAGACTATAACGGACAGAAAGTAGAAGAAACCAATATGACACGATTCTTAGGCATCAATATTGACAACAAATTGGGTTGGAAGTATCATATTGAAGTTGTATGCAAGCGGCTGCACCAAGCAGCGTATGCTTTGTATCAGATGCGTAAGGTAGTGAGCGAAAACACGATGTTAACTGCATACCATGGTCATGCTGCCTCAATCCTACGATATGGCATTATTTTTTGGGGCTACTCGACAAAAGAATTAAACTCAAAAGCGCTACTGGCGCAGAAACGTTGTATTCGCGCTATATGCGGCCTGAAAAAAACACAGTCATGTAAAAACCATTTTAGTAGATTAAAATTACTGACCGTCCCCGGAATATACATAAGTGAAGTTGCCATATTCATAAAAACAAACCCCGACCTTTTCAAAATGTCTGAAACGGGTAGTAGACGTGAGGGGATGATATATGCCCACAATAGAAGAACAGCCTCCTATAATAGAAGTGTGTTTGGTATTGCTCCTCTAATATACAACAAAATACCCATTGACATTAGATCACAAACAAATGTAAATATATTTAAAAGACAACTCAACGACTTTCTTGTAGGCAAAGCATATTATACGGTAGATGAATTTATTTCGGACAAAGATTTAGGTATTGATATAAGACTTTAATGACTGTAACATATAATTGACTTACCTCACCTTACTTGCTCTGAATAAATTACCAGCTGAAATTTGCGAATGTGAAAATTTTATAAAATTTAAAAACAACCTAAATGTTTTAAATGATAGATTTCTTTTATATTCTTTTGTCTGTAAATTGCGTGCCCTATGGGTGGGAGTATAGCGGTCCATTATGTAATATTTTAACAACTGTGTAACCTATATTCCGCAATATATATTTTGAATTTGAATTTGAATTTGAAGGAAATCAAATAAACTGATATAGAGAATATTCTAACTGGCCTCTGGAACCTTTGTTAGTTTAATCACAGCGTTTTTATAAAACCCTAGAAACCCCTAAAAATTAAGCAATAGTGATTTTTGACGTGTGGTTGTTTGTATAGTTTTTTTAATAATCCGTTCGTTAATAATAAAAATAATATCACTACCAACATATAGGTATACAAAAATCTATTGTTATTATGAAAAAAATAATTCAACTTATTAGCGCCATCTTACAAACCTTTCAAAAACTAAAACAACGTTGAACTTATGATTACCACCCCTGCTTAAATTACACAAAGAAATAAATGTCCCCCTTTTTAAAAGCACAGCGGATCTCAAAAAGGAATTATTCTCACGTAGTTCACAAAATAATTGGTAGATGGCGCTGTATAAGAAAGCGCAGGCGCAAGCTTTATTTTTTTTATTTAACATTATAAACAAGCGACCTCTTATTTTTTTATTAAAAAAACATTTATTTAAAAAGACTTTCTGTTACATTAGGTATCAAAAATGACAATAGTTAATGCATAATACACTAGATGGCGTTGAATACCATAATGCTATGTATATAATATTTACGGATATATTTTCTTCAACACAATAATTTTATTCCTAAATCAAATAATAATAATTGTTTTTTTTTTTTATTAAACTAAGTTTAGGTTACGTAGCATTATTACAATTGTTCGGTATTTAGGTAATAAAATTGTGATATAGATTTCGTAGCGCCATCTAGCGACGGTATCATATATTATATCAATACTAGCTTAGTTCAGACGGACTTCCCTAGGTGCCGCTTCAAACGCTAATAAAATTTCATAAACTGAAATAAAATAAAAAGACATCTTAACTTAATCCGACAATATATTATATTTTATTAGAATTATATCGCTTAGTAAAAAAACACTACACTATAAATATTATTTATACTCACAGTATTTAGTGGTTTGTTATCAAATATATCAGAATAAGTAAAACTAAGTTATGGTTAAGTAACTTGTACCTCATCTATAGGCGTTCACTTGACTGTGTGGGAGGTAACTTAGAAACTCCTAAGAAAGTAGGCGGGTCCAAGACAAGCACTCTGGTCTCTGATTGGCTGTCGTAACTTAGCGTGTCTTAAGTTATTATTAAGTAAAGGCAGTTTATTGGTTGCTTTTATTGGTTTATTTTGTTATTGGCAGCTATTTAGGAACTGCGAATCGATTGGGTGATTTGATTTGGTATGCCGAATATATATTATGACGGTAAACAAATTCATATAGGTACCTATGCACACACCATATATTATGTTCCTGTGGGTATTGTCGAAATGATTCGATTATATTATGTTTAATTAGAATCTTGCTTACGTTAACAAAACATTAAATGTTCGGTAAGGGTCGTTACTGATTCTTTCAAACTGCTGTAACCTTTTTAAAAGCTAAACCTACTTATTTTAACTAGGTAGATAGTAAATGAAAGAAAGCGACTGAGAAGGATAAGGTTATTTATTAAGGATACTTGTAGAAAATAGATAATATACAATAGAATTAACGCAGTGCCTGAAGGGCTAAATAGACTTACAGAATTTAGGTTTTAGAACAATAAATGGGCGCCTTAGTTACAGAATGCCAGCTAGATCAGCAGTAGATGTTATTCAAGGTGGGTTTCGAGCCTACATACTAGTTTTGCAACCATAAATCAATTAATTTGTTAAGGGACAATACATTAAAATTTTGAATGTGGGTAGGCTCGGCCTACCCACTGTTACCCTGAGATACAGATGGCCCGAAGCCAGGTGCTGCTGCAGCGGCGCAGGGGGTTGTTTAGGCAACCCTCAGGCTGCGGAGCTGACCAGCAGACCGTCGGGTGTAGTGTAGTGTAGCGAAGGTGGAGGCACCCTCGCTTGAGTTTCAGAGGTGGTATAAAAAAACCCTGTGAGCAAGGGATAAATCATTGATCACAGTTTTCCAGGTGAAATATAGATTAATTGAAGGTTGATGGTACAAGCTACTTACCCGAGACGGGGTTTTACAGAAGTTCCGTAGGTAGTTATAAAAATATGTGACTAGGCAGATTAGAGGCTTTCAGCAGCCAGCTGGAACAAGGTACCGTCGACACAAAGACCCTGTGAGCAAGGAGAACAACTGATCACGGTGTGCACTGATGAACAAAGGTGAAAGATAGAAGCCTACGGATGGTAGACTTACCGGCAGAGGGTTTCAAAGATCGCGCACTTCTATATGTAAATTTTACGATTAGCACTTGGGGTTCAGTCTCCCCGGCGAGTCAAACGAGTAAGGAAGGACAAGCGACTGGTCTCCAGCGAATCTTATTAGCCAAGAAAGAACTGGAAGCCCCGCCGGCTGGTGGTTGCAATGACCATGCCGAATCGACTTGGGCCAGAAGGTGACAATGACAGCTAACTGACATTAGGATTGTTTGACTTTTTACATTTTCTGGCATCGCACGACTTGCGCATTAAGCCAGAAAATGAAAAAACCAAAGGATTCAGAATCCAACGGTTACAGTATCCCGCGAACCAGGGAAGAATTTACGTTAGGGAATTCACGGCTGCCCCAGCCGCATATTACAGAGAAAACCAGGTCATGAAAACAAAACAGCAGAAAAACAAAAATAACAACAGACTACAAACCATTCTCTGTTTGACAAGATGTGTTTACAAGACTTGGAAGAGACGACTATAAAAAAAATACCATAGGTACCATACCTAATCGAAAAAATAGACATCTGAATAGATGACAAATCAATACAAATACTATTATCATATACTACATATTTAAAAAGATATGTGCAAGAGTTTATTCATTGTTGTTTCCCATATAATCCCATGTAACAATACTAATACATAATGATAACTATCTTCCTATAGGTACTTAATTCATTATTGGGAGAGACAGAGACCCACCATATTTGTATAGGTAACCACTGGATATAACGCAAGTGTACTATGTAAATTTCTGAGTTCCTCCCTTCCAACATGTTATAAGATAAACTAATAAATTCATTATTGAGAGAGACAGAGACCCACCATATTTTTACAGTTAACCACTGGATAAACCAAGTGTACTATGTAAATTTCTGAGTTCCTCCCTTCCAACATGTTATAAGATAAACTAATATACTAATCCCCGAAATATGTTCTCCATCACCACTTTATGTGTAGCAATGGGCCTTAAAAGATTGTGTTTATAGCTTATTTATAGTGTTCACAAAACTGCACTTTTTTTAAGATTGTGTTTTAGCTTATTTATAGTGTCCACAAAACTGCACTTTTTAGTCTGCGAGTGAGCTTATTTTTCCTAGAGTCCGCGAGCTGCTCTGAATTTATAGGCGTGTTATTAGCTTATTTATTTTTAAAAAGAGTTCACGTTACTGCTCTTTTAATAGTTAATGGCCCTGCCAATGATGTAATATACTAAACTCAAGTATGATATTATATATAGGTATGTTATACATTCAAATGTAAAATAATGTCTCCTCCGTATCTGTATTTTCTTTAAGTTAATAATTAGTGATGTAAGCAACTACATTGAAGTTTGAAATATAGCAAGTTATAAAAAAAATTTAAGTGCTGAATATACAGAAAGAAAAAAACTGGTATAACGCCAATAGCGCAACCAATGGTTCGGTAAGATCCGAAGTGAGGAAAAACAAGAAGTTATTCAGCTACAAAAATTATAGTGACTCTAAGTTATGTTTGCAATGAAGGATAAGAAACAATGAAAATAGTGAATTGATATATTATATGATATGATAGCAATAAATAAGAAGTTGGGGAATTATTAAGTTGGGTTAGGATGTGTGGATTATGTGGAAGGAAGAGGAGGTAATTGGATACTGTGGTTCTTTGAGGAAGTGGAAAAAGGGACAAAACCACAATAGCTCGAGCAGCTCGTGGGCGCGTCCAACGTATCTACCTAATTTATTACCCACGGCAATAACTAGATAGACCTCTGAGCGTTATATTTAAATTAGGTAACGTGTTTAAAATATCACGATAAAACATTTTTGAGAAATTAAGTTTGTTTCTAATACTATGTGAAATAGTAACATTTCGCTTTATTATTTTACCTATTTCTTTCTGCGTTTACACTCTCAACATCATACAAATCTGACAGGTATTTACTCGTACTTAGTAGTTTTTTTACATGTTGCTCTATCCACAAGTATAATTCCTGTCAGAACCTCAACACATATCCGATACAGATTTATTCCCTCAAAATAATCTGATACACAGGAAAAACTTAACCATTTCCAAATATCTAAATCGAAAATGATTAATTATCTGATACGAAAAAGACACTTAGAATTTGCATTTTTGTATTTAATAATTAAAAATTAGTTATAAATTAAATTAGTAAGTATTGTTTGGAACAGTAAACAGCCTTAAATCTTCGTCAGATAGTAGGCGGGCAAATAGAGCCTTCTCAAGACGGGGGGCGGGGCCAAGGTGCGCATAAGACGCTGGGCGGAGTGGGCGGGGCAAGACACAGGGCGGGGCATAAGTTTGGGACACAAAGTAGTTTGTACTACGTCAGTCATTTAGTTAAAGCACTGTTAGTCGAATTGTGTCTGTCAATAATAGTATGTAGACAAGTAGAATTAGGGAAAGCAAATTTAGCTAAAGAAGATGTACAAAATTTATAATAAATCTGGATTAAGAATATCTATTACAATATATTTGAGCCTTTTTGAGTAGACACTTTGAGCTGTGGGGTTCGGAAACCCACAATATTTTCCAAAACCTCCCGGAGCGCTTGGTTGACGTGACGCATGACATAAATATCTACCTACTACCATCTTTCTGGCTCAACGTATCAGCATTGCCACGCAGCGTGGTAATGCGGCTAGTGTGCTGGGCACGCTGCCCTCTGGTAGCGGGCTGGAGCACTTAGACTTTCTAAAAATGTTGTGCCCCATATTTTGCTATAGTTAGAAGTAGTATTTAAATTCAGATCTGTGATAATTGTGTGTGATTACAGAAAAAAATAATTAGAGTAAAATTATTATACTAATAAATGTACCCTACTTACGTATTCAAAAACTTCAGATTCAGATCTGTGATAGTTCATTACAGAACACAAAATTCAGATCTGTGATAGTTTATTACAGAAAAAAATAAAAATTAATTAAAGTTAAGGGACTATCCTCATTAATGTACCTACATATTTTTCTACTCTATTCCGCAGAAATCTTCATCCGCCGCGGTCGTGGTAAGCCACCAAGACATTGGTCACCTACTACGAACCAACCGGATATTTTAAGGTAAATATATGTACTTTTATACAAGAATAGTGGACGCCTGCGGCTTTACTTGCATTATTTCAGAATAAAAAGTAGCCTTTAACACTCATAAAACCTCATACTACCTAAATATCAAAAATCATGAAGATCCGTTCAGCCGTTTTTGTGTAATGAACGTTTAAATAAATAGATAGACAGAGACACAGATAAACATAAAAAATCTAGACATTGTTGGAATGTTTTCTGCTATCAGTTCAAAGTATCTCCAAACAATTTTTTTAATATCTTTAATGTTCAGACGTTCGACCTTCTTCAGCTTTATTAGTTATATGTATATATTAGATAGTCGTTTAATTATTATGTTGAAACAGATCCAGTGTTAATCCTACGGTTGCCTGGAAGAGATCGCTCTTAGCGATAAGGCCGCCATTTGTGGCATTAGTTTTAATTAATTTTCTTCCGTTTTGTATTAGGTACCTATGTTTTTTATGTGAGTGTCCAATAAAGTATCTATCTATCTATCTAATTAAGACCAGTTTGCATAACGACTCTTAAACCGTACCGTATCGTAATATATAAAAAAAAATTAACTTCGCAATTTTGTCGGTAAATGCATTTAAAAGTCTTTGGCAAGTGGCCTAAGGAAATGGATAAAATTTTAGCTGAAACGATTTGTAGCCTTAATTATATGAGGAAAGTCATATTTTTTTTACTAAACTAAAGACACGGTAATGTATCTTGAGATAAAACGTTGAATAGTTACTAGGTAACATATTTTCTCTTTTAAGGTTTCTAGATACAATATAACGCTATACATACTTGTTCAGGTATTGGTTCCTATTGTTCAAATAAAAAAATATCTTTATTGGACAAAATGCCTTATCATGCTCAACAAGAAACGTACATAGAAAAAAAAACTTTTCATTACATTCATGTGAAGGTCCCACGCCGTACGTTCTGAAGATGGGTGTCATTACACCTGAAACGCGTAAACATACGTTAAACGTGAGTGAAAACCGTAATAGTTACATATTGATAAATGTGAAGTATAAATGAATTTACAAGTCCATAAATACTAAAAATATCAATAAAATGGTCAAAACAAGTCAACTTGAAGTGCAGGCAGATAAAATAGACGCTCATATCTCCCGACTTCCGCTCGATAGCAACTTCCGGCGATAGTCGCGACCTCTAGCTCTTGGGAGACAAAGTAGCGAGTACCTACTGTATACAGAGATATTATGACAAAAATACAACTAAATATCACGTAACTATACCTACTACATAGTATAAAATGCAGCAAAGTTGCTTTCCGCAACTTTGCTGCATTTTATATTTATATTTATATCCCTGTCTGTATGTATGCTAAGATCTTAAAAGTACACAACACATTTAGAGACAGCTAAAAAATATGCAAGCGTTTTATAATATAGTTTGCAGGTGTAATAAAAAAATAAAGTGACGTATGTACTAATTGTAAAATAAAAATAAAATAATAGGAGTTTAAAAATAATAATAATAAATAATAAAACCAATAAAATCTCACGGATGAAAATGATGGATCTATTGGATGTATTTTCGATGACTGACACCCACGGAGACGCAGATATGGCCGGACTTAGCTCCATAATCTGAAAAATAAAATAATGCTAATATTATAAATGCTTAGAATTTAACGGAACATACCTAATAATATAAACTACTCTCAAGTACAATCAATTAATTATGATTTATGACAGTTATATGTAGTTATTGTAACGAATTTCTCCAACTACCTTGATGTACCAATTTAAAGTTTTTTCTTCATATTATCTGGTTTATATTATTAAACACAAGCAAAAAAATAAACAACACACAATACCATAAAGTTTCCTTACAAAAATGAATAAAAATCTCTTTATACGCAGATCTGAATAAAGCATCTTTCAAGCAAAAACTCAACAAACCTCCACGAAATTAAACGTTCCACGTATCATTACTTAAGCTTACTCTTTTAGCACCGACTGAATAGAAACTACTTCGAAACGGTTTAGAAAAAAGAATATGACGAAAAAAAAGAAAAGTCACGCATCGCGTTTCATTGTACGCAGACACGCTGGAGGTGGATCTCATTAAGAGACGGGTCGAATTAAGAACGGGGCCCGATGGAGCGCAGTCTTAGCGATCATTACGTGGAACGGGACGCTTTTCATGTTTCACGGCTTAGATTTTTGCATATATATTTTTTTTGTTTTTCTTTGAATGTTTGAAGGATGGGATAGTACTAGTAGTTATCTTAATTATGATTTTGACCCTCATAAGTTGATCTGTTAATGAGCTATTTAGATGTCTACAAGTTCAAAATTTATTCAAATTTAAATCGACAAAAAGATGTGAGATAATCAAACAATTAGATGATTAGGAATGTGTGCTTTTTGACACACATATCATACATGCATACATACATAGAATAAAAAAATATTATTGACATATTGACCTAAATTCTAATAAAGTAAGTAGTATATTTTTTATATCTTTGAATTCCTTTTTCCATGCAAAATAGCTCAGTTTTCATAAAACTATGAAAATAAACCGTTTTATAAAAGAAGAGCTCTCAGCCCTCAAGTGTCGTGAGTGAGTTGGCCAAAGACGGTGTAATGTGTCGCGGGCGTTAATGTGTAAACTTTGTAAATTCTTCGCGTTTTACCAAGCGTGGCGCTAGTGGGTAGTTGCAGGGTAATATGTGAGGATATACGGGAGAATTTTGTGGGCGTTGTTGCTGCGTTTAAATGACTGATTAGGTGCAGAAGAATTACGAAAAAAAAAGCAATAATATCATATAAACCATATTTTAAACAATGTCTAACATAAGCATAGGACTCGCGTTGTGTTCGTTGTTTGTATTTTTTTATTATTTTAAAATCAGATAGTAAAATGAAAATATGTTCCACGTGTAAGCTTGCTAAAAATTTTATTGAAATTGTTAACGAGACAGAATTATATAAACTTCACGTTAGTTATTGTACGTTAAAAATAATCAAGACGAAACATTAATTACTTAACTAACAATATAATTGAACTAAGGTTAAGCTATTAGTTAACAGATACACATTTTATTTATTTTATTTTATTGGTAATATGTCAGGATTACATTATAAGTTATATTAGAAAACCAATTGTTATCTATATTTAAAAAAAAACGCCTTACCTCCTCACCGTATATCCTCCCGTATGTTTCCGCCCACACCTCGACATTCAATTTACGCGCTGTCTCGCGAACAATTCACGCCCCGCGCGAACTTGGCTCCTTGCGTGAGACGTTGCTTTGTGAAAGGACGCAAGTCAGCGTGCTTTGTGCAGCAGTGTGAAAGTCTGGAAGAGTTGGGGTTATTGGTGGGGAATAGTTTTATAAATACCCATAAAGTTTTCTTCTAACAATTTTGGTAAACTAACTGTGGTGCGAAACGCGTTAATCGAGTCAAAGAGTAGCCAATCAAAAAAAACCTGGATAGTATTTAACTCCTCACCAAATTTAATTGAAATAGGTTCAACTGTTTAACCGCTAAGAAAGAATAAACATACACACTCACGCATTCACAAACGTTTAATATATTTAGAATTATTTTCAGGTTACAAAAAAACTCAAATGCACTTTGGTACAATAACCTCGACCAATTTGGTACAATAACCAGTAAGAAATATCATACAATACATATATAACAAAACTAACACTTTCAAACTAACAAAATTGGACATATAACTTTATACACACTTTATAAGAACACTTAAAAGTAATTTTCTTCAGCATACCAACTTTCTCATAAACAGAATTCAGATATAATTTAGTATTTTTGTCTAGATACCATTCCCCTGCTATCTAGTACTTGAAAGACTGTTACCTTCTGTCGAGTCTTTAATGCCTCCGTAATGGAGAGCCGACTTCGTCTTTGAAGCTTCTATAAAATGCGGAACTGAGCTTTCAGCTTGCAGCTTTTAGAGGTAGGGAGATTATTTAACAAAGATTAATATGAGACTGATTTTCGATCAATAAAATGTAAAGAAACATTAGTCGACTGAATTCGTGGTAGGTTAAGATCTAGGATTGATTTATGATGATATATTAACATTTTTTTATTAGTTTTTATAGATTTGTATAGATACCATTTCCCTGCTATTTAAGACTGTTACCTTCCCTCGAGTCTTATATAAAATTCTAGCAAACTGTGCTTTCAGCTTGCAGCTTTTAGAGGCACGGATATTGGAGGGGTTTTATGTAGGTAACACGATCTTCAAAGCGAGAGTGAATCGGTTCTTACTGGGTAAGCACGTTCCATCCTAGACCGTAATGATTGCTTACCATCAGGCAAATTACGGTCAAGTGCAAACAGATTTCTTGTAAAAAAAAACAGTCAAATAAAATACCTACCTACTGATTTTGGGTCAATAAAATGTATAGAAACATAAGATCTAAGATTTTTCGTTGAGTATTTTGTAACATAGATAAATAAACAAGTGATTTTGATAACAAATGATAGTGCAATTTTTTTTATAATAATAAAAAGAAACAAGGAAAGAAAATCTAAACATACTGCTTCTAACTACAACATAAAAAGGCAACGAACGAACGAACGATTCAATTAGTGGTAGGCTAAGATTTAGGATCGAATCGATTCATTTGTGATTATTCATGTGTGAGTTTTGTTTTGTCTTTCAAGGTGCTCAGATCAATTATAATTTTATTATTTTTGAAACATGAGACTTACAATTTTCCACTGCATAAGTCACTTATTGCTCTTATATAGCTACCAGATAAATTATGATAAGTATGTACAAAATCTACTAATACAAAATAAAATATTGTTGATTCCTGACGCTGATGGAAATGACACACCATATTATATTTACACACGCATGTTCATAAAATATTTTTTTCTTTTCCAAACAATCACATACAATACCTAAACATATGATAACTTTATGCGTGTGAGCAGCACCGTAACGCTCTCCTATTGGCCAGCGAGCGCCAGTACTGCTACTTCCGTTTCCTGAAGTCACGGCAATTACGTCGTTAAGGTTGCTACACCTGTGTATAAGCCTCGATTGAATTTGAAAAGGTTCAAATGTTAATTATAGTGCTTGGGTGTGGGAATCACTGGGTTTGTCTGGCTAGACAATAAGTGATGCGATTGTGCGCTAAACAATGGAATGTAATTTTGTATTATGTTTGCTGACAGGACTTGTGTGGTTGGTGTATGAAAGATCTTATCAAGAAAATGTACTTGCAGAGTTGTGATTTACATTACTTTTGTATATATTATGATACATAGCAGCAATATAACAGCTTACGGGGTTCTGACTTTTACTACTGTTATCGTTTTTGTAATTCTCATTTGCCTGTCATAAATAGAATAGCTTCAATAACAAACTGATTACGAGTATCATCAACTGCCACCACGGTCAATCCTTTGATGGGTGACCGGTACACAAAGAAAAAGTAACATTTGAGTACATTTAGATGCTTTTAGTTTGCCAGCCTTATAAAAACGCACTGAAGACAAATACATATATACTATTAAACTACAATTAAAATCTAGGTCACTTGAGATTCCTTTACCAAATTAATTAGTAAAGACCACAAAACAGGAGTTTTCATCAGCATCTTGGGCGAGCGGTGTGAAACCTATATAGGCAATCACATACGTGGTCGGATTGGAATTTGCTAATCTAACTTACGCAGATCTTGGGTAGGAGGGTGGTGGTTGGTTCATTCTAGAGTAATTATTTCCTATAATTTTATTAAACAACATTTTTAGCTACTATTAACATCGGTCACTAACTAACCCCAAAAACTATAATATTTCTAAAATTTTGTACGAAATGCATTGTGAGAACCTTTAATTTAACCTCTAAATTTAGAAAAAATATTTTTTAGTTCAAATGATTAACATATACACATACATATGTTTATTTTAACAGGGCAATATCAACATTATGGCGTCTCAAATAATAAAATAATTCTTCGATTATTCGAATTAATTCGAATTAATTATTTAATACAAAAGTACTTTTGTATTAAAACTTGTTAAAAACTTTGTGTCACACTTTTATTTCAATGGGATAACCTTAATTCAATTTTTCATAATACATTATAGCATCGATTGTTAAATATTTTTGGTTTAAGTGTCGATTTTCAATTTAATTGTTCATCTATTAGAAAAAAGCTAATCTCGCGTGGCCCACTTATTATGTTAGTTAAATAATAGTAAAGTATAATTGGTGTGCAAGACCTGCATTTCCTATACAAGTATTATGCTTAACTTAACCATAACTTAACATGCGTTACCCTCTTTTAAGCACAATGGGGCAGGCGTAAGTCACTGCGCCATCTGCCGAAAGCACCTGGCCTGTTGGTAACTTAGGGTTGTTGACTTGACTTTGTGGTCCTAAGTTATTGTTAAGTGATATATGGAAATTATTGCAATTGAAATTAACATTTATATTGACTGATGTTTATGTACCCAAGTTGATGTCAAGTTTGTAATTATGCTAGTGGTGTTATACGGGTTTGCTCCCATTGATTTGGTATAACTGTGACCTAGAACCCTTTTTTGATTTTATACTATCTGTCTAAAATTCTTGCAAATCTGTCATTTCATAGTAGAGCTGGATAGGAACAACCAGACGAGTAAAATGCGTTTTTCGTATGATTAGTATATATATTATTATATAGATTAGTAATACCAGACAAGGTATTCAGTATTACAAAGGCAATTTATGATTAAGCTAGTGGGTGCTCGCGGCTTCGCTCGCATTAAGAAGTAAAACTTGCATCCCTATTTAACCCCTTTAAAAGTGGCATTTCCAAAAATCCTTTCTTAGCGGATGCCTACGTCATAACATCTACCTTCATTCCAGATTTCAGCCCGATCCGTCCAGTGGTTTGGGCTGTGCGTTGATAGATCACTATATCAGTCAATCAGTCAGTTAGTCACCTTTGAGTTTTATATATTTAGATTTCGTACTACATCCTACTTTGCCTACCTTGGGCCACTTTGTCGCTTGTGTCGATATTGCTCTGTCCGATATAAAAAAATAAATAAAAAGACCGTTTTATAAAACTTTACTCTCATCGTATTGTCTCTCCGACAGATGGCGTGGTGTAGAGTTACCTCTATTTGATAAGTACGAGCCTATCTCATTACGGCGGTCAAATGAAGACGCTGTGTGCTTTGAGGTTGTGACCCTGGAGTACAAATAATGAAGGGGCATGTAATTTTGGCTTGAGGACTGTGTCATTTGATGAAGGGTTTAGTTAAACATAAACATAAACATATTTATTGCAAAAACTTTACATTGTACATAGAAATTAAGGCTCTGCCTTCTGCTTTAGTTAACAACTGTGTTGCAGAAGGCAAGGTCTTCCAGTGGAACATTACTTAGATGTTTTACAATTTATACTTTGCTATTAATATATAGGTATTATAATGAACCTTAAAAAAAAGTTAAAACAACATTCAAAAGTTTGTATTTTTAAAGGTTTGTATATTGCCCATATTTGTGAAATATAGTTGTTGCGTATTATGAATGTGTGTATGTATAATAATGTATACGTGCGTGTATATGTGTGTGTGTGTGTGTGTGTGTGTGTGTGTGTGTGTATGTGTGTATGCGTACGTGCGTGCGTGGGATTATGAATGCTATGATGATTGTTTGTTCGATTTCTTACATTACATAATATTTTTCAAACAATTTTTCTGTATTATCATAGTTCAGCATGCCTTACCATTTAACTATTACAAGTTTTAGTTGATTAATAACATCCCTTATTTCTGTATCAGACCTCGATAAATAAACCAAATAAATGTAAAGCAACTTTAACAACTATGTACTATCTTGTGTATGAATATAAACATAACATATCTCAAATATGAATAACTGATTTTAATAAAACATAGTAAGATCGATAATCATAAATTATATACTTCGCGATATTTTATATGTTAGGTTTACTTTTAGAAGGAAATGTACATCTCTAAGTTTAGCTATATTGTTATTTTAAGTTAGTATTAGTACATTTTTAGTTTTTAAGTTCACTAAACTAAAAATGTACTATATAACAATAAATAAAAAAAGGTAAACATATACATACATATAAACATACATACAACCTATAAAATGCCTGAAAGCCTGAATAAATTAGTTATTATACGATTCCGATGATATTTAATCATGTATTTATTTTATTTTACATGAGACAGGCTCACGTTTGACTAACTTGTTTGAAAAACTTGTCCTTTCTAAAGTATATTGGTGTGTTTCTTCTCTAATCAGATCAGACTAAGCTGAATCCTATATAATAAAGAAAAAAATGTCCTCGTAAAGTAGAGAAAGTCTTTTCCAAATCCTATACAAAAAAGAAAAAAAGCGTCCACAAAAATAAAATAACAATATTGAGAAGCCTCGCGCGCGCCATCGCTCCAGGTGTGCGTGCGTCCCCTCTGTCATCATAATAATACTTATTATTACAACTCCTTATTATTTCTTGTTTTAATTGTGCCCTTACTTGCCTTTTACTCCTTTTGTTCGAGTTTAATGGTTGTTATTGTTTTGAATACTTTTTTAATGCGAGACGCGTGGCTGCGTCTGCAAGATTTTATTTTTTTAATGGGTAATTTTAAAGCGTTTTTGTTGCGCTGTTGAAAATGAAATGGAGTGGTATTTTTAGTTATGCTTAAACTAATATGAAATTCACACACAACACCTAAAATTGTAGTATAATGGTATATCTTTTGACTTAGGTTCATCTAACTTATTTAAATAAATAAATAAATAAATATTCCGGGACATTGCACACAGCGCCATCTAGCCATTAATTTGATTGTAATTGCCTAATATAACATATGGATAGTTCTATATGTTCTCTGTTTTCCTCATTAATGCAAAAGATTAATTAAATGTGTGTTTAAAAGTAACAATCTTGTGTAGAAATATCATAAACGATTTTATAAACAAAAACATAGTTACTTACAACATATATTAAGTTTTGTGAAATATTAATTTAAAACTTACATAATATATGTTTATTTTCATGAAAAATTATGTCACAGAAATGTTATGTTAAAATTTCAAACATCTGTTCCTATAAAATTATCAATTAGATACAAAGAGGGTGGGAAAATATTTAAGAGTCCTTAAAAGACCACCGACGTTCTTTGAACAAGTCTTTAAGAGGGATGTTAAGATAAACGTCCTCAAGTCACGCTACAGGGCTGTCCATTATTTTAAATCATATTTTTTTGAAAAATTAAATAAACTGAAATCAAAATATAAGTGTATGAATTCAGAGAATCTGAGAATTAAAAACACTGACCATAACAAAATTAATTAAAATTTAATAAAAATCGGCTTAAATATGATACATTTTAAGGCCAAGACTCCAAAATACATATGTAAATGAAAAATCACCTCTGTTATATGATAAAAAAAAATACATAGAGATACAAATTAACACCTTCCTGTACTCATCACACAAATCAAGACACCTCAAACACAATCACAAGACCGTTTATCGAGACCAGACAAGCCAATATATCCCAAACTACCCTCAAAACAATCAATTTCCCTAGCAAAGAAAACAACCTTACAAATAAGTGCTTAATCTACCCCAGTGTTTTACCAAGGTTGCGTGTCCAGGATCAAATACGCAGGTAAACAAGTGTTAACAAATGTAAACAAGTGTAAACAAAACAAATGAACCGCAATTGCGTGACAGCCCTGGAGGCCCTTAACCCCTGCTCCTTGCAAGACGGTGTAAACAAGCCGCTTGGGAATGAGGCGGGGTTGTATTCTAAGCGATAAGCGAGCTATAGGCATTTCAAGCTCAAAACATGTGTATTGTACGTAATGTTTCTACAAATATTTAATTAATCGCGTATCACATTCTTATACGTTCACATACGTCTAAGCGACATCTAGAGAATGAATGATGATGAAATTTTGTATTTCAAGAACATTTTTCTCTCATCCAATGTTAAAGTGAGCACGTTTAAACTAAGAAAATAAAAAATAAACTGAAAGTCATAGATAGATCCAAGTCATAGTCCAAGAAAAACCTGTACACAGTTCAGTAGTACAGTTTTTAAGAATGATAAATTGTTACTTGATCTTGTAAATAAACATGTTTCTCTGTTTTAACAGCTAACAAAGTTATATGTATGTACATACTTGGTAGCAATGCCCGCCAACACTCGCACCACACCTTACTATTTAAGTGGGTGTTTTCCGCTCTACGAAGCGCGACATGTGCGCCTTAAGACGTTCATTATGACGCTTTACGGTATGATTTGTTTTTGATTAACCCTATGTTGCTTTGTTAATTGAATGGACATAAATATAAAGCTGTTGGTAGAAAAGAACTAAATTGTTTAGTTGATTTTTTATATTCATGTGGGTAATAACTTCATTATATTAAGTTTTGTCATTATATTAATTTTGTCTTTGTACCTTTGACTGTAAAAGATTTGAATAACTTCTCTGAACCAAAGATCAAAAATAATAATTGTATACTAAATTCACGCTTACCAAACACTGCAAAATAGATAATATCTTAATAAAAAATCTAATTATACATTACAAAAACCAAAAAATCACTTTAAAAAACACAAAAGCAGAAAATCAAAACAAAAACAGATAAAACACCTTGTCGATCATTTTTTGCGAATATTTGGCTAAGTGCTGGCAACTTATGGTGTAGGTGCAAAAAATGGAAGCATTTGGCAGCGCGTGCGCAACACACCTTTACCGACATTTGTGGATGAATGAGAATCATGAATGAATCGGGATCTGCTCTTTAGATATGGATATTGGCAATCGGTTATACAAAAAAAAACAAATGTATATTTTATCTCTATACGCTTCTGTTTTGAAGTAACATTACATAATTTTATATTTCCTCAAGGAAAAAATGAAGGATAGATGAAAATGTAACGTTTGAATCATTTATTAAAGATTAACTTAATTTTATCTTTTTTTTACCTGGGATAGGTTTAGGTTTGACTACAGCCTTCAAATCTTTAAATGATATTCAAGTATGTTTTCTTCTACATATTAGCATTCAATTATTTAGTGTCAAATTTCTAAAGCCTCCGACAACAAACAACCAGGCCCTATATTTTAACGAATCATCCGATTCACAACAGCACCAATGTGGTACGCCACTTTTTGAACACCCATCCAAGAACTGCTCACATTGCCAATTACTTAACATTGGTATTTGCTGTCCTTTCTCTCAAATTCAAGCATACATTTTCATGATAATTATTAAATATATTTCTCATAAAAATACCCTCACATTAAAAACTACCAGGAAACCAAATTCAACTCAAAGTAAAGTTGAAAAGTAATATTTGTTGACATATGAAACAGGAACACATTGCCTCGAACAGAAGGCACTTCAAAGGGCAATGAACTCTGCCTTAAGGGCTAACATTTGGGCATTTTCTTATCAATTAGAAATGGTATCGAAGCCGTGGTAGTTAGTTTTTTATCAGAGATTAATTATAGCTTTACTTTCCATAGTTTATTGACCTAAACGGAATACCAAAACGTCACGAACTCTTTAGAGATGAAAAACAGGATTTTATCTGAAATCCATTCCTATTGGACAATGTCTTATGGTTTTTTCTATCAAGTTAATTGTATCACTTTTATAAATTGTTATTATGTAAATGGTATTATTACTAAATAATTAGAAACTGATTTAATTAGATACATAAAACAAACTGTAAACCAAAAACAATATATGATATAGACAATATACTTAACAATTTAAACAAATAATTCACATCCTTTTCATTCACCATTATTTATTAATTAATTGATTTGAATCTCCGCCTTCCGGTGAAAGTAAATTTAAGTAATTGATCTACTTGTTAATCTATTTCATTTCCTCTCGACTTTCTAGCCCTCTGAGAGGGATAGCCCTCTTTAAACTTTCTCGTCTTATCTATTGTATCTATATATTAATAACTTTGAAATTGACCCATGGGAAAATGTATAAATCAAGTGAGACAACGCTTACCACAAATATCAAAAAAACAATAGAAATCATGCAAATTCACACGCATCAGTATTCTAGACCCAAAAGCACGGGCAATGAACAAAATTTATTAAAAACTACTAATAGGTACGTATCTCACCACAATCGTTAATTTATAGACAATTTTCAATTGGAAGAGGAATAATAGGTGAAACTGGATAGCCTTGAAAAAAAATGTAGTCTCTTAAAAATCGACATTATTGTATAGATAAACATACTATTACATACTTAACGAGACAATTCTAAGCACAGTTAAAAAAAGAATACTTATATTCTAAATTCAAACGCAACACTAAATTCCACAGCCAAAAGCGCGGGCAGCGAAAAAAAACAACATACAGCAGAATTGCTCATAACAGAACAATCGGTGAAAGTTGGTGCTTCGAACAAAAGTGCGGTCGCACAAAGAGACTAATCATTCCGTATGTGCGTACATGGCCCCGTTTTGAACAATGTCTGCGGGCTGATTAAGAGGATTGTCTCCTACGATATTAAAACGCTGTCTTTACTCTTTACTGGGACGTGTAGTGTAGCACTTTATACTTTAGCTAAGTAGAGATGTGGCTTGGATTAGAGCTTGTGTGGGATTAGAGATGGAAGTAGTTCTAGATTGTTATGTGATTTGTGGTTTAGATTTTGGTGTTGAAATTAGGTAGCTAATTAGTGATTGTAGAAAAAAAAATATATCATCATCAGTACATACGAGTAAATATGGTATAGACACTTTAAACACAAAGAACATCATGGAAAAAGTATGAAATTACTATATAGTGGCAAATTTTATTAAGTTACGAATATCCGTATTTTATTCTCATATGTAAGGTTTTTTGTCATCCTTAACATTCTACATATCAAAATCGAACAGATTAAAAAAAAAATAAACAACTCTCAAAATGTGTTCCGGAGAACCCTATTATGTACTTATTTACAACTATAACAGCAAAGCACTCTTTATTGAATCCCATTAGTCATTCATAACCTGTATCTACCAATAAGATAACACACAGTTTGAATCTAAATCTAATTACCACCACACAAGCATCAATAAACCACAACCAAAGAGTAGCGGATTTGTTCTTATTGCGGCGGCGGAACAAAAACCCGTGACGTCACATAGGAAAGACTTGCTTACAAAAAACACAATAAAGTTACAATGTAAACAAGTTACTGTACTTGAGAGGCTCATTATGCCGCAGATGCGGTATTAGCCGGATGGCTCGTTTGAGCCGAGCCGCTTGAGCCGAGCGAGCACAGAGCATGGAGAGGCAGACGGAGAACTTGCGAAATGTGGATAAAAAAACGAAACATAAAATATAAGACACTTTTTTTCGTATCACGTATTTATCTTATTATTTATCTTTACCAAGTACGTATTTTGCACCAAGTCGTGGATATAAAGCCCGGAAAAAATATAAGTAACTCTTTTATTGTATGGCGAGCCCGTGAAATTATTAAGATAAGTTTACCAAGTGGAGCGCAAATTTGAGACATCAGAGTTGGCCACTGTCATACGAACTTACTTTACTTATGTTATCAAAAGACATAAACTGTACCTCAACTTAATCGAATAGAAAATACATTGAATATACTATTATAAATCGAAACACGTAAATAGTAAATTTGTATGAAGGTGGTCAATTCTGTTGCTGACAGTTTTTCACGTGGCTTATCGACTGTTGTAAGTTCTACGACAAATATCTGAAGCTAGATTCTTACTTGGTTTTAATTATTATTTTTATAAATAATAGTAATAAACGCATTACGAGTAAATAAAAATAAAAAACACGAGTGTCGAAATAAAAACCTCCTCCATTTTCGTTTAAAAAAACCCTAACATCATGTGAAGCTTTTCCCTCTGCAATATTCCGCGTTCATCGGCGGCTGAGCCATGGCTGGCTGAGTCTACCGAGTCGACTTTAAAACAGACACTGGATGCCTTTGTTTAACCTATTTCGGTTTAGATTACGCTTTTACACTGATGAGAGCTTAATTAATATGATGTGTTTGCTAATTATGCTGGCTTTTATTTTATAAGGAGATGAGGATTTCTTTTAGAAGTAAAGTACTACAGATTTGCTAGCTAAAACATAATTCAACCTTTTTTATATAAATTGTCAATGGGTATACAAAATAGTGCGAAACTTTAATCTAGTGCGGAATAATTGCGTTTGTCCTAATGCAAACAGTAAATAAATGAATTGATATCCTCAATTTGCATATTAACAAGTTTCATTAAGGGAAGACCAATCAAGCCTAAGCCTAATTTCCAATGCTGAAGAACGTATAAGATTAGATAGAATAATATTCAGCTTGCAATTTCAACAACGTCCTCCATCGAACATTATCCAAAGTAAGGAAGTAAGAAATATAAAAAAACAAAACTGAGCTAATAATGTTTACATCATTGCATTGCCTTATTTTTCTTTACATTTCCAATATTGAAGTAATACTCAATCCGTAATGTTGAAGAAGTAATCCCGCTGGGACGTCCCGTCGATTCGCAATGACTAGAAAACAAGAACCTCGATCTATGATCCGATTACACATTGTAACAATGCATTGTTCCATTTCAAAAATCGAATGCCGTGTCCTTTTTTCGAAAGCCTGTTCGTAGACGGAGGTTTGATTATTTCATTTTCTTTTGTCTATGCCTGAATGCATTGAGTATGGAACTTTTTTGAAGAGTTTTCGTGTCGTGATGTTTTATTTGTACACATAATTAATGGCGACTGTTTTGTTTTTTTTTGTGATTGAGTCGTGGATTGTTTATGAATCTGGTCAATTTTGTTGTACTGTACAGTGAAAATGTGTATGATTATAAAAGCTTAAAATGATGCTTAAAAAATCATAAAATAAATTAAATCACATCATTTTTTCAATTACAGAGCACACATTCCATTAACATGGTACAAGCGAGGAGCGTAATGCGTAATATACAGTCTTGTTCTCAATTATACATTCTATATTATATATTCTGTGATTTAATATTATTTCTATAAGAATGACAAACACTACACGTATAGTACTTATCTGATTTTAGTAAAAAAATAAGAACACATAGTCTGACTGACATTTTAAAATTACTTAAAAACAAGCTAATAAAAAATTGTGAAATTTATTGGGTTTCAACGTGCATTTTTCCCAAGGAATATTATTATTTTCATCACTAGATCAAAATACACAATTGAATGAATCGTTTCGTATGGGATCAGCACAAATCATTTTAGATCTTAGATTAATCGCTTACCTTGTAAGTCGAATAATTGGTAAAACACAAACCCATCTGATATAAAAAAAACTGTTAAAATAAATCGCTCACCGCTCTTTCCGTGCCCCACAAGAAATGGCAGGAAGCAACGCTCTCTAGCCACAAAAGAGATGCGCGGAAACATATAATTATGATATCACGTGACGGAACTGAAGAAGAATGGAAGACAAGTGTTGCACTTGCTGTTTCCTTCGCTAAATAATGACGTGTTATGTTATGTTATAAAACATAACCTGATTTTAGGAAGACCTGCTTGTATTTCCGTTTTGGAGGTTGTTCTTGGTGTTTTTTACAGCTGGGACCAAAACCTGTCCTGTAATTTATTTTATTTTTAGTTATGATTATTTTCAGATATATATATTTTTTTGGCTTATTGTTTTTTTTATGTTAACACGTTTGAGCCGGTATGATAAAAGAGAATATATGAAATTTTAAGTGAAAAATGGCTCAAAACAAATCTTCGGAAATACATCGCGTCGCGAGGCACCGGACTTCAGCTATTCTATTTTCTAAATCTAATCGTCAAAATAGTTTTTTTTAATGAATTACTTTGGACGCAACTTAATTTTTAATGAACCGTAATCTCATTTTATCAATTCCTGGTATCTAGTTATTTTCTTCCCTTCATTTTCATCAATTTCCCAGTAAAGTAAAGGTATGTACATATTAATACAGGGGTTATGTATAGGTAACTATAAGCGGTTCCGTTTCCGTTGTTCCCCCTTTATGATTTCCCGCGTTTCCTCAACAATCAAATCATTACACCTGTGGAAAGTAGGGATAGGAAATTAATCATGGGAAATGTAAATAACATGTTTTCCGAGACATAAATTAATTATTTTTATTGAGAGAATTATTGTGAAATGAAAGCCTTTGCTGAGTTATGAAGAGTCTGGATAAAAACAGAAACGTCTTAGAAATATAAAACTGCTCTTTGAACTTAAAATAAATTGATAAAGTACTGAAGAATAATAAGACAAGTTTAAATAAATCTATCCTTTTTAATGCTATCTTTATAATATTTGAATTAAAAAAAAACTATGGACCTAAACTGATTTTAATAGGACTTCCTAAGAATGAAATCTTATTTGCTAATGTTACAAATAAGTTCAGGAAAGTAAAATAACTTTTAATATAGTATTTTACAAACTTTCAACTGTATAATATTATAGTTCATAATATTTCCTTGCTCAAAATACCTACTTAGCGGGATTGAGGTAGTGACAGGAGTGTATTTGTTAGTGGGTTGATAAATTGTTCAGAATAATAACGGTTTTATAAGGTGTTTTTTTTTTTATTATAATTATTTAATATAACATACTACCACTACAAGTCTGCAATGCGTGACTGTGTCCGGAAGCGGGCAGCGCTTTACGTTTCCGGCGACAGTATCGCGATCTTAGCCACGTGCTTACCTGCTAATTGCTTAACGCTTACTTGGTAACTGCTTAGCAGTTAGCGAGTAGCAAGATAGCAGTGCTATTTGTTAGTGAGTCGATTAATCGCTTAGTCAGGTTGTAAAAATTTGCATAAAATAGATGTACAAAATATTGTGTGGTTTTCTAATAAGATGATGCTTAGTCCAATACGAGTACAACTACATAGTATATGATTTGGGTTATTGTAAGGAATTACGGTATACTTTATTTTAGTTATATTAAGTAGGTAAATGTGTTTGTAGTTTGTAGGTACTTTTTAATACTGGACTGTAAAGCATTTGAAAACTTTACTTGAAGCGACGACGTCCTCACAAATACACTTAATTTTCAGTGACTACTGTTCACTTCACAAGGAAGATTCTCTTCTCTATTTTTGTTACAAAAGAAAAAAAATATTCGTATTAAAAACCAATATTTTTATTGATCAATAAACGATACAAAAAATAACATAAGTGTGCGATTAAATACCCGTCCAATGATCGTTTAAGGGTTAACAACAAATGTCACGCTCTTCAGACCACCCTCTAGCAGATGGTGCTCAGATACAACGCGGATTTACTGAACAGATGATTGTTATAGGTATATCAGGAGGTATTAAACAAAATATGGATGAATGTACTTCTTATTGCATTGTAACAAGTAAATTAATGTAAATAGTTATTAGTTGCAGACAGTTTCCAACATATTATATTAAAAAGTTAAAAGCTAAAATATTTTTTTCAATTAGAATAATTTTAAGTACACTTCTGGGCGAAATATATATAATATATGTATAGGTAAGACATTATAACACTTACACATAGCTTTTAACGGTGAGCTCTAATTAGGAATTAAATTTAAAAGGTATATACGTAATTAAGGCTCACCGTATAAATTCCTCGATTTATAAAACATGTTTTTATTTTAATTATTCGTTATTTAAAAACTTAGGTTTTATAACAACAGAAAAGTTGCGAATTACAAAAATACAGTAACGCCAACAAACTTCAACAACTAGCGTTAATTATGCATATTAAAACTTTTTTCCTACCACGTTTCTACTTGTTTCCACGATCATTAATAAATTAATATTAAAAATATTTACGGCACTCCATCCAAGGTTGTCAGTGATTGTATATCAGTGTGCCACGATCTGCATTAATCGATTGTACGAGTATTTGGCCTCACGCGACTATTTCATTTAGATAGTGTTGTCTTCAAGTCGAGAGTAAACCGGTTTCTTCTAGGCAAGCGCGCTAGATTGTAGATTATAACGTTGCTTAACATCAGGCAAGTTGTAGTCAAGCGTAAGCCTATATCATGTAAAAAAAAGATAAGTACCCCTATTTTATTAAATCTTAAAATGCAAGGGATGATGTGGTTAGTGATGAAATTAATTTTTATGGATTGTATAGTAAATGTAATAAGATTACTAAATACCAAAAATAAGTGTATGATTGTAGTGCTTCTAATAATTTAAATTAGATAAATCAAGTACAAATTAAAATAATTTATTTTGCAAACCATGGGTAAGTTGTACACATATGTTATTTCAAGTTATATAAAGCGCGTCATGTCTTAACCAACTATGGTATGCAAAATTTTTACAAACATAGTATGTGTACAACTTTCCCATGTTTTGCATAATAAATGGATTGTATTTGAATTATCTAATAAGTTCTAATATTAATTATAAGAGCCACTACAATCAGATGATATGTTTGAGTAGCTGATATTTATTTGCATATCTTCTAGAAAAGCGTGCGACATGGTATTTTCTAAAAATGGTAAACTTTCTTATATCTGTCAAGTTTGCATTTGCCCAGCTATGCAAGATGGAGTTTTTTTTATAAAATTAAACATGCTCCACATTTTACCCATATCAATAAGAACTTACTTCCAAAATTCGTTGCAATCAAGAATGGCACGAGCAAAAAATCTCATTTATAGAATAGCATGCGGGCAACATATGTCAGCAAGGTGTTCTTACAAAAGCAAGATAAATCTGAACACGGATAAAATTTGAACTGTCTTCTGACTGGAATATGATTCTATAAGTTTAAGCGCGCGTAGCTCAGATGGCAGAGCCAATTGCATGCGATTACATATGTTAAGCAAATATCGACGCGGTCAGTTCTTGGATGGGTGACCATTCTTGGGTGGCTGTTCGTACGCACGTCATTTGTTAAGCCATGTGAGAGGCCCTTAGGACGGCTTGATTAATTATCTACACCAGAGTTGGCCACTCTCATTCGATAAGAAGAAGAAGTAGGAAAGTGCTGCCACTAGTCACAAGAAAATTTATCTTGTTAAAGCATCTACAAAAGCTATCTAAAATATTAAACTCTTCTAGCGAAAGGTGCAAATTCTGAAGTAGGTCACTCGGCGGTTTTTGTGACCCTTTCTTATGGCAACATCTTTGATCTTGTCTTACCTGCGATTTTACATAAAAAATGGGAACCGGATGTGCATTGATAAAGTTCAGAGTAACAAATTTGGTAATGTATGTCTATAGTTATTTGTCGGATTCGGTACTTTACTAAACGCTCTCAAACTTATATTAAGAAAGAAAGCTTGAAAATGTAAATTACATTCATTACTAGTGAACAACCGTGGCTTCGCTCGCATTATTTAACTACGTACCAAAAATCATTATGATCCGTTCTGCCGCTTTTGCGTGATGAGCGTTTAAATAAACCAAGACACCGATAAACAGACAAAATTTCTAGAAATTGTTGTCAACGTGTTCTATTATCAATTCTAAGTATCTAATTTTTATAATATCTTCAATGTTGAGACTTTCGACCCTCTTCAACTTAATTAAATGGTATGTATAGATAAATTGTATGCCCAGTGTTAGATACAGTCATAGACAACATAACCGTAACTCCAATGAATAGTATTTTTTTCCAAAAGTTAGAAAACTTTTAAAGCACCCAACATAGAAACACCTTACAATAGTATACAAACCATCACTTAAAATGTTATTCAACTTCATATTTCAACAACAAAAAAAACCACCATCAAAAAATCTTCCAAAAAGAATCCCGATATAAATGGAAAGGCAATTAATAGTGAGCAAAACGAAGCGTTTTCCAACTAGACGGTGCTTTGTAGTCAGTCCTTTGAATGTGACGGTCAAGAAACAATGTATGCAGCCAGGAGGACTGATTAAAATGTTTGTAACCTCTGTCTAGGGTCTCTATATATCATGCCATGATGATATATTTTTTTTACGTGGGATAGGTTTACGTTTGACTACAGCCTGCCTTGCAGCCTAGGATGTAACACGCTTACCTAGAAGATACCTATTAACTCTAGATTTGAAGACCCCTGGCTTGTAGTTCGCGGGAAACACGGCTTCTGGTAAAATGTTCCAAAGCTTTGCCGTCCGTACAGTGTTCAAAGCGCTGTGTTCGAATAAATTGAATAAAATGAGTAAGATTAGATTATTTGTATGTCATTTTTAGCGACTGATCCTTGTTATAGTAAGAAGAGGTAATAAACACCTAGTTTAGGTTGTTGTTGTATGTTCTTTAAAGTCAGTTATGAATTGAAAATTACTTTTATATGTAACAAATATAAAATGTATATTGTTATTTCTTTAAGTCAGATTGAACTTAATGCCTACTACTACTATTTCCTCTTCAATTGTATGTTTCGAATCTTAAACGAATCATCAAATCAAATCAATTCAAACTGAAACTAATTATAACAATATTTCAAAAATACAATCAAACTTTAGTAACTCAATGATATGAATAATAAAAAGAAAACAAACTTCCGCATACACTAACAACCAAACAGAATTCGCAATTCAAACTTCGAAAGACGGCGTTCCAAATTCAAAATCAACCGCCAGCCCGTGGCGCGTGTCGCGTCGCCCTCAACCCCTGGTAAAGGTGCGCACACGCAGCGCGCAGGGGCAACACCCCTATTATCTTTAACATTTCAAAGTCTGTTTGCAAGATAAAGGCTAGGGGGAGATTGCTTTATTCTTTTCCTTTATTCTTCACCCGATTTATTATTATTTTTTACGTTATTATTACTATGATTGCGACCGGCGCGTGCGCACATGTCTGCCCACCCCACTAAGAGAGTAATGCTCTTAGTTTTGTATTTTTTCGGCTTTGTCAGAGGATTACGAGAGGCTACATTAGTGGCTGGATTTTTATATACTTTCCTCTAGCTTTTTGAAAAAAAAGCACAATTATTTTTTAATTATTTAATTATAAATCATAAGATAACGCACCTTGCAAATCTTAAAGTCATCTGCTCCAGTCACCGACCTTTTGAGACAAATTTAAATGCTGTCCAAAAAAAACTCATTCAAAAACCTCTAACAGAAAACATCCTCACAAAAGCTAAGTAACTTAGTTCACTTGCATATTTTGATATATCTTTCTATCAACCTTAACAGTAGTTATATAAGGTCTATACTTTCTCAACAATCAAATTCCATATCTTTGTCAAACTTTCAAAGAAACAGCTGATCTTACCTTTTACTACGTTTGGTAGTAAATTCTCACCAAACGAATATAACTCTTATAATACTAGTATTAGGCTTTAAAATGTCTTGAGACTTCTAAAGACATTCATGTCTTGAGCTACCAAGTTGTCTCGAAATCGACAAGCTATATTAGATTCTATGGATAATACGATAAGGTATATTTTAATTATTATTGACATCGACACGTGTGCTTATGATAAGATCTGTGCACATGCTTCGATACGGCTTTAGCCGGTGTTTTGTGGGCGTATCAAATGTCTTTATGTTTACAAAGTGGCGCCTAAGACAAACGCCGTCTCGCCAGGTGGTCTTTTGTGGGGGAAATTGCGAAAAAATGAAATGTTACTTAAAAGACAAATTATTAAATATTCCAATAATGATAATGGTTAATGTTTAGATATTAGAAAAGCAAAGCAGCAAGTAAACTAAAATTGTCTATAGGTACTATTTTGTTCACGATATATAAATTTTCGAAATAAAACGGTAAAAGAAGTAACATAACATTGCTACATTATTAAATATATTAAAAATCTATAAATAATAAAATGATTTCCAAAAATGTGTCAAAACTACCCACATAATACTCTTTACACAAACCTCTTTCTACAGAGAGCTACAGTCTCGTTTCCAAAATGGCGGCATAATCCGCACTCAGCACAATACTTGTACTTTAATACCACTAGTTCCTATATTGTTACTTACCCCAAGTTACCTCTGACCCTGCGCTTGAGCAGCTGCGCTGCGGCCAAGATGGCAGGGGTGTGGGGTGCATCGCGATCGATACCGGTACCACCAGTCACAATTTCAAATTTGGAATGGGTATCCGATCGTCTTTTGATTTGGAACGGTTTGAATATTGTTTTGTTTTTGTTTTTGATGGTGGTATTTATATTGCCAGCGTTAAAATATGCACAGAATGTATATTTGGTGGTTTTTTATACCATATTTGACTATTCATGTCAATACTTTAGATTTTTTATACATATTTTAAGATCTTTTAGTGACTTCACAACATACATACAATTAAATTAAAAAGATTGAAATTTTGAATAAAATAATAATGAACAATACAGTGAAATTATTAGTATTTCATTTAATTTTATACCATATCAGATCAAAATACTTGTAATTAATTTCCAATCCGCAACCAATCAAACAGACAAGGAAATACAATACGTTTACAAAATAAAGACGGCCATCAATCAAAACAGGCTGATCTGTTGCCATATTGCACATCTTTTGCGCACGCGCTGCAGATGCATTTTGCAGCTTACTGCAGTAGCGAAATAAATATGCATTCAGAGTGCATTACAGTTATTATATTTTAGACCCTAAGTTTGCTCTCTTGGCTTGGTTGAACCTTATGAGCTTGTGCCTACGAGTAAAAAAAAATATTTTGCATAACTGTATGAAAATCGAAACAAATTGTAGTTTCGTGGAATGCTTTGAAAATATTTTTTTATATATTTAATTTATTTAGAGCGTTTCTTTCAGTATAAATTTACGAAATTCTGTGTATAGAAAATAGAAAAACTTTTAATTTTGGTATAGATTAGTCCGAAGTTGTGATTAAAATTTGCACCCTTATTTATGATGTTGTATGTTATAAATAACATTGTATTGGTTCAAGATCAATGCAAATCCATTTGAATATCGATGATGCGCTCGCGCATCTGTTTAGATTTTGATTTGGCAATTTAAATTTGGAACAGGGTGGCGGGTGGGAAATTTTATAATGCTCTTATTGAGTTTTATGTCGATACATTTTGTATAAAGAGGGTAATAAAGCAACTACTCAAACAACATTTATAGACTTTTTAAACATATCTACATTTGTGACTAAACATATCTATCTATACACAAGATTTGGTTCCTTTTATGAATGTTTATTAGGAATTATGTCATAAAGTGTATATCTATAAATCATTATTAGTAAGAATAACACTAGTGAACCAAGTCATCATAACTAAGTTTGAGTTACTTGACCGCGCCTTGTCAGGAGTTTAATAAACTCATTTTTAATATGTACAAGAACAACATTGAAAATCAATTGTTTATTTTGATTGTGATTATGCATGGGCATAATCACCAACCCTTTTCTAAAGTCACTCGTTCACTCATAATTACTATATTCCTCCCAAATCTACCCCATCAAGGTGTAAAAATATAACACCGGGCACGCGACATTTCTCTTAAAGGTGCAATATACCCCTTTCTCTATTATTACAATGAATTTACTATGAATATGACTGATATGTACCTATTCTGTGAACAGGACTGCAGGGGTCTCGACAATAAGCAATTGACGATGTAATTCTTAGTTCGAGAGTTTTGGGGGCACGATGGCTTGAGAGATATTATTATTTTAGTCGGTCAAAATTTGGGAGTATTGGAATTTTCTTTTGATATAAATAAATATTGATTTGCAAAGGAAATAAAAACGAGAAAAATAACAAAAAAATCATGTCACAAACTTTTATCACAAATAAGTATCCAAAATCTGCGATTCTACAGATGAAATGGGTAAAACATACAATAAAATTTGACTTTGGTTTTTAGAAAATGTTCTAAAAGTTATGGTTATCTAAATTTCCTGCGAAAGAAATATTCATTCAGTCCCAATATAAGTTTTAATAATCTAAATGAATCTTTAAATGCAAATTCAAAATCATTTTATTGTTATAGACTTGTGTTAAGTGTTAGATATTAAACCTTCATCAATCAATCAATCAATCAATCAATCAAGAATTCTTTATTGTACACCAATAGCAAAAGAACACAAGTATGAATAAAATATGTAAACCATAGTATTGGGACAGAGGGCGGCCTTATCACTTAAAGTGATCTCTTCCAGGCAACCTGGTTTGGAAAACAACCAACCCAACCTTCATCATCATCATCTACAGCCACGTAAATCCCACTACTTGGTTAGTTATACGATCTCGTTCAGGATGCAACCTCCGCCTGTAACAGTATTCTTCTGATCTTTTTTTTTGCTAAGTCTCTCTTTGTGTCGTATTTCTTCATGACCGAGGGTCCTGACTCCTCCGCGGAATTAATTCGTTAGAGGAGTTCTCTTGGGCAGATACATTGTGGTGGGCGCCCAGGTCCTTACACGGAAGACACATATCCTCGGATATTGTGGTCCTCAACATGTCGGTTTCCTCACAATGTTTTCCTTCACCGTTAAGCGAGTGCAAACCCACTCTTAATTTGAAAATACAAGTCATTGGTGTAGGGCCGGATTCGAACCAGGGAGCGTCTGGAAGAAAAGCAGACACTGGGACCGCTGAGCCACACTCACTTTAACAGTAATCTTCTGATATTTTTTTGCTAAGTACTTCACAACAAATAACTAACACAACAAGATCCAGGTGCTACTTGGGTGTAGCGAACGTTGATTTTTTCCGCCTATTTATGGATAAGGGCCTAATTGTCAAGTCCAGTATAAAGGAAGAGAACAGGAAGTTGTTTGAGGGGCTCGGATATTTGTAGCTGTTTGTATCGATTAGTTTGTGGCATATTTATCATAGGCTATTAAAAAGATCACTGATAAAGTGGATGTAATTGGTTAAAACGCCATTCGGTTCTATCGGTCTATTCGGTTTGTGATCATCGTCATCTTTGCCATGTGTATGTTTGCGTCATTATATCTATGAGAGAAATTATTTTTAAACGAAAATAATGATTATTCAAATTTATTTTCAAACAAATACATAATTAGGAAGCCACTATTCCAAGAGTTAAGGAACTCTTGTTTTTTTTATGGATTATGGAGTTAGGTGTTTTTGTTAATGTTTCGTGTCCCAATAAGTGTTTTTCGCTTACGATAAATTTCATTTGAATTTTGTAGGTAGATAAATATAAATGTCTGAAATTCGCAGTAAAACAAGTTTCGTTCCATTTAGCTTGCTTCGTATTTTGTTATTATAATCATTTACAGATGTTTTCAATCAGCACCTTTTGGACAATTTATAGGCACTTAAATCGACAAATGTCCATTGATATACCTGGTCATGAGTACGAGCCAAAATAGGCTTTATTACCAGAGAATACAGTTCAACATAAACGATATAAAATAATACAAATTTTGCAAAGTACGTGCCTATATAAGTCTCTTTGAGGATCATTTTGCGCAACAAAAAAAAACATAATAGTTTTTTTTTGTACAGATGCTTGGTTTCGCTTTCTTGATCGATTTGACTTCTGGGTTCTTAAATAGCTTTGAATTTATTGATTCTTTGATGGGATTTGTCTGATGCGGGCGTGATAAAGGCGGATTTGATGTTTTTCACCTCTATAAAAGAAGTCTTAGATTTAGATCTTCATAATGCATCTTTTAGGCTACGTTTTGCGTGATATATTTGAGGTCTTTTTTAGTAGTAAATATACGCGTATTTTTGGCAATAGATAAAGGAAATAAAGACATGACAAGAGAAGCCTATACCCAGCAGTGAGAAAAACTGCGGATGATGATGATGATGAAAGGAAACAAATACATTGTACAGTTACCTTAACCTAGTTACCATAAGTACACAATTACCACGCTTGTAACCAAGTCACCAAACCAACCACTTGTCACATTCGCGCATGCGGGCGACAATTTGAAGGAACTATTCTTGAGCCCCTTGGTCCGACAATAGGCGACCAGAATTGCTACTCCCAAATTACCACTATATCACATCCCGCATCCTCAAACCGACCCCTGTTGCTCTACAAATTTACTGTATTATTTTCGCAAATACACGCCGGATATCTTTAACCGACCGTTTAAAACGACACTAAGGCATTACATTAACCCTTCATTGACTTCAAGACCTTTGCGGTTGTGACGTCAAAACATGAGACGTATCATGTCATTAGGGTGTGTTCACACGCCCACTTGCAAGACTGGCGTCTTGAATGACACGCACACATACACACGCTGTCATGCAACACACACGCACACACACATATATTCGTAGAATGTGTGTGAATGGTTGTAGTACGCGTGTCTACAGATTGCTACTACTATTGAGATTGACGGCCGGCAGCGGACAAACATTGCTTGATAGACGACACAGGCTTAATTGAAAGACGTCGGTTATAGTTCCGGTGAATTAATGTCGCTGTTTCGTAACTGGGCTGGTTTTTTTTATATCGGCGATGTTTTCACAGGATGGAAGTCCTTGCCATTTATACTTTTTACTTTTATTTGGAATATTACATATACTCGTACTTTCATACTATTGCGACAAGCTAGTAGGTATGTATAATTATTTTAACTGACTGTAAGTTAGTAAAATAACAATGAGGATGGTAAATAGACTTATAGGGCAATTAATTTCTTATAGATATTAATAATTTCTAGATATGTTGTATATAAGAAACATACATGCACACGTGAGATTTTTGTCTCTGGTCAAACGAAATCCAACATAGGTACATAAAGAGACACATATGCCATACACTATTCATTATAGTCGCACTCGACCGCTCCTAGAACAATTGGTCCGAAAACTGTTAGTCATTTCCGAAACAGTACGAATATGTAGCGATGAGTGACTGTCACGGGGGCATTGGACCTTTGCCTAAAAACTATAGAAAAATCTACCTTATTACCAGTCAATAAAGGTGTTATATAGTTAGTTAATATCGAAAGAGAATCGCTAAAAAACGAGCCAAAAATCAACCTTATTACGAGTTAATAAGGGTGTTATATTAGTATGGGTATTGTAAGGGAATGCTCACGGGGTGCGCTTGGGCAGGTGTGAGGGCCAGATGTCTTGAACAAATTGCTGAGCCATACGGTACGTGTGGACACACCCTTACCGCGGCGTGTGCCAACTTTTAATTTTATGCTTGATTACGATGCCGGCTCTAATTAAGGAGATTGATTGGAGATCGGACGCGGAATTGTATTGTTTTTGCGGTTTTAATTTATGTGGAGTGTGTTCTTGAAGATTTAGATCGATGCAAACTTAACCTTGTTTATATTATACGTGTATAATATACAGGAAAATTAAGAAAAAATAACATTCTATATTTTGATTATTTTCTCCATGTTTTAAATGTCCACAACTAATTATTTACGCATATTATGTACAATATTGATTATTGAGATAATGAAGCATCTTATTGTACTTTAAAAATATCCATAATAGTAATAATAAGACAGACAAATTTCAAAATATCTAAGCTGATAGCCAAAAATCTGGTATTTTTGGAAAATACAATAAAATTTAAATATCTCAAAAACAATTAGGTTTATACAAAAAGTTCGCGTCGCCGCGATGTAAAGCGAAAAAGCTCAGATTCTTTGAAAACTCTTTGAAATCATTGACATAAAAGTCACACTTATAAGAAATTAGAGAAACTCGTAACGCTAATTGTAAAATAGGCACAATATATCAGAAATTTTTAATATATACCTATCCTTTCTAGATTCTCTAGGTATGTATGTATGTATATCTACCTATACAAGCATATGTATGTATATGTAAATAAATGTTCAGTTATATTACCAGCGGAATAGAAAACCGGAAATGGCGATGAACTCACGCTCATTATTACAATTTTTACGGAAACTGACATATAGAGAAATGTACCATAGATAGAGTAAATTAAACAGTAGTCTAGGTAGTTATACGTTTACTTTGTGTTTCGCTACAATGTATACTATTTAGGTATATTATATAGGTACTAGGTGAATAGACGTAATGAGAATAAAATGTAAAAAATAAAATAAAGATTAAAATACTAAAGATTTAATACCAAAACGAGTTTGCACTTCTTTTTGGATTTTACAGTGGATTGTGCTTGACCAAAAGACCTAAATAGTAGTTCTCTTGTGACCTTAATATTCCCATATATTTGAAAACAACAAAACTCACTTATCTATTCCAATAATTATACTGGACAAAGACAGTAAACATTTTTTTTATAATATTTCAACATAGAAACATTTAATTCTTTCTGAAAAGTTTTTTTCTTAGTCTATTGATATCTGTCACCGTAATCTAAGAAAACAAAACCTCTGACTTCACGTCGGGTGGTCGCGCGCACGTGCTGCGCCCGTATTGATCTATCGCCATCGATAAACTTGTAGATTAACATCGATAAAAAAGTATCGATTCTTGCCACTCTATCCAACCTTTGAAGGCAAATAAAGGGTAAAAATGATAAAGTGATATTATCATGGTTATTTATTGATTTGACAATATACATACATTAACTAGCTTTTGCCCGCGGTTTCGCACGCATTATAATACATATAAACCTTCCTCTATCTGTATAAAAACACTGCATCAAAATCTGTTGTATAGTTTTAAAGGTCTAATTATTCATACAAACGGATAGACACAGAAAGTTTTTTTTATGTAATTTTAAGGATTTATTCATCATGAACAAAAAAATAAGTTAATATGAAAACTGTTAGGATACTATGGTAACTTTATATTTTTGAACCTATATAGGCAAGAAATTCCAACTGACATATTTATTTATTTTGTTTCAGATCAATACGAGGCTTCGGCCAGATTTCGCACACGGGATAAGAATTAAAAACCATATCTATGGTAAGTTCCTATTTAATAGTTTACCTACAGAATGTAACAACAATGATAAAACTATCATAATGTACGTATTAAAAAAATATGATCCAATAGCAACTTTCGATTCTTGATTGAATTTTCGATTCTTCCATCCCAAGATTCCAATACCGAAGAATCTAAATCAAAAAAATAATTCTTAAAAAACCATCAACTCATGTAAATTTTCGCATATTTTCTGTATGTATGTATATCATACTAGTTTATATTGACTATCATTATGTTCGTATGTAAAAAACCATAATGATCCAATAGCAACTTTCTATTCTTAGAATCCAAACACAAAAAATAAATTAAAAAAAAACTTAAAAATTCATCACAATCAAACCGACCGGTTCTAAAGACCGTAAACCCATTTCTTCTAGGCAAGCGCGCTAGATCGTAGATTACAATGTTGCTTCAAGCGAGTTCTAGTCAAGCGTGAGCATATCAAGTGTAACCAAAAACAAAACAGTCACTGAATTTCCGCATATCTTCTAAAGAGGAAATATTTGATTGTTTGTTTGTTTGAATTAAATAGGCGCCAAAACTACTTGACTATCATATTTTTAGGTATACATAAATGACAAAGCATGTACAACTATGAATGTAAAGCCAAGGACGCACTGTCGGACCGGACGGCACAAAACCGGGAAATTTGGTATCTCCACACGAGGAGGGACGCCTGCTTACTGCACAGGAAGGATGCATTTTCAAATAATCATACGATACTGGAATGTGAGCTCCCCGCTTTATAGAGATGATCATCATCATCATCATCATCCACAGCCTATCCCACTGTTGGGCATAGGCCTCTCTTTGAATGTGCCAGCTGCGTCGATCTTATGCAGACTTCATCCATCTGCGTTTCGTGTTTTTAGTTAAGATATATTATAGTTATTGTGACTTTCAAAACGATCAACAATCTGTAAAGACTAAATTTAATTGGAAACAAGCGGAAAAACCCATACATACTCTTAAACCTTAGATAACCATAGTGCGGGTGCGGCACTTGGCAAGAAACTCATATTCTAATGTTTTTAATATTTCCACAGAATGAAATCTCAATGAAAGAGATGACATTTTTACGGAAGTAAAGTACTGAAAAGTAAGAACACTACATTCCAAACAAAATCGAATCTATCCCATACTTTCAATCTAACCTTTTATGACTACTAACAATAAAAAAACAATATCGCAACTCATTACTCCAAAAGCATTATAAAGGTCCGTACACACTAATTGCATCACCTAGTGCATTACAACAGTCGACATCTATGTAACCGAATTTCGGCGGGCAGTTTCCGACTACCCTCAGTTTGAAAAAGTTTTGAATATTGCAGTAGGGGGAATTTGCCGGTGCGACAGACGGGCAGACTTTACGTACGTACTCGTACACAGCATATCTGCTACGTAGCCAATGAGTGCATTTTTAAATGCACTAAATGGGTTTCATCGTAGGGTACCTACAAAATTATAGCTGTTTTTGGACTGATTTAATTTTTAGTGTTTTAGGTGATGTTTAGTTTTCTATTGTCTTGACAATCATGATTGACTACAAGTAGCCTAATGTAAGGATATTATGATCTGTAATGTAACGGGGAAAAGAAACTTTGATTTATTGAATCATTGTCTACTATGCATTGAAAAATGAATTGAATATTTTAATATTGTTTACTTACATAACATTTAACAAAAATGTGATTATAAAACTTCTGTGTAAATACTAAGAAACTTACCCATATTCAAGGATACAGTTTTGAATATCGAACACCGAAAGCGGTGATGGTATCACTTGCATCGAGGTGATTTTGAGGTGCAAAGTGGGGCCATTAGATTAGCGATTTAACTATGGTACAATATTGTATATGGTGGTATCGTATGGTTAATAGTCAAAGTTAATAGCAGGCTATAGTCAAACGTAAGCCTATTTCGTGTTAAAAAAAAACTTAAGATTAGGGAAGCACTCTATGTAGTTAGTCATTTACTTGTAAGGCTCTCTTTGTAAATAAAAATACTCCGATTAAAAAAATCAATGCATATTTGATTTACAAGCTAATTCAGTGCCAGCGGTGTCAGATTCGTTGAGCTTACCGAAACATCAAAATGTCCGCCTTACAAGTGAAGTCACACACTATACCACATTTAGGGCTTTCTGGTTTGAAAACTTTTCACACCAGAGTGAGCCACACACACTCAAACCAACATACTTACTTTTTAACCGACTTCAAGCAAAGAAAGGTTCTCAATTCATAGCGAATGTTTTTTTAGTATATTCAATGGCCAAACCTTTCACCTCCGATAAGACATGCCGTGCCTGTTATGAGTTTCTGATCACCTTCTATCAGCCACGCCCACACAACGGTATGAATTCGTGCAACGTTCCAAATTCAAACGTTCAAATTGCGATTCTAATCTTCAATCGAACCTTTGTGTATGTACCTTCATTTTGCTGCTGAAGAAACAAACAAGAGCTGTTGTTTTTCTTTTTTCAAAATTTATTGTTATTTTTTCTCAGTTTTGTAACTCATATTCCGATGTATTGGCATAGCGATTAGTATTGGAGTGACCCACGCTCTTGACAGACATTAAAAAAAAGTTAAATTAAATAATTTATATTCTATCAGAATTCTATGTATCTAATATACTGATAACTTATAATTTATATAATACTTTAATGAATCTTTATAAAAAAAAACTAAATATCTGTTACGGCAATTTCAATCAAAAGCCAAAAAAAAAAAAAAAAAACTCACTCGTCATTAATATGTTTATTTAGATATGTGTATCTATATAAAAATATTGTTGTTCTGGTACTACTAGACATACATATATGAAAGAGAAGCTTTATTAATTTAATAAAGTTAGCAAAATTAAAATACCTATCCAGTATCCACTTATTTGGATACTGTACAAGGAAATAGTAATGTTTTACACATGTTTTATTCAAATTAGTATGTGTCCTGATAACACGGAAAATTTTCCAATAAAATAGGTACTTAGTTCAAAATGAAAAACCCATTTTTGGATATCTACTCCAAATATGTACACAGTTCCTGATAATTTTATTAATTTTATTGCCGCAAAACATGTTATATTGTAATATACAAACAAATTACATCACTTACACTTTACACAATATTACAAAATCAGAAGTTTGGGTGTGTGTATTTTGTTATCTTTTATTATTTTAAAAATGTATGGTAAACCAATTAGGACATTAGGTTTGTATATAATCAGACATATAAAATAAGGACACTAAGCCCAAATAAACCAAGTGAAATCGCGTGCATTGCTTGTTAAAAACCACTTGCTTTACTATTAAGGAAAATACATCATTAGTTGTTTACACTACATTATTAGTTTGAAACAAACAACAACAAGAAATAGAGCAGAACAAATGAATATTCATAGCATTTTTCAGAGACTTGAAAATCAATAGGTTCATTTCGCCGGAGGCTGGTCTAATCAATGTAAGTAGGCAGCACTCATTCAGACGCCATAATTCTGTTAATAAAAATACGAGGTGGGCTGCGAGGGAGGCAGGAAGCGCAATGGGCTTCGGAAAATTCACCCGCTGAATGGGAAAGCGCGGCGATAGACAAACACCGCTGACCCGACCCCCCCCCCCCCCGCCTCATCCCACCGCACCGTGCAGTTTCAAATTATACCCCCAATCTACCACCTAACCTACACACGCACAATGAACGCTCCATTTTTCATATTTAGAATTATTTCGATTCAAATTCCGAATCTATTGACATCGGCTCGAATTATTCCAAATTCAATTTTTCGAAAAACTTTCCGATTTCATTTTTTTATTCGGTGCTGCTTTTGTAAAACTCCGGCCTGCGTTCGAAATTAATAAAGCCTTAACACGTACCGACCGTCAGAAACAAACGTATCTTACTGAAGCGCAGAGAGGTTATAAATCTGGTCGACACGGAATGGCTGACCAGCGCCGCCGCCCCCTCGCAGATCTATGTTGCTATAGTCTGTGCAAAAGTGTGCACCATAAATTTTATACAGCACTAGTGTGCGGTAAAACTGAACTAGGGATGTGTATGTGTGCGAAAATTCGTGTTTCGTGAGGACAGAGTATTGCTTTGTGTTCGCGTATGTGTCGAGGACCAGCCTACACCGTTAGGTTGGTAGCATTGTCGCAGATTAATCAGAATAAATTTTCTAGCGGTTGAAGCGTGGTCGGTTGACAGCTTCGTTTAGGATATCCTTAATTAAATGGCCAGTTTCGAAGTAATCAACTTGAAATTGGCTCTAAAAAATTGTGTTTTTGAACTTTTGTTTTATTTCAAAGCAAAAATTCGATTTGGGCAATTTACTATATATTTGGTGTCGATCAGATATACAGTTTATGTAAATAACAATAACGAATAATTAGAAACATCAACAGCCAATTCCAACCCAACCTCAAAAGTTCTCAGTACAGTCGCGCACAAAAGTCGATTAGCTCAAAAACTGACATCTCCGCTGTCACCGCCGAAATCGTTCATTCGTTCCTTTTTTTAATTTTTTTGCCTTAGCAACAAAGTAAGCGGCCTTTCATGTAGGTTTCCGAGCGGGCGGCTCGAGTTGGCTGAAAGAAGTGTGAACTGACGCGAGAGGATGGCCAGTCAGGTGTGGCAAGTGGCTCGTCTGCTGGTAAAAATACACGTTACATGTGTAATACGCCGCATATGAGGTGCGTGGTCTAGCCTCGGTATTGAGACACATATAGTATGCTCTGTATATTCACATCTAGTAGAGTATTGGTCAGTGGCAGAGAACTGATTTATTCTGGATATAACAAAATCACTTCGTATTTAGAAAATGGGCAAGAAAAAAAGATATTCCCTTTTTGTATTTATATTTGCTTTCTCCTACTTCTCCTACTACTTTTGATTCTAAACTACTTTTGATGACTCTAAACAGTAAAGAAATACAAATGTACAAATTGAAGAAAAAGATATTATAGATAATAATTTCTTCTTTTTCATTCATAACTGAGACATACAAATAATACATACATTACAAACGTAAACGCGTATACAAACTCATGTTGAGGTAATTTACTCAGGTACATATATGCGTAATGCAAATGTGTTAAATACTTGAAGCAATTGAAGTAAGTGACAGTTCTATCTTTGCACCGATAGCAGCAAATTAAATTGACCAGACTAAAGGTATAGTATAGACGGAAGCAAAACGTTTGCGGTGGCGTGAATAAAATATCGCCTACGCCCCGGCTATTAGGATGGCGTTTGTCATGTTGGCCCCTCCGATCAGCTTCACAGACTAAATAACGCATTTGAATTTGGAACATGGATTCTTAATCAAAATGGCGGGAGTTGTTAAACATAGCAATAGTATGAATGCAACCCGTGTATAGTTGTGTATGTATCATATTACATTTATACTCGAGACTATGATTGCGGGGAAATATTTAACAAATATACTGTAATATAGCGAAAACTGTACTGTTGTGCCTTTCTTGTGTATAAAAAACTGTTTGCACAACGTTTTGTGTCAAATCAACGTGAACATATATTTATAACAGTACACGTAAAAAGCAGTTGTTTCCCAGTGCAATTGCTAAAAAAAACTGCAGTCTAACTAAAAGCAGTCAACTTTAGGCACGCGTGCTTTTTGTTCCGAACTACGTATCTATCCGAAAGTTATTTAACAGAGGGGCAGCTCTGTACTACCTGTTTTACTGACAGCTCCATTGTGAAGAAAGTCTGGATGTCGCTGGCACAGACACTCATAATTGAGTCCAAAACCGGGGCTATGGGGAGGGGGGAGCCCCCCCGACGCCGTATTAAGGACGTTATCGGTTACGCACTTATATTTACTCATAAACGTACCGAGTCGGGAGGTGCACAAAAACGCATCTTTCGCCCCCCCGTGCCAACCCCCTCCCCGGCGGCCGGCGGGCGAACGAATACATTCGACTAGCCCATTTGCAATATCGCATTGTGTGTGTGAGTGTACACGGGCGGCGCTAGTGTGCATACTCCCGGTTTGCTTTAGCCGGTGCGTAGTTTTCCCTACACACTATGTCTATGTACCCTGTATTGGTTTTCTGTACTGCCCGGTTGGGCTTTAACAAATTTCAAATTCACAAAATCGTGATTGGCCGGCATTTTGTTTGGATAAGCGAACGCACGGGCTTAAATTTCACCTAGCGTATAATTCGTTTAGTAAAATGATGAGTTTTATCCAATTTTGTGTACGACATTTTGCTTAGTGCATGTGATGTATCGGTTTTGTTTGATTACTGTTTGTTTATTAGCGCGTGTATTGTAATTTAGTAGCGGATAATGAATTTTAGTTGCTTTTAGTTCCGTCATTTGAGCATAACGTCGCACAAAAAAAGAAATTGATGACGCATTATCGCTCCAAATGAAGCAATTAAGGGCACGCGCCCCTTTCTTGGCCGACGACAGGAAGACAGGCGGTCTAATAACCGTCTAAGATTCCAAATATCAATTTCGATTGTCCGTTCGAGCGCGTCATTTCAAATATTCGAAGATAGAACGCGACAAGCCGGAAGTGAGCTACTTTTTCTAGCGAACTAATCAACCCAAGACTTCCGAATTCGAAGTTTGAATTTGAGTTTTAATCATTCATTCATAGTTCCTTTGCAGCATGACGTGTACAAATTGAAACTTAGAGGTGGATTCACACTCCATCAAACTTTCTAGGGCCCCTTGAAACTATTCGTGGTTTCCTTTAAGACTGTGTTGTTTAATTAGAAGGGGTGATAGAAAATGTATCGTAATTGCAATATGTTTAATGAACAAACAAATCTAAACTCTATTGTTAGATGAGTAAGAGCTAAGAAAGTAATTATCAAAAGACTCTTAAGAAAATAGCGAAGTCACTGCACACATGGTATCAATGTGCGTGCTTCTAAAGAAACCATTGTGTTGGAAGAGATGGTGGAATTTAAATGTCATGTCCTAGGGAGATAATGTTCTTCTATCTATCTCTACTTTTAATAAATAACTTTTTACTTATAGTGAATATAAAGCAAAAAGAACAATGTCGTTTTGTTGAAATAAATCTCCAAATTACGTTCAAACATAGCATCACATGTGAGTTCTCTACATGCTAAAACCAATCATAAAACATATAACACAGACAAAAGAAATAAAAAATAAAAACAATGTCTCATAAGGGCGCGCACACACTCACGCCAGATGCCGTGCGGCCGGTACGGTACGGCAACAGTCGCGCGGACCGTTGGCTGTCATTATAATGTACGTATTACTGAAACTAAGGCGACGCGGACGCCGCGAACTCGTAGAAATGACGGCGGTTATGACAGTTGATGTAGCCATAAAAAAGTTTAGACACAGAAAAAAATTAGGGTGAATTTGGGGCAAAAACAATGGGTGAACAAAAGAAGTTGTGTCATTTCACTTGAATACAATTTAATGAATTTGATACGGCAAAGTTGATACTTTATAATTACTTACGTGTAATTTTTAGTTGCAACATATTATTCTTTATTTACAATAATAAAATATAAAAACAAGGGAAGAAAAACTAAACATACTACTTCTAACTACTACAAAAAGGGGCACTTAGAAAATCTTTAGAAAAGCCTAAAGATAATCTAAGTGCTCCTGCCCACTACCAGTTGCAACTAATCTATTGTTAAATCATCATGTTTAAGGTATCACAAACGCGTTTATAAACTTCATACAACTAAAGCTAATTTTCTACAAAATGTCTTTTTATCGTCTAAATATAATTAACACTGTAGCAAACACCTCTCACAAGAAAAAAAAACAAAAAGAACGTATGAAAGTATTTTAGTAACATGTCTAAAACCTCCTATCTCTGCCCTAAGTAGGCCACAGGCGTGCAATATGCCGGCCGGTGTAGTGTGGACGCTCCCTAATGACACGCTCGCACGCGATCCCCGCTATCTTCCAGATCTGTTTGCCTCTTTATAATAACTTTTTAAATTATCAACAAAAACAACCGTAAACTTTTTTCCACAAAGGGCGTAAAATGACAAAAAGTTTACGAGAAAAAAGTTATCGAAATTCCAAATGAGTATGTAGAAACTAATGGGCTATTACGTCACCATTATCGGTAATTTCTACGTAGGTTAGTAGTGTTTTTTTTTTCTATTTAATGAGGATCACTGGCCATACTTGCATATTTTTTGTGTAAAAACTTTTTTCAAACAAAAGCATCAAACTTGACCACAGACAAACAAGTTTTTCATTTGTTTGTGTTCTTAATTCAAAAAGGATATGCATTCTCAAAAGTTATCGTTAAAACAAACGACAACCATGACTTGCAGACATTTCAAGCAAAATATTTGGATAAAGATAAACACAGTGTGAGGTTTATCTTCTCTAACGAAAACAATCAATTTTTCAATTTTTCTCCGGTCATTAATGTCACAGTATCTTACCCCAGATTCCCTCGGGAACGGCCTGTTTAAACAGTCTGAGAGACTGAGACAAAAGATGGCCAATGTGTTTGTGAGACCAAAGAGTACAATAGAATCCTTGAGGTCTAATGTCTATAAGGGTTGACACAATGTTGCTAATGGTGGAATATTGTGTGGAATTAAAATTGGCTTGATATTATGGAGTGAGAAAAAAATCGCACGTTATGGTAGGTCCTTAGAAAGTTGTGGTAGGCATTGAAAAATAATGAACACATTACTTAATACCTACTTTTTTTAAACAAAAACGTAATTGCATTTGGACTATAAATTGCCTGTAGGTAAGCAATAGTTCTAACCCATAAACATCATATTATAGAGGAGTACATTCAGTCCATCCAAGGCATTTGCATTTTTTTACTAAATATTATAAAAACACCTTTCTGAACGAGAAAGGAACAACTCCGACATCAATGGCACTTAAGAGAAGAGACCAGCCAACTGACGATGATGATGATTATAATTTGTCATTTTCATTTCTTAAACTGGTTCTTCTTTGAACGTTAAATACTTTATGATTGCTGATAATATTATGTGATACAAAGACCTAGCAACACTTTCATTTCTTAAACAATTCTTCTTTAGTTCCAACGGGCTTGTCGCTTCTGCATTGTTATAATTACAGTACTTATGTAATAGGTGTAAATGAAAATATTGTAACCATTATTACTCAGGCAGTGCGTACTTTTTTTTCTAGTTTAATACGGTCTCATGGTGAAATGGTTTAAAATAATATATAAATCAATAAGTTTGAAATGTAATAAAATATTTAAATTAGTTTCTAATAAAATGTTTTTTTTTTTTAACTTGAGCGTGTTTGCACTTGGCCATAGTTTACCTGATAGCAAGCAAAGGCCTATGTGTTAAAAATCTGGCAATACCAAGTATCTACTTAAGCCTAATTACATTGAAGGAGCATCAACAAGCTCTCCCAAGCTTCCGTAGAGAGAGACAAAGGACACACTTCCTCCGCCGTGATTGGTCCCGGAAGCAGCCTGTTCTCACGGCCCAGGGAGCGCCTGGACGGTGACCCATGATAGGGTTAAGTAGTAGAAAAAAACACAAGTTGGATTATCTTACATGGCAATGTGTGATATGTCCATGGGAAGGTGAAACTTGGTTAAGTAATAGATAAAAAACATCAGTAATAAAAAAATCACAAGGTAGATATACAGATAAAACTATTTATTGTAACGCACACAGAAAAAAAAGACAAACAGACAAAAGACTTAAAAAATAGTGCCACAACTGGCAGCTTATCGCTAACAGCGATTTCTTCCAGGACACCGAAGGATGGAGAGGAGTCGATAAAAAAATAAAGAAACAAGATCAACTATCTATCATTGATTGATGACCCATGTTAAGGTAAAGTGATAGAAAAAACTCTCTGCTTGTTGTGTTTTACAATCTAACAAGTTATAAATAGGGTAGGCTTGGCGAAAAAATCTATTACTTAAACAATTCTCTGAAACAATTGAAAATAAAATGTGAGAAAAAGACATCATTTAAGAGTCAACGTACACTTAAGAGCCGGAAAGACTTCCTAAAGGCGAGTTCACACAATCAAATAAAGATTTGTCACCGCGGCGTAGGGGGCGGAAGACGGGCGAGTAGGTTCTCAGGCGAACCGACTAACGATTATAGCCTCGTATCACTTACTGTGGTCAACTGGCAGGGGTTAGTAAGGGTAATGCGAGAGGAAGTGGGAGATTTCTTAGTGATTTTATTTAGATACTTTGTTATTTTAAAAGCTTTTATTTGACTTGACTTGTATGTTGACAAATCTTGCAAGTTTGATTTGACCCACTTTCCTGTGTTCGATTGAGCTGAAGTTTTTTATGCTATTGTTATGCGTTGTGATCATTGATTTTGATGCTCATTTGTTAAGTAGCTATTATTAGTAGCTAGAATTTAAAACACCTGCAAAGTGATGAATCACTTAAAATAAGATTTGAAACATAAATGACTACAAAAATTGAAGTTAAATTTTAATTGATAAAATAATACTAGTATTGTTATATGTAAATGTAACAATGTAATTGCTTACTTGACCTTAAACAGAATTTATTTGTGATCATAGTAATCAAATCCTGGAGCCATGTTTCCAGAAAATATAAGTAGGTATATAATCCAGGGGTCTTCTAATCCAGAGTAAATATGTTTCTTCAAGGCAAGCGCGCTACATCTTAGACTACAGTGGTGCTTAATATCAGGCAGGCTGTAGTCAAACATAAGTCTATTCCGTGTTAAAAAAACAATCCCTAAATGTAAATAAATCAAATTATCTCCATCTATAACTAAAATCATATAGCCCATTCATATAAAATAATATGTACATTTATAATTCGAAAGTCTCAATGTCATTAACCAATGACATTCAACCTCTCAAACCACACACATGCGAGGGTCATTCTTTATTCCTTATTCAAATACGTGACATATCGTATGACATAAGGCGCGGTTCAGACCGGCGGCGGCGGACAGGAAGGAAGTGTAAGGCGAGGCGTGAGAAGCTAGCTGGGGGCGTGGGAACGCGGCTTTAGGACAGGTGTACCTTGGTCGGTATACTGAAGATATATATAAGTTACTAGCTGGTGCCCGCGACTTCGTCCGCGTGGAATAGTTATTACCATAAAAACGGTTCTAGTGAGTTAACTAAAATAATGTATGCTCAACGTATCAGCATCGCCATCCAGCGTGGTAATGCGGCCAGTATGCTGGGCACGCTGCCCTCTGGTAGTGGGCTGGAGCACTTAGATTATCTTTAGGCTATTCTAAATATTTTCTAAGTGCCCCTTTTTTGTAGTAGTTAGAAGTAGTATGTTTAGTTTTTTTTTTTCCCTTGTTTTTATATTTTTATTATAGTACCTAAAATATTTAGATTCATAAGCTTTCTTCACCGATGTAGCATCTACGTAGATGCATCTACGAAGCTCTACGCCGTAGACTCATAGACCTCAACTTTGCTACGAAACATATAAATAAGTTACCGAACAATATACTAGTATAAAATATCTCTATAAGGTCATCTTAATCAGTCTTTTCCCAAAGAAATCATCTCGTTTGCATCCACTCAATCATGCCAAGTAGTGAGTCATAATTGTCAAGGAAAATTGGCCTCTATTTGTAAGAGGTTAAGGGTTTATCTGTAACAAGTACGTGTGGTCGATGATATGAGCTCAATAAAAAAAGATCAACGCCAATCGTTCCGTGCTAAAGATCTGAGAGCGTCGACCTTAAATTACGGTACAAGGAATAAGCGGGAGCGATTTCTTCAAAAAACAAAGTGAATGTTGCGCGTAATAAGTAACATTTGATAAAACAATCTAATAAAAGGGCTTCGAAACCGAAGGTAAATATAGGTAACAAACAAATTTTATGAGTTTGACGCTATTTCAAACTGCGCGATTATTGTTGAATAAATTATCTTGATATCACGTTCTACGTAGCGTGCAGCGTTTAGCACAAAAAGAAGAATACCTACCCATTTGTCAAAAACTTTAGTAAGAAAAAACACAATACTGAACTATATGAATAGGCTTATTTTGCCTTCTATCTAGAAGATGAAGAAACAACAAAATAGTATACTTATATACTCTCCTTCCAAAACAAGCTTTCTTTCTTTCCCCGCTATCGCTCGTCCCTTACGCCGGGGCCACCGGAAGGAATCAGGGCTGGGGCCCACAATCTCCGCGTCCGCTTCCGCTCGCCGCTGCGCTCCGTGACGACTCCTGCGCACGCGCACGCCATTGTACTGCGCCGGGGAAATTGACCGTAATTAGCTAGGTGCAGTGATTTGTAAAAAAATGTACAGGGTCATAGGTATATTATGGCGAGTAACATTTCTAAACAAGATAGCTTAAGTTTTTTTTTAAGTTTTTTATTAGTTCTCAAAGAAACGAATTACTCGTATTGCATAATATTTGTAGCAGTGTCAAAAAACTATTTTAGCAACAGGACAAAAGGATAAGATTCTATAACCTCATATAAATTGAGTTTAAATTGTAGACAAAAACAAAATAAATAACCTACATATATAAACTTCTTCTACTATATACTTATTATAAACATTATTTATAATGAAGTAGTGAAATAAACCGATTAATCAATTCAAACATTAAAACAGCTGATTTTTTAAGGCAAATACGTCAATCGAATATCCCTGTATAAAATATAACTAAATGTAATATGAGGTGTGTTGTCTTCCGTTTTTCCGGTGCGATATGGTTCTGAACATGGTCGGTGACGTCAGATCCTTTATGGGGGCTTCAATGGGATAGGGACAAACTTACGGAGCTTTTGTAAGCTCTGAGAGCTTTTTATAAACAAGTTTTTTTTTGACAAAGCTGTTATAAGTCTTAATACTTCAATTTTTAAATAATGTCTTAAAACCATTACGTAACTGATTACTAAAACCACTTACCAAATGCTATTTCTAAATTCTGTTTCAAAGTTCTAAACTCAAGAACAACCTACTAGGCAATCTTCAAACACTAAGAATACTTCACTCAAATTAAACTTTCAAATCACGTAATAGTAAAACTAAAATCTAAACTGCGAATGACGTATTTCTATCTTCCGAAGCCCTTTTATACTAATTCTACCAAAATAAAAAATAAAAGTGTTAATATATAAATAAAATACCTATTCCGTCTCACATCTCCCACTATGAACGTTTGAGTAAAACCGCGGGAGTTTAGTTGTCGACTGAAATAGATACACAAAGAAAGAAAGAAAGTACAAGTTCAATGTGATGTATGAATAACTTGATTGGTCAATGCAGAGGTGTTTTATAACTGTCATAATGCTTGATTATTTATGTAGTTGGGTTTTTAATTACTGCTTAATTTTTATAATAAAATAACCTGTTTGGATCTATATATGTGTGGATATTGGTTAAGGACCCTAAACCGTTATGTATGTCTTTTTTTAAATGGATTTTAAGCATTTACACCACCGTATAAAAAAGTATCACCTATTAAGATGTAAAAAGCTCTGATTTTATACATGTATTTTAATTTAATTAAAAGCATATAGTGCAATCGGGTAAACTTTTTCGACCTTTATAATGATTTACTGATTTATATAGTAATTGTTCAATAAAAAGTAACCAAGATCAATCTGTCACAAGGCAAAAAATACAACCAAATTTGTAATTAAGTGAAACTCAAAGTAACAACAGCATGCGAACTATCTGAACCACAAACTTTAATTCAAGTATATGAATATCACAACAGCAATCTATCAACACATTCCTCCACACAACTCCAACTGAAACTGTCCTAAGCCCTAACCTAACTGCTGACGTCACCGATGCTAATGTTCTCGCTAATTGCTTCTTACGTCATTATAATTGGCGGGTAGATTTCATTAATAATTCATTAACACGAACACCCCTCATTGGAGCGACTTGAGAAACGCTAGTTAACCAGCTGAGAGCCCCACTGTTTTTCTAACGGCTTATTTTTTAATTGCACGCCTATTTTTTTTTTTACCTTGTTTTTGTAGGTTCGATAGGTTATAGAATGGTTTGATGAAAATAGTTTTATATAATAAGGAAATTTAAGGGAAGCACAATTATAATCAATATTATTTACATATTTATTATAATAAGTATGACTAATCAGAAAATAAGCCATAATACAATTAATGTCAATAAAAATCAAGGAAATTGATTATAGAATATGTTTAAGAAAATATTGAATAAATATCGATATTACTTGATCGATTTAAATAATTAATTAATTATAAACATATACAAATTACCTTCTACAATAAGACATGCTGTTGTTTAATACGGAATGTGTATTATCATTATTATTTTTTTAATTTAAATCACAAGCTTAGTACTTACATACTTAGTACTACTGTCACAAGTGTTCAATCAATTTTAAGTCAGTCCATTTGACCAAAAGAAATCATTACAACAACATCACTGACATTCAAAAACCAACACTTCCCCCACTATACTACTATCTCATTTGCATTTTAAAAATCCGTCACTGAGTTCGCGAGACGGTTTATAATACCGATGTTGTTCTTGAGGCGGTGAAGGGTTGCTTGGGGGGTCAAGTACCACCCCCCACCTACCCCCTGCGTAGCTCAGAAAATGTTAAATTACGGGGAAAATAAAAGAAGACAAACTCTACTTTGAAAACATTTCGACTGGCAACACAGAAGGTTGCTATGAAGGTACATAGATACAGCTATAATATAAAATGCATATGAAAATTATTTCAAAATTGTTTTATAAATTGTTTGATCACGAGATATGATACTATATATACACACATCTTATAAAAATAATCTCATATAAGTGTCAACTAAACTAAATATGATTTCCAGTCTCTGTAATTTTTTTTAAATTAATTATTAGCTATTTAAAAATAAATGTAGGCACAGCTCCAAAGTTTTAGTAATTACAACATGTAAAAGTTTTTTTTTTTATAAAATATTACTTTTCTATAGAATTTTCTAATAGAAAAAACAAGCAAGTGAAACAGTGGCGAGCGACTAGTATGCTTTATAGATAGAGAAGGGTTGATGAAAGTCTAATGATGCGGTCGAAAGAATGGATCCGTAGAAAAGTTACTTGAGACTTAAAAAGTATTCGTGGAGCTTAAAAAGCTGTGAAGACGCGTATGAAAAGAGCTTTCGCGGTTGAACTTTGACGAAAGTTTGCGGGATTTAATTTTAATATTCTTTAGGAAAAAATTGGGGAACTGAAACTTAGTTGTGTTTACTTTAAAACAGATTTAATTTTAATACTTTTTTCTATGCAATTTCTCTTTATCTTTGTGTTTAAACCATAAATAGTTGCATAATTTTTGGTCAGATTCATTATAGCCCAATGCACTGTGGTGCATTGGCGAAAAAGAGATCACATGAGATCACAGAGTGATTTACATTTTTACAAATCCCTCAAAACAAAAGCAAAACAACACGTTTAAAACGCTACATTTACAAAGGTAAACGTAAACTTAACCCTAAACACGTCGCGTTGCGGAACGTCTAAAAAACGGCACAAAAAGATAAGAAAGCTTCTTACACAAAGGTGCGTAAAGTAGAGACAATGTCATGTATCAAGTTCACAGCGGCAGGGTTAACCAAGCGCAAGGTACAGACAGCAACAAATATTATACGTACTAACCAACCTATTATATTGTCCTAATATTATAGTTTTGTATTAATGTATAATATATATGTACTAGTGGACGCCTGCGGCTTCGCTTGCATTATTTTGAGATAAAAAGCAGACTATAAAACCTCATACTACCTACATACCTACTAAAAATCATGATGATTCGTTCAGCCGTTTTTGCGTTATGAGCGTTAAAAGAAACAGATAAACAAACAAAAATTCTAATAACTGCTGAAACGTGTTCTTTTATGGATATGAAGTATACCATATTATACATTTATAGACTTTTGATCCTCTTCAGCTTTATTATACGAGTATGTATAGATTGTTTGTTTTGTTGTCAATCAGAATAAAAACTATTGATACTCGTACTATGTAAATGATGTTTGTACTTGTACATATAGTTTTAACAATAAAACATTTCTGATAATCTACACATACATTATGTTATTTAAATATTCATGTATCATAAATGGTTCCAAGAGGAAAAATAAGATGGTTTTCCCCAAGAAGAAATTATTATAGGGCAGCATTTTATTTAATAAAATAATATTATGGAATGCACAGATAGGTATTAATTAAAATAAATTATCCAACTTTAGTTCGAGACTGCGACAAATACCTTAAAAAGGATCGCAATAATAAATACAGGAATGTATATATTTGTTTCTATGGAAATATAATCATCTTTGTCCTGTGTTAATCACTCTGTCTGTACCTACATGAAAGTGACTCCTTCTCAACCAAGATTCAGAAACACCACAATGTCAGACGGACAATACGCACGTAATTCTATATATGCAGAACTGTGGGAGAGAACTAGAGCATCGCAACACTTTCTCAGACCTTATTCAACCTTTTTCAAACTACGGTTTAGTCTATGGTCACGTGGTCAAAGACAATACTCTATGGTGAGACGATGTTAGGTACTCTTTGTTTCTTTTTATTTTATTTTTTCCGCAATGCGTCTTTTGTTTTTTTTTCAGTCTTTTGCCTTGAGGTGTAGGACAATGGTAGCTGTTACGCTTGTTTCAAAGAAGGCTAATTAGGCTTTGTGTGGTCAAAAAGTTTACATTTGAAAGAAAAGAATTGAAGATATTAATAGCTATAGGTAGCAAGGGTTAGTAAATTTAATAATAAATTTGCCCACTTGTATCGAATGTTACCTTTACTAGTGACAATAACTATGAAATTAATATTAACGTTTTATAATTCAATGTTTTTTGTTACTAAGTTCTTGTTTGTTAGTTATTTATTTATCCTAGTTACATAACTTCAATATATATTCGTCTACTTTACGACACAAAACCTTATAACCAAAAAAACTTATAACCAAAGAATACCATAAATAAGAATAAGAAATACCATAATACTCTAAAGCTAGTGTTTTCAAGCGTATCGCCCCACCTCTTTCGCGCATTATTTTTTCTTCTCCTAGGTGTAGACTTGGGGCCCATCTTACCCCTTTTGGGGGGTACTTGGGGCCCCTTATCTACAAGTTTGTACAGCACTGGATCGTAGGGGAACCCCTTTAGTGATTCTTGAGTTGTATGTCGTGGAACAAGTGAGGGGATATGCCAAGATCGGTAATGTCTTGGTTGTGTTAATATGGCTTTGAAAAAATATGGCTGTTCTATTTTTAAAGTTATGGAAGCAAATGTATACAACATGAGGTAATAAAATTTAAATGATAATTTCACGTGTTTTATGAAATAAATACCTATAATACTGTTTACAATGGTATTTGATTAGTATTGACATGATATGGTTCCATAAACAGGCTTAAACAAGGATGAGATAAAAAAATATGATTCAATGGCATTGATATATTATATATTTATATAGTGTTTCTTATAGATTTATTAAATACAGTTATTATCACAAAATGAATTTATTAATATTAATTAAATTAATTAAAAAAATATACCTAACATAAGTTCCACAAACCATACAGCCAAATTATGAAAAGTCTGTCATCATCCACTTTCTCCATTCACCGTTTTCGTAAATTTCCTGCAGCACTGAAGTCTACTTATGTGTATGCAAGTGCAACTTGAAGGGTAGATGTTTTTTTTTATTTTCTTCTCCCCTCGGACGTCTGGTCTTCGTTTTCGCTGAGATTTCTAAAGAGCACAATAGTGATAGACAGACTTTATAATTGTAGGCTATTTTCATAAGCATACGTAGAACAAATATATTCCTTAGAAAATATCTCTAAGACAATCTTGTTAATAATCAAGAAACTATATTTATTTGATATTTTTGTACAGTACGTAATTGCAACACTTGTCATCTTTAAATACGTGTCTATATTACCTTTAAATATTTATACATATATACCAACCGCACAAAATCTAGAAAGAATTAGTTATAATTAATGGCGATATTTCTTAACAAAGACATTCAAACATAAAACTACTATTTCAAGTACTACAGTAATACCAATACCTACCATAGTACCTACAACCAACCACCAACAAACCAGAAACCCGTCCACAAAGCGTTATAATTAAGAACTGAACTTACAAACTATCCAGAAGCGGAATCATCGATCTCAGTACCGGGCCCTATTAAAACTGATGATGGAAAATAAAAAAAATCCCCAGGCCTGCGCTAAGATTGACAGACGGAAGGGGGCGAGGGGGGAATTGAAAGAGAGTGGAAAAATTATACGTGGCGACTGACGCGTCTTAACTTCCGAGGCCTTGCCGTGCTGCGTTTGGTGTAGGAGAGTGGAGTGGGTACTTGATTGATAGATAATACTATATTAAAAAACACCAACATACAAAAACTTTGCTAAAAATACCAATAAAAAATTTACTAAGACAACAAAATTGTACGTACAGATGTATTTATTTCTCTAATAATTGTACAGGTAAATTTATCATAACATTTAATAAAAGCGAAAGTGTTTTTGTTGATTGTTCTGTTCCTCTGTCACGCAGCAAGGAAGTGACGTATCGTGACAATTTTCATAACATTTATATTATATCTTAACACAACGCGAGTTTACCCGCGCTCTAGTATTCTAATCAAAGCCTAATAATTCTAGTCAACAAAAACAACGTTCCAGTTACTAGACTGACTATGCATCAGCTACTATCCCGTCCAAACGAGGCTCCCGGCTAGTTTCAGGAACCTAGTGTAATTAATTGTTGTCTGGAAGAGTCAGTCCTACTGAAAGGAATCATTGCATCTAGACATATGGAAGAATGGAGTCGACATTGTTGGTTTATTATTTTATTTGTTTCTTTGTTACATAGTTTTTGTTAAAATTATACGGGAAAGAGCATCTAGCTATCGTCAAACTCTGTTTCTTCATTGCAACCGTATAAAACTATTGTAAAGTAATAAAACTTCTAGCTAAAGTATGTAAACAATGAAGGGCTTTTTAATACGTAGTAATTTTCACAATTACTAAAACATAACAATTAAAACAGTATCCTTACTCACTCACAAAAACGAAAAAAAACGCAATTCAAAAACAGAGTCTAACATCATAGGCGATCATAATTAAAAAAAGTGCATGTCAACTCCTTGCAGTTTCCTAAGTATGAATTATGCCGGTCGGTGTATTCGTTAAGGGGCGTATCTATTCATTCTTTTTGTCCGCAGTTAAGGAGGTCCGTAGTCCGTACTCCGAGGGAGGAGGTGGAGGGGAGGGCTCCCCCCTTCTGCTCGAGAATATTTTTTCTAGACTCTCGAGGTTGGAATCGACACACTTGCTGTAGTTTGTTCCGCTTCGCGATGATAGTTCGAGTGAGTTGGCTCAATGTCGACTTTCTGGGCTTCAGTTTTGCGAGAAATGTTTTTGATATTTGGATTGGAATGGATTGATTTTTATATATTATTGTATCAATAAGTAAGTGTGCATAGACCGATCAGACTTTTGAGAAGTATCAGTGCGTATAAAAACACGATTAAGACAATTATGTTATTTTTTTCTAGGATAAGACGAAATGTTAGTACATAGTTCAAAGACACATGCCAAGTCTAGAAGTCTGAAATCTACAATACATCTACACATATCGTATAACATAATTTGTCTAAGAAAAATTATGTCTAAATTCGTCTCTTGAATTGTGGTCAACTTTTAACATATCGAATACTATTTCGCTTTAAAACTATGAGCTCGAGGTAATATATATCAAACTCAATTACGTACTCCTTTCAAAAATTAAAACTATCGTATCCAAGAGTAAAAACTATCGACACACATCCCACACTAGAGTCCAAGTAACTTGTAAGACGGTAATGAAGTAAATTCTCCATTTCTCTTTGAATCTGCTCTCTCGAGAATTCTCGCGACTCCCATTGAGGTGACGAAACGAGTCGCCTTGGCTTTTGAGTTCTTAATGCGAGGAAATCCTCAACTATTATGCTGGGAAAGGGTTGAAAATAGTGGAAAAATATAGTGCTAAAATAGTGAATACATTTTATTTTACGAGTTTATTTAAGGGATAAAATAATGTAGGAGTCAATTTTGTTAAGCTGCGAAAACAACACAATAATTATTATATTATACTAAAACATCTTTAACTCAAACATTGCATACGAATTAGTCATCTTACAGTCACTTTGCGCCAGACACAAAAACAAATTCAAAACCCATTACTCACCGTCTAAATTATTTTATTCACGGCGTCTAGATTTCAAGATTCGAATGACTCACGAAACTCAAAAATATTCTAATTGTCAATGTCAAAATTGCAAAGGCCCGCTAGCGCCACAGAGTAATTAACAATTAAGAGCAGTGAGTCAACTATCAACTGCGTCTCTTTAACAATTTAATCCGTCCTAATTATGGTATTGCGTCAAAACTAAGACATAGGATGTGGCAAAGGTTAAATCCATATCGTCACATCCTCGCTCGCTTCCTGCTTAAAGTGGTGTTTTAATTGCTGGTGTCGCGTTTGGATGGGCTTAATTTGCGAGATACAATGTCTAATTGTCTTTATATTGCACAATTGGTAGGCGTTGGGTAGTCTACTTTTTTATTTGGTCTGCGGTTTTCTGATGTGTTTTTGTTTCACGTTTTATTTTTTAAATAATTATTTTGTGTTTCGCTATAGCACCGAACATAATATGTATGTGTATTACTATACTCACTATAGTTATATATGTATATTATAGGAAAACAATGTTTATTCTTAAGATAAATTCTGTCATAGTATCATGAACATTTACTTTATCATTTAAATTTAGTATTAATAATTGTTATCGACATAATTTGATCGATCATAATTCGACCTAATTGAAATATGTGGAACTATGACCTAATAAGATAAGATAGCTATACCTAACTATATCTGTTCTGTAAAGTACAACATACGTGTATTCGATGAAAATAACATATTTTATGAAAACAATTCCGGGGAAATTAGGGCGACTACTACGATGTATCTGTCCAAAAGAACTCTCCTTACAAATTAATCCAAGAGGAGAGTCACGACCCTCAATAATACTTTAATACAACTCAAGGAACAGGTAAAAACAATACTGTGTTCTATTCCAAAAGCTTCTTTACCTAAAGTAATTATGTGATCCTGGTATAAACGCACTATTCAAGTGTTGCAAGTTGCACCATAAACACTATCACTGATCAGCCTGAAGCGCTGCGATTATAGATAAGTATCCTTCCAACACGCGAAATTTGGAAGTACTGCTTTTTAGGCGTAGGTAGAAAATTAATTACGTTTTTAATGGATAAAACCTATTATACAGAGATACACTATCGATAATAAAGACTTATTTAGAGATATATATAAATAAAAGAGATATAGACAAATTACTTTGTAATTCATAAATTATTTTAATGTACACTTTTGTGTGTAAATATTATGTTATTATGAGGAATAATTGTAAATTGACATTTTTAAGAGCATGTAATTGCCTACAGAAATAATAAACTTTGTTTTGATTTCGTTTGCCTTACTTTTCAAAGGTGGCTATAGTTTGTCAAAGCTAAGAATTCTTGTTTCAACACTTTTACATAATAAAAAACACTTGTTCATGCATATCTTTATTTTTGTACAAAATAAGATATGATCAGCTGATTTTTTCTTATAACACAGATCAAAATTTGTTATCTCCGGTGTAAAAAATAACCCTGTAACGTCGATAACAGTTTATATCAAAAACTTATAAACTAGATATAAAATCTATTCACCTTAGACTGCAATCCATGGAGTAACTATTGCAATAAACTTCAAATAGCTGACAAATCACACAAAAGGCCGACAAACCAACTTCCTAAATTAATAAATCATAGGAAATACGGCCACTTAGCTAACTTGTATCTCCTTTACAACTTAAGTTCGAACTAAGCAACGGCTTATCTTAACACGAGTTGTCCAGTCAAGTTAGCACTTAACTGTCCCGGGAAGTCAGGTTAAGTTATAGTTAACTTCTCGAGATTAAGACAGGGAGATCTTTGTCGGGAACTAAGTTTAAGTTGCTTTGCTTAATGTCGGTTTTATAGGTGTTAGCGCTAAGTTTTGCTATCGTTTTGATGGGTTAAGCCTGCTTGGGGTGGAATTTTCTAGGAAAATTATGGTTTAAGTTGCTTAGAAGCTTCTTACTCATAAACTTAGTCTATATGAGATTTGTCTAGTTTTACTTCATCCTGATTGATCCTAAGATTGATGTTTAAGGAAACTCAAGTCGGGCAACTTAAGTCAATATTGGTGGTTGATGGTGGAAAACTTATTGAGTGAACAGATTAACTTTTAAAAATGGCTTCTGCGATATAACCGAACCGTAAAATATACCAAAACATTTGTTTAAAAGATTCTTCGATTTTATAACGATAATAAGCTTATATGTGTGACAAAACTATAGCTACGAGAAAGATTGCTAATTTAATCATCATATTCCTGGCCTTGATATAATAATAATGTAAATATAGATACGACACCTGATTGTGTATTATAATGATCTATTTCTGTACAAAGGATGAACAGTTCTAATTGAGGTTACTAGATCAGCTAATTGCTACAAAGTCAGTTTCCGCCGCGACGAGGTGCGCCAATTAACGTGTTTTTAAATATAGTGTTTATACTCATAATAATATTCCGACCAAGGCGCAAAATTTCATGAACATTATACATAATACAAGTTACGCATAACCGTTTCAGATCGGCTTGAGATTCATTATATTTTTTCAAATATAATCTTGTTATACCAAACTACTTGAACTTTGCAAGCTGGTTGTTTCTATGTATAATAAGTATGTAGTTACAAAAGAAAAATATATTATGTATTATATCCGTTATCTAGTACCCATGATACAAGCGTAAGCTTAGTATGGGGCTAGATGGAGCTGTGTGATACGTCCTGATATATTTATTTATTTATTTAATAATTTCTTATACACAAAACTTTAGAGACCCTATCGCAGATATAATTTTTTTTTATTATATTAGTAGTATGTGGTTGTTACTTTAATTATAATCTCCCACCAGCTTACAACCTGCGAGCCAATAATTCCGCTCAACTTTGCGCCGCCGCCGCATTCAAGCCGGTTATTACTCGATATTACACTTACGAACAAACGCTATAACTGCAAGAACTTAGCCCGTTACATATGCATGCAGTTCCTAGTTCGTGCCACAGTGTAAGTATAATACAGTAAGTTGTCGTGTGAGAGAAGCTATTTGGTAAATAAATGGTCTCAAAAAAGACTTAGGTACCTATCTATAGTTATGTAGTAAATGTAAATTTCTTGTGAGACTTCTGAACTGTGGTCACAAAAAATGTGGTGTCAAAACCTTTATGCTTAGTACAAACTATCTGCAATTTATAAGTAATTAGTAGCATAACCGCGTCAAACTGAACTGTTTAGTCATGTTATCTAAATATTGGGCTAGAAAAAACAACTTTTAACATGTACATATGTAATAGGTATGTTGTTATTAAAAAAATAAAATGAGCTAATTACTTATCTAACCTATATTTACGAGAAGAAGCATCGATCTACATCGGGCTGATATATCCCATGTTTTCATATTAATTTCTTCAAATTAGAACCGTACACGAATTACACTAATGATACCAATTTACCAAACTACCAACTACCAATTTACCATTTTCAGGTTTGTTTTAGCTAATCATATTATTTCTCAATTTTTAAGATTTTACCTTACTGTTTCTACATGCACTATGACCACGGTCATTCGTAACCAAGTCCCGGACACACGGACAGCGCTGGCAGTTAACAGACAAGCGAGCTTTACTTGTAAGTTTGCGAAGCGAGCCAATTACAACTTGCACCAACTTGCGGCGAATGGATTAGTAACTATACTTGATACACTTCACTTTAAATGGACCGAATGGAACTTTCTAGAAACTGTGGCGTATACAAGCTAGGTCAATAGTAGAAAATACAGGTGAATGAATATACGAGTAGTATTCCTTATGTTGGAATAAAATCAATCATGTTCTAAATGTTTATTATATAAAAAACAGACACACAAAACACATTTCTTGTTTTTGTTTCTTTTTTGCTTCCGATACAAGAGATGACTTACTGTCTTGTGCTTATAGATCAACGACCTAAAATTTGCGCGGATTTACGTTACATATGACTAGTTTGTCATTTTCTGCGTCTGTGTGTAGCATAGGTGCCCGGGACTACATTGAGACTTCAGCATACTTTGGCGTCCAGCCAGCTGTCTTTTTGGCTTCAAGATGTAGTTTGCACCAACTTTGTTCACATTACCAAGGATATTTCTATTTGGAATTGTTCGCTAATCGCCTTGGCTGTGTGTCCGTATGAGTTTTAAACTTGAATGGGGACTTTGTTTGTATAATACTAGAATGTTAGAGTTTTCAAAACTTTTGCAATAAAACTTTGAGAGCTTATTCTTTGTTCTTGGTTGGTTTATTTAAAAGAATAGGTAAGTATGCTTATTCAGCATTTCAAACTCAACCTAACACCATACTAGGTATTCTTGAACCAAAACTAATATAATCTTAATCGAACATTAACATCTCAGAAAAAAACTGTTGTTGGTGATTATATTCTAAACATTATGCTAATTACCAAAAAAATCTACTTCTATGCGATAAAAGGAATCATCCCAACAAAAAAGTAGTAATTAGGTAAGTACATACATATGATTAAAATATAAAATAACTAAATTATATTTTTGAACAAGAAAATGGGTTTGCACTTGACCGTAATTCGCCTGGTGGTAAGCAATCATTACGGTCTACGATAGAGCGTGCTTACTCTGTAAGAATCAATAAAAAAAAATATAAAATAAAAAAAGACTTAACTACCATCCTTTTACTATGTTGTTCCTTCAACAGTTCCCAGTAACTATGATTGAATCTAAGCCATCCTGTAGGGATATGCGCAAGAACGGAACTCTAAATTGGCTCCCTAAATAGGAAACAATCTTGTACGCGTAACGTTTGCTACGGAACCCTGGGGCTAGTGTTATATTGAAGTGGTATACGCTTGATGATCGAATTAAAATATAGATAAACTTTCAAAATGAGCATATGTTGTCTTATGAGACAACCTGCGAAAACAACATAACTTATTTCCTGTTTCTTTTTTGCCAAAGAAAAATGGAATGATGTAATTAATAGTAAGCTTTCAAGGTTTAGTTGATGTTTAAATAATGACGCTACGACATCCATTTAACACTAATAGCCGTGACCATAAGAACCTAAAATATTATTTTAGAAACACACAATATTATTTAAAAAAAATCTTTTGGTTGTGGCTTAATTAATAGTTAAAACGCTTATTATATACTTTTTTCAGTATATGCTCTCAAATGCACAACTGTCAAGGTCGTGCAAATGTTTTTTTTTATTGTGTCTTTTAAGCAGGTATGTATAAGTCACTTCTAGGAACATAATTCCTTCAAGCACGGTCCCTCTGTTTTACTGCTAGGTACACTATGTCGCAAGTCAATCTCGGTCGGACCCGGGACTTACGCACTATGGTATATACTGTGACTAAACTGTAGGACACATTATTATAGAGGGCTTGAGAAAAGAGTTTTGTATCTTTTTCTTTGGATCATACAAAAAATGCACAGCAAAATTGAAAATTAATAATTGTCTTCCTATTAAAATTGTAACAAGAATAGACAATACATTACTTGAAAAATTATGTAAGTATCTATATAATAAATAAATAAATATTTCGGGACATTGCACACAGCGCCATCTAGCCCCACACCAAGCAAACGCTTGTATCGTGGGTACTAGATAAAGGATATATATATTACTTCTATACTTTTCCTTTGTAAATACATACTTATTATACATACAAACGACCAGACTCAACACAAGTAATTATACATTTTTAAAATGCATAAACACTTGTGTCACGCGGGAATCGAACCCACAACCCCTAGATTAGAAGGCAGAGTCACTACCAACTAAGCTAACAGGCCAGTCAAAAAATATAAATATCAATATAAAGATATCAATAAATATATATATCAATATAAAGATTGTCACTATCTAAAGGCATATTATCTCAGTGTTTTAAGACTAGTAATGTTTATCTAAATAAACCTACAAGATACGTAGCCTACAAGCTTGTTTTTTTAAAATCAGTTGGTTTATTTAGACTCGTGCCTGAATTATCATTTATTTCGGCTTACATCCTCTCGAGCTTTACGCTCGGTATTTTTAGGGCATCAGTAGGGCCGAAGCTAACACTGAGAGGCCCTTTACAATTAAATACTTAAGAATAAGTAACATATATACAGAAAATGGATGTATGTGTATAACTCTGTAGATTTTAATGATATTGGTAAATATATAACTTTCGGGGCTGCAGCACTACAGGCCCAACTCGGGAAACAACGAAAATACTCGCAGATTAGCGCAGGTTATTACGAATTTTTTGCGCTATCTGTTGAGACTTTGGGCCCGTGGTCTCCGGACACAAAATTATTTGTTAAACAGATTAGCAAACGTGATTATTATTATTATTATTCCTTGCCACAGGAGATCTCAGGGCTGGCAGCTATTTTTCTCAACGATTGAGTCTTTCTATTCAAAGAGGAAATACTGCCAGCATCCTGGGATCCCTGCCGCACAGCGACAACATGGACGGTGTGCTGAATTTTTTGTAAATATCTGTTTGTTTTTTGTTACTTTTTCTGTATGTTTAAGTCTTTTTTGTATATACTTGTGATATATATGTAAATATTAGCGTTGGTTAGTTTATTGCAATAAAAAACACAAGCACTTTGATTTTTGAATAGACTTTCGAATTGCAAATCAAAAACAAAAATCTGATAAGTTCCACTCAATAAATACGAAATATGACGACTAACCATGTATCCCAGGAATTGTATATGTCTAGCTTCAACTCTGAAACTAGGAAGAGTGCAGCGGAAGTAGCTCGCAGTAAGCACAAGGTAATGGATGTTGTGACGGCCGCTAGGATGTCTCTATTCAACCAATTGATAGAGCACTTTTAAGTGCACACACAGTATATAACATAGCTAGTGTACCTATGTACATAGTTTTATACACATAAAAAGGTTAAAAATGCATACGACCCTCATTAATGAGAAATACGACTTAGAGAGAAAGAGTAAGTATCTTCTTCTTATCGAATGAGAGTGGCCAACTCTGGTGTCGAGATTTTATCAAGCCGCCCTAAGGGCCTCTGGCATGGCTTTACGACTGCCGTACTAGAAAAATAGTCGACTTACAATTTAACGCGTCATCCGACCCTAGTAATTGCCCTAAATGGAATGCCACTTTTCTGCCACCCATCCAAGAACTAACCGCTTCGACCTTTGCTTAACATTGGTACTCGCATGCGATTGCCTCCGCTAGCTGAGCTACGGACGCTTCTTGAGTTAGTATGAGACTTGCCTACTCTCATGTTGAAATTAAGAGAATTTAAATTTTGATATGCCTTTATTAAGATAAACAGCTGCGACCGAAATTAATATAAAATGTATCCCTCTCTTCTAGCGTTGTTTTTGAATTCCACACAACATTACTGAAAACAAGATAACAATCTAAATATATAAAACTCAAAGGTGACTGACTGACTGACATAGTGATCTAACAACGAACAGCCCAAGCCACTGGACGAATCGAGCTGAAATTTGGAATGCAGGTAGATGTTATAACATAGGCATCTAATCTAGCTAAGAAAGGGTTTTCGGCAATGTCACTTTTAAAAGGGTGAAATAGGGGATGCAAGTTTTACTTCTAAATGAAGCTAAGCCGCGAGCACCTACTAGTTGTAGGTATTAAAAAATTCTATACGACGCCAGTAAAGAACCCGGATTATGATCTCTTGAGAAACAATTGTATGTTCCATGGGGAATAAAGAGGCCCATAACCGTTTTCTTATCGGCAGGAAATTGAGTTAATTTCTTATATAAATGGCGTCAAGTTTTAATTACGAAAACAAGTCATTAACTAGGTAATTACCTACTAAAATATAAGATTACGTGTTACATAGTTAAAATGTTTATTAAAAAAATAATGTTATATTCGTCTTTCCTTCCTTCAAGGAAGTGTTTTTAAGGTAAATTGCTCATTATTACACTCTCCAATTCCATTTTCAAATATACAGCATTTTTATGTTTAATAACCAACGATAAAACACGTAATCTTTAATCATCATTATAATTGACGCGACGCACGACCAAAATGCTGGCCTTTTTCTGGCTCAACGTATCAGCATTGCCATCCAGCGTGGTAATGCGGCCAGTATGCTGGGCACGCTGCCCTCTGGTAGTGGGCTGGAGCACTTAGATTATCTTTAGGCTTTTCTAAAGATTTTCTAAGTGCCCCTTTTTGTAGTAGTTAGAAGTAGTATGTTTAGTTTTTGTTCCCTTGTTTTTATATTTTATTATTGTAAATAAAGTTTTTTCGTTTTACTATTAACAAAATACAATTTAATTAAAAATCCTTAAAATAAGATATATTTAATGTCTCTATGGTGTACGAAAATCCGAACATTAGCGTAACAGAGTATCTAATAAAAAAAATACTTACAACAATCTGTCAAAATGTGAATCACATAAAAGTCAAACACGTGCGCCTAATATCTTGCAAATGTTAAATATCATTTACAAATTGATACATCCTGAAATCATTAATCGACACTTTTATCTACTTTATGTTATTGTCTTCAAATATATTGCATAGATGTGGCATGAAAAATATCAGCATTTGAATTTGGGAATAAATTAATAAATGTAATGTCACCCTTATTTATAACAATAAGGAAAAATCCCATAACCTTTTCCTGTATCTAAAAAAATCAGCTATTTAGGTATATGTATAGTGAAATCTCTAAAAAATTCTATAAAGATATGCTTTCTGAAGCACTGAAAAACGATCAGAGTAATATTGGTCATTTTTTATCAAGCATTTTTTATTGGAAATTTATTGAATTCAATTTTCATATACGCACAACTGTAGCCTAAAAGCAGTTCTAGAAAAATCTTACCTCAAATCTCCATACCGAATCACAGAGTACATACAACCAGTCACTCAACACTTGCCTTTATCAGAACCGATAAGGGGTCCGCCCAGCGTAATGATGTGTTTCAAATTTATTGCAAAACGTCATTTAACGCCTCGAAAACACTCGGTCTTATCTGTCTGTCCGTCTGTCCTGGACAGAAAAATGATAATAATATCTGGTTACCATGTTTCGAAATAGGATACAAGTTTTGAAAGAACGGCGTTAACGTTTTCTTGTCATAGGAGACACAAAATTTGTATACTTACTTACCTAATAGAAAACAAAAAATGTTTTTAAGAAAATTATATTATACTAGCATCGCCCCGCAGTATTACCCGCGTTAATACGGAATAAAAGTAGCCTATGTGTTAATCTAAAGTCTATCCTACCTCCACACCAAATATCATCCAAATTGGTTCAGCCGTTTGAGCGTAAAGAAGTACAAATAAACACATTCACGCACAAGCTTTCACCTTTATAATATTAGTGTGATATCAATCAATCAATTTATTGGTAAACCAAATTTGGATATAAAGAAATGTGCAAAATAAAATACATTGTGCTAAATTGTAAGATAACAGTTGCAGGGAAAGCCCTTTCAAGTATACTTATCCGATATTCATCTTATCATTTTTATTAAAAAAAAATGTATTAAGATTAAGATATTATGTACTCTAATCGTTAACTAAATCATTAAAAATACAATTAAGCGTAAAAAAACTCTTACTATTTTGGTGTACGACAACCACCATTAAATTTGTATGGTTTTTTATGGGTTCAGTTTCAATTCAATTCAGTGATTATTCAAAATCGCTGATCCCCTATGCCTTATCCCATACAAAATGGTGTCCATCTGGTAGGATTCTTATCAAGCTCTGGCTATAACTTGTTGAAGGAAAACATCGGTCTTATCGCGTGCCAGCACATCCGTTCTTCCATTTATGATCGTAATTGTAAATTAATAGTTATTAATAACAGATGCTTTGGCTGTCAGAGGTTGATAAGTTTTACATAGGAAAAAATTATCTTCTTCGTACTCTGTACAGTCAGGCAATTTGGCCATTAGGTCACCTGAAGCGATACCCGAACAAGTAAACACTGTAGCCTAAGGTGGATGCCTGTACTGAATCCTGTACCAAGTAGATATTGTATCTTATTTATCTAATATTCCACATTATCTGGTACAATAATATTTATAAAAAATATGGATACATTAATTTATCACTATTAAGGTAAAAAAATACCACAAGCTTAAAAACCCCAACACCAAACATTTTTCCGCGGTAAAAGGCCTTGCAATTCTTCAAACAAAACCCTTGCTAAGAAGAATGGAAACGTCTAGCGTCTCCTGTTCACACTTTCATTCCTAATTGAGCATCTAGCTACCATGACTGTTTTTTCTTTAAAGGAAAAGGAAAATACTTGCTACTTTTAGGACTTTTTTCAGACTATTTCATTGATGATTGCTATTTTTAGTAGAAACTGAGCAGTTTTACTTATGTACCAAACAAAACTACTGCCAAAATTCAGTTCAAGTGTATTTGTTTAAAATAAAATAATTAGGCAACGATATCTTACTACGACTAAAATACTGTAAAGGATACATTAATATTTTTACCTCAATTCCAACTATCATACATTTTTATAATTACATAATTTCAAGGGGATATAGATCACACAAAAAGGAGCCTACGCTAAGCAGCAGAATAAAAAAAGCTACAATAATGATGATAATTATGAAAAAGAAGACTTTCAGTAATCAGCTATTTTCCTATGACAAGCCCAAGCATCATTATAGTACCTAGCACATACATAATAAAGCATAGAGTAATTAAAGTGCAGACACGGAATGGCGTGTCTTGCATGTAGCAGATATGACAATATTGGCCATATGTCAGCGCGATGTGCCGCCAGATAATGCAGGCTAATAAGTGGCTGTCTTCCAACACGCTGGCTAGGGATGGGGTTAGGAGTGTCGATAGTGGTCAGTTCTATCGATAGGGGATGGTCGATAGAAAATGTTGATATGTGAGGATAGGAGTTGTAATACAGTGGCTAAATATGTCTCTATTATTACTCGTACGTGTTGGCATTTCTTCGTGTTCTTTTGCGTATTACACAACAAAATCTTGAAACAAAAACAATTGTTTATTAGAGTTATAAGGATTTTTAGATACAATATAAGCATTAACTCATCGGTATAAATATCAAACCATCAATTAGAAATAAAAACAACGTAAATTTATTTATCTAACAAGAAATGGTAACATTAGAACAATGCAGAAATAATCTGCTTAAAAACATTATTTCAAATTGCATTGAATCCTATAAGTTACCAGCATGCATAATATATGCAAAAACAGGTTCATTATATAAAAAACACTTCTATCGAATAATAACATATTAATAAACAAAGTCATATATATAAAATCTATCGATATCGACATTCACTTCCATCTTACCCCATCCCTCCGCGATCTTATCAGCAGTTTTTATTCTCGTGATATCCAGCGATAAGGTCGAAATGTCCTTTTCCATAGAAGCCCAGTAATGGCTCAGAAAGCACGCTACTACCTCATCACTTATGCATTGATATTGGACGTCACCCTTTGCTTGTAGAGTAGTGATGTCTGTAATTTCACTACATGTTTAAGGTGATGGTAGGTAAGTGATTGGGCTATATTGTTTCTGTTTTTTATATGTGTGGTGAGGATAAATAAAGGTACCTTATCTTAGCTAATGAGTTGTAATTTCGTGGAAAAACTGGAGTTATTATTTCAATGACAAACAATATATAGATGTAAATTTCGTAGACTTCTGTCAGTTTATAGAAAAATTTAATCGAAAGAATCGATGTTTTCTTGTCATTTGAGCTAAATTTGTAACTTCTGATTGCTTATATGAACCCAAGCCCTGATTTACTTTAATATACATACTTATATATTCTTCTAGTTCATTAAAAAGCCCTAAAAATAATAGTAAACATAATGGTATTTTCTTGTTAGGTAAATTTATGAATTTGCCACATGAATGTTAGTAATTATGGCCAAGGTAACGGACAGACCGACATGGCGTGGCATGACTGCATATAATTATCTATCTAGGTACGCTAGGTAGCCTATGCCTTTGTTAAAAAACGTAAAATAGGGCAAAATATTTTTTTAATTAGTGTTCATACATTCAAAATCTTTTGTCATTAGATATTAAATACGTAATATTTTTTTAGTATTGAAACACAAGACTATAAGAATCGAATGTGTAAACAACAGGTATACCAATTTCATGAGCAGAAAATTCATAGCTTTTGAATTTCAAAACATGGGACTCATTTTACCGCTAGACTTTGAAGTAAAAATATTTTTTACCGGACACATTATTTATTCATACTATTCTAACTAGAAATTTCCTACCTTATTCTTGCAAAGCCAACTTACCGTGACACCATATGCCCAGTACCATAAGTCACCATAGCTTATAATAAATAAAAATAGTGGCTTTGGTCAATAATTACGAGAAGAAGAAAACATATGCAACAAAATTCTAATTTTTTATACGTTTTAGTTTTCAGGAATTTCTTTTAAAAAATCACTACTCATAACACTTGGTCCACAAACCTTTTGTATCGGACAGCTATTTTTTTTAATAAATTTCCCAAAATATAGAACTAAACATTTAGGAATCGTCCAACCAACGTTTTAAATTAACTCTGTTCTTTCATTTTAGTACCTACTTAAGTAGGTCATAATAGGTCTTAGTTGTTCAAAAGGCTATGACTTTATGATGATGATGATAACTACCCCTACAAAAAAAAGCCTTATTCTTCCAAAGCTACCTTACCGTAACACCATATGGCCAGCACCATAAGTCACCATGGTCAATAATAAGTAGAACAATGCAGATAAAATAAAATGCAACATTATGGGGTGGATGGTTCCCACGCATAACTATGCACTTTCCTGTAAAGGGTGGCTTGTGGTTAAGGTTGTGGTGAATGAAATTAGCTGAGGTTCAGTAGGAATTAAAGTTTATTATTGATCAGTGTTAACACTTGTTTTGGTTTTCAATTTATTCAAAGTAGTGGGCTGGAGCACTTAGATTATGTTTAGGCTTTTCTAAAGATTTTCTAAGTGCCCCTTTTTATTATTGTTGTTTTTATATTTTATTTATTCAAGCTAGTATATAAAATTATGATACAATTTTTAATAGACCATACCACTTAATCATACACTAGGTTTTTTTACGCTCATTTTGCATGGTGTAATTCTTTTCCCTGCCTCGCAACCAAATGTAAAAACTGTCTTAAACGCTTAACAGTGTGTTTTTACAGCCAGTTTCAGTCCGGTAGGTTCAACTTTGAGTCTAGCAACAGTATCGCTTGTGCGGATATCACCTTATATAACTACGTGGTAATTTGCCACTCCAGTGTAGAAAAAAACACTATCCCACGTAACCCTAAACTATCCAAGACTCGGTGCCATATGGTGATGGTAATCGCGAGTCTTATTATTACTACATAATTAATTGCTTTTCGTTCGACTATAACGGTCAGTTTAATGGTCCAGTTTAGATAGAACACACATATACATACATGTAATAAGGAAAGTCTGTGAGAAAGTCAACGTCAATTCTAACCTTAACTCACTTAATAAGCTATAATTTTATTACTTTACTAGCTGTCCCGGCAGACTTCGTACTGCGCCCTAAACTTTTGTATAAATTAATTTCATTTTTTTTCCCTTTTAAACCTTCCCTAGACCTCCACGAACATTTCAAGACTAAGATAATAAGATAAATCCGTTCAGCCGTTCTCGAGTTTTAGTGAGACTAACGAACAGCAATTCATTTATATATATATATATATATATATATAGATTTGTTAAAGACAATATTTGCTACATTCAATATTTAGTTATCCAAAATGTTAAGAACAAGTTGAGGTTTTACATTACAGACAACATTACAAAAAAAATACGTAAAAAAAGAAACAAACATAAGTACGTTTTCTGTCCCAAAATGAAAAAAAAAAACTAAATTCATTTATTTTACAAAATCCTTAGGCTATAATAGTTACATATTATTTAATAACCTTTTACTTATATTGTTCACGTAAATTTTTTTTCGTATCAATTTACAACAAACAGCCAATTCGTACATATAAAATAAGCGTGCCTTATTGAACCAACAATGTAACACCCCAAGTCGAAGACACAGATCATATTGTTATATACCTATACATCAGCATAACCCTATAGACGATAGGCAACAGGTCGACAAACACTCATACATACATACACATGTATATGAGCCACCTCTCCTAGACATTGCCTAGGTCACTAGACAATACATTGGATCAGTGAAGCAGCACTAAACTGGTATGTAAGGGGTCTAACCTCTTTATTAACCAACTTCAAAATAAGGAGGTCATCAGGACTTCTGAAAGTTTTTTTTAACTTATATATATTAACTTGTTAAAAAAATCGAGGCAAATAGAGTGGTTTCCAAGAGATAAAAGTCAAAGATTAAATACATTATTTTGTTATTTGTTAGAATAATTATAGATTAAACCTACAATGAGATAAAGTTTGGCTAGTAGCTTGTGCGATTTTCACTTCAGGGTCAGAAAGTAAGCTACCTATTTAGTTTTCTTTTAAAAGATTCAAAGAATCACCTATGTTCAAAGTTGTAAAACGTTATACAAACAAATATCATCTCTCCAATTCTCAAAATATGATTACAGATTATCATGCAGACTAATATCCGTAGGTGAAACCAAAGTAGGTAGACCATATACCTACTAGAATTTTCCAAAAAGCACACAAAACCAGCATTTCCCATGCAATTTCTACAAAATTGACCGACAATAAAGGAGCGGAAATACCGGAACAATTTTGAGACGGTCCAGCGACTCACATGTTGTACAATACCGAAAACAATCTACAAATGTATATGTAATCATATAACTCTACTTTGAACCCTAAAGCCTAGAAAATAAAGACTATTTTAGTTACGAAGAAGTAGCATCTCGAAATCTCATTATTGTATAGGTAGGTACTTGTTCATGAAAATGTCATGAAAAGTCATCAAATGACTGAATACATAATGGTCAAAGAGTAGGCAAGGCTTGGAAGGTATAATGATTATGACTCTACAGGATGTTTATCAATAACCAAACTATTAGGAAACGATGATAAACTTCAAACCGAGCTAGTTAATAAAACATTAATATAGGTCTTTACCTATGAAATTGCTATTTTGTATGACGAAATTGAGAAAAATTATATTATGAAAATGAAATGTCTAAACAGGTTTAGTTGCAATTGATAACTATAGTTAGATGGAAAAAAAGCTATGCACTGCGTACGAGTATATCAATTTCTCAAAAACAGAGTATATGATAAAAATATACCTAGTTAAAGTAGTGAAACCGACGACACATTGAAAGAGGTGTTTTCAATGACTTCCCTATAAGTAATATGCACTAGTAATACATTTTTTTATCTAAAAAGTACATAATTCAACAATTGATTCAGTAAAAATTGTATTTGGAAAAAATATAGCTGTACGTAAAAGTTACAAACAGATTAAAATGTAAGAAAAAACGGCAATTTCATAGGTGCCCTATTATTATCTTTTAGTCTAGACCACCTCGTAGATATGTATGTTAAAAAAAGATGACATAATCCATCTTATACTAACCATAAAATGGAGCGATATATCCTGTGACCTATAGGTCACAGGCAATCGCATGCGATTACTTGTAATAATGGAATTATTAATAATTTTACTGTATTGTATTGATTACCAATGTTAAGCAAAGGTCGACGCGGTCAGTACGCGGATGGTTGACCGAAAAGTGGCATTCCATTTTGGGTGCTTCCGTGGGTTGGATGACACGTTAAATTGTAGGTCCCGGCTGTTTGTCTAGTACGGCAGTCATTAAGCCAAGTCAAAGGCCCTTAAGGTGGCTTAATAATCTCTCGACACCAGAGTTGGCCACTCTCATTCGATAAGAAGATTTATTTGCGAAGTCGTAGTAAGAATGAAAGCACAAAAAAAACTTACAGAAGACTTGATAACTTTCTTTTTTTGAAGTCGGTTAATAGTAACAAATCAGCCTGTATAATACTGTACAGGTACAAGCACAAGTCACCGTCCATGACGGTTGTCGCAAGTGGTCACGCAGGCCGGCATCGGAAGTAATCGCCATTGATACCATCTCATTGTGCGCGCCGGATGTTGCCTCCAGATCTGTGCGTTTCCAATGTGCTTGCTCTACGATAGAGGATATTGTACTCTATATATATATATAGGTATTATACATATATAAAACTCAAATGTGACTGACTGACTGACTGACTGATATAGTGATCTATCAACGCACTACCTAAATCACTGGACGGATTGGGCTGAAATTTAGAATGATGGTAGGTATGACGTAGGCATCCGCTAAGTAAGGATTTTTGGAAATGCCACTTTTAAAGGGGTGAAATAGGGGATGCAAGTTTTACCTACTTCTTAATGCTTTCTTAGTTGTGGCACTATTTTTTAAGTCGTTTGTGTTTTTTTTTGTCTTTATTTTATTTTCTATGTGTGTTACAATAAAGAGTTTTATCTATCTATCTAATGCGAGCGAAGCTGCGAGCACCCACTAGTATAATATATAACTAGCACTAACTTAGCTTAAAAGCTAGTGTGGCTCAGCGGTTCCAGTGTCTGCTGTTTATCCAGACGCACCCTGGTTCAAATCCGGCCCTACACCAATGACTTGTATTTTCGAGTTAAGTGTGGATTAGCACTCGCTTAATGGTGAAGGAAAACAATGTTTGAGGACCACAATATCCGAGCACATGACGTGTATTCCGTGGAAGGACCTGATGTATCTGCCCTAAAGAACTCCCCAAACGAATTAATTCTGCTGGGGAGTCCCGCGTGCTGGTGTCGAGAGTTTATCAAGCTGCCCTTAGGGCCTTTGACATGGCTTAACGACTGCCGTACTATGACAAATAGCCGGGACCTAGTAATTACTAATTCCCAATATCTAAAACGCTCGTACAAGTACATAAGTAATACAATGGACACGAGATAAATCCGTGTGTCTCACAGAATCATCTCCGACATGTTTTAGCATCATTGTCCTCCCAGTCACGCTCTAGAACAAATTAATGACTGATACCTACTTGTATTCAAACTATTTTTGTTGTAACTTTGCGTTATATACATACATACATAGGTATATACAGTTACGAACAATTGGAGGGCACGTCGTTACTCAGTTTTATACTTTTTTACGTACCTAGGTTCTTATGTTTTTTGTACATATTTTGTTAAGTTTCCGGTTCATGGTTCATGGTTCTCAAGATGTTACTGGAAAATTGAGTTAATCTTGAAGCAAACAAATTTTCTTCGAAGCAAAAAATACCTAATTTTGTTCTTGAATGACAATATAAAGAGAAAAATAGGCTCAGTGCAAAATAATAAAAAAACGTTTACACAAATGACGATAGTTACAATGATGTATATTGTTTTTAAAAATTGTTTATTCGACTACGTGCCTCTAAAATACACCAATACACAGATATCTTTGTTCATTATCTATGCGCTTTCGTATAGGACAGTGAAGGTATCTTATAGGAAATAATCAGAAACTCACACAAAGGTTCCTACTCAGCGATTGGTCAATTATTCTACTCCGATATCTCTAGCTATGATCTTCCTTCAAGCCAATGTCGTGACATGTGTCATTGTTTTCCGCCCATCATGTGGTATTATTCTAATATCCATAGATTTCAGTCCATCGATAGGTTTACGATAAAAAATGCCTCGAATTATGGTGAATTACTCGCGTCTGGCTAGTTTGAGCTAATGCGCTTGAATTAGTTAATTGATACCAATGACGAATTGAGTGCTTTTGTAATGTTCACTTTAGTTTTGTAGCTTATGGCTACACAAAAGAAAATTATGTAGTTTTCATTTACTAAATTTATAAGAATAACTTATTTAAAGGTTAAAGAAAGTTGATATTGGATTTTACATAATTGTATAACATATGTAAAAAGAGATTACTTAAGTTAGTTTTATCATTCGTAAGTAGTGTCGCCTTGCACCCGGCGGCGCGGCGCAGACGTCCGCGCAGCGCGCGCGCCGGCAGGTGTGTGACCCCCTCCCTTGTTGCAGAGCGGGCCATGGGGCGCTAGTCGCGCGGGGCTGAGCCCGCCGCCCGCCCGGCCAATCCCGGCGCGCGCAGCGTATGATGTCATCGGAGGAGGAGGCCGACTCACACGCGCCCTGCTCCGATAGACTTCTAAAGAAACAGAAACGCGCCAGACAGCGCGTGGACGCCGGCGAGCCGCGCAATTCTTACTCGACTCTCGCGACGAACGGACCGGCGCCCGCGCGCACCGTACCCATGAGTGGCGGACTTTACGGCGCCATCTTCGAGGGCCGCCAACACTTCGGCCTCTTCGCGCCCGGATACGCGCCCGCGGAGATGCTCAATGAGCTGCTCGCGCGCACTCCTAAGCAGGAGGAGGTGGCTGACGACGCCGCAAGCGGTGACATTGCACACCGCGTGCTGCGCGACATCCTGCAGTCGCGCAAGAAGGAGCTGCTGCGCCTCTCACCCGACAACAACAACGTGCTACAGAATAACAACAACGACGAGCCCAAGGAACCCAAGCGCTCCCCGGAGCGGCCTGCGTCCCGTGACTCGCGCCCCGATCTGGACGACGCCCTGCTGGCGCTGGACAGCGCAGACTCCCGCGCCTCCCCGCCGCCAACGCAGCCGCTCGAGCCGCTGCTGGCCCCCAAAGCGGAGCCCGAGGACCGCGATAGTGACGCTAACCGTTCCTCTCCGCGACCGAACCTAGATGTGAACAAACGTGCTCGTGTTGAGAACATTGTGTCGACTATGCGGTCGAGCCCCGTGCCACAGGTGCCACAAGTGAACGGCTGCAAGAAGAGGAAGCTCTACCACCCGCAGCAGCATGACGGTGCCGCCGAGCGGTACGGCACCAGCCACGGCAGCAGTGCACAGACTGTGTCCGAGGACTCCGAGGACGACGGTGAGCGCCCACCAATACAACAAAAGTTAGTAGAAAAGAATGCTCTAAAATCCCAGCTCCGCTCCATGCAAGTAGAGCTCGCAGAAATGCATAAGAAATACATGCAACTGTGCAGTAGAATGGGACAGGAGTCGGAGACTATGGATAACGACGGTGCTTCAAGTGATGTGGAGCAAACAGAAGAGACAGTGCCTAAGTCGGAGCCCGCGTCACCCGCTAAGGAGATGCCCCCGCAGCTGCCGAGTGCGCTATCACAGGTGATGCGAATGAGCGTGAAGATGCACGCAGCACACCCTCATTTACCGGCCGGGTTCAATGGCGCCCTGCCCATGTTACCGCACCTGCCGCCTGAACACATGCACGCGCCGCATACACATCACCACCTCAACAACGCCGCCGCAATGTACCTCAATGTCAGCCAGAAACTGTTTATGGAGCAGGAGGCCAGGATGAAAGAGGCGGCCGAGCGGGAGCAGCAACACCACCAGCACCAGCAGCAACAACAACAACAACAACAGCAACAACAGCAACAGCAACAGAATATGCAACAACAGAGGCCACAGTCCAACCAGCACTCACCACAACAGAGACAACCACAGAACGTACCGCTGTCGAGTGACCTGGCCGAGAGACTCGACGCGTTGAGAAGCAACGCGGGATCAGTGGGGCCGATGCCCGGGGCGGACTTGGAAGCGCTCGCAGAACTGCTAAAGAATGAAATCACTTCGTCGCTCGCGAGCCTCATCGACTCCATCGTGACGCGCTTTGTGCAGCAGCGGCGCATGCTGGGCAAGCAGTCGGAGGCGGCGGCGGCGGCGGCCGAGCAGCTCAACAAGGACCTGCTGCGAGCCAAGAGGATGCTCGACGGCCGGAAGTCCCCGATGAAGGCACCCGAGCCGAGACCCACGGGGCAGATGTCAGGTAACCTTCCCGTCCACCACGGCGGTGCGCCCAACGGCGTCCCCGCCTTCATGACGCACAACCTGCTCATGAACCAGATGAACGGCCCCCGGCCTGCCGGCGCGGGCTTCCCGCTGCACGGCGAGGCCGGGCCCGGCCACGGCTCTCACGTGCGCCCCCCGACAGGCATGTTCCAGACGCCGCCCAAGCCCCTCGGGCCGCTCTACCCGAGCATGAACGGCCACTTCGAACGCGAGCCCAACCCGGAGCAGAACGAGGCGCTGAGCCTGGTAGTGACGCCCAAGAAGAAGCGGCACAAGGTGACGGACACGCGCATCACTCCGCGCACCGTCAGCCGACTCCTGGGAGAGGGCGTGGGTCACTCGCCCGAGAGCAAGTTCCCGGAGTCGCCGTCGCCGCGGCCCGCCTTCCCGGGAGGCATCGCGCTGCCGACGTCGGTGGCCATCCCCAACCCAAGCCTGCACGAGAGCCAGGTGTTCTCACCGTATTCGCCGTTCTTCGGCGGCGGCGGGCTGGCGCGCTCCCCGCCCGCGGCACCGGAGCGCGAGTCTCCGCCGCTGCCGCAGCCGCCGGCGCTGCTGCACCCCGCGCTGCTGGCGGCGGCGCATCACGCCTCACCGGACACGTGGCGCCACCACGCGGCGCACGTGCCGCACCACGCCGCACACCCGCACCACCCGCACGCGCACGCGCAGCTGCTCGACCACCAGGACCCGCACTCCGACTGCAACTCCACCGACCTGCCCTACGACGGGATACCGCCTACCATATCCTTTTTAATAGAATAACTCGACATATAAAACTTTTCTACTTACAAAATCATTTGATTCAAAGTAAAACATAGAAAACATATTCACACATATAAAAGTCATTTCATAACATCTGGCTATAATTAATTCCGACATACCTATGTTGAATTTTGACTAAATCAAAGCCAATCAAGGACACAGCTACACAAGTAGCCCCTGCAACCCGGCAGAGTCACGTCTAAGCCGTCAGAAACCCAATCCTTATAAAACCACCGCAAACACACAGATATCTTATTCCGTTTAACCTTACGACTGCTTGCTAGATAGGTATTAGTATTACGACTGAGGAAACCTTACAACTCTGCGGTCTCTCCGCTTTCCCAGGCCTACTCTGTCGTACATACAATGGGAAAAATAACAAAAGGCACAACTTTTTTCTTGGTACAATTGCCTCCCACTTAACTATAATTGCTTTGATTAATAAGTTACAATGACGAATTGAATAGTTCTCATTCTTTTCTACAGAAATAGCCGCAGATATCGGCTAAGGCACGTTATAAGATTAGAAAATGCAAACGGATTAAGTATTTGTGGTGCTTCAATGAGCCTACGTCGCCGCGTACACCGTAATCAGATTTAAAAGCACTTTTCTTATATATCGTAACATTCTAACAGAATTAGTAGCAATCATTGTAATAAAAACAAATGATATACAATCTACAACTCCATAGATTTTATAATCGAGGAAAAACAAAAGTTGTTTTCTCTAATTTCAAAATTCGAATATCATTTGTTTTTTTGTTTGGGTTCTCAGGTTAGAAAATTTCCCTACTTTGATGGTAAAAGAATCGATTTTGTTTTCATAATTTTTTTTTGTCAATTATTTATATGTACAATTATTAAATTCAGTATGATCCTTAATTCCGTTGCACTCCTCAACACTGACGCCCATGCACCTGCGGAAGGCCAAGCTGATGTTCTTCTGGGTGCGCTACCCGAGCTCAGCGGTGCTCAAGATGTACTTCCCGGACATCAAGTTCAACAAAAACAACACTGCACAGCTCGTCAAGTGGTTCTCGAACTTCCGGTAAGTCACTTACTATATTTTGTATATTTTTTTTCAGGAATTTGATAATGGGCAAACTATTAGGCATTGACAGCGTCATCGTATAGACATAATTATTGCTGTGCATTGAACTGGCGATTTCAATTCGGTTATAAATAAACTTTATTTACAATAATAGTACATAAAAACAAGGGAAGAAAACTAAACATACTACTTCTATAAAAAATGTTATAAATTAACTTATATATTTCTCTCTAACAACATCATGTTATTACAATATTATGTATTAACTTGTATTTTATCCGCGTACGTGTCACAATTATTAAATCATTAGGAATTCCAATTTTATGCCCGGAATTATCGGTCATGTTCACGTTTTAATAAAATTAGTTTAATTAATGTCTTGTTGCCAACTAATTACTTCATAAAGTCTCGTGACTTGATATGCATTAATTAAGTTTTCCTTGAAACACAATATATTAAAAAATACGCTTAGTTACCAATGACGCAGTCTCGTGACGATTAATATGTTTTCCTTTAACGACCTTTTTAGTTAATGATGGTCAAGGTTAAATATTTTATTCAAATTTAAAAATAACTTTGATAGGGTTTTTTTTATAAGCACCGAAAATGCTAATAAATAGTTATTTTTATTTTTTTTAAACTTCGTTACACATCGAAATTCTCTCAATAAATTGGGTAAACGGTAAACCGATTACTTGCAATTCTAACATCTTCCTAACGATAAAGGGTTTAGTACACTATTTCCTAATTACCAACACGCAGTGGGGTCCCACCCTTACGATTTTAGTGACGTAGGAACTATTAATTCATTCTATGACTTTGTTATAATCAAATCAAAACGGGTGTAGCCGAACAAATAAACGGAAAAGCGTATTGAATTATAAATTGATAACATGATAGTTTGAGGCAACTAAAGCTTATAAATTGAGACAAAACTTTCAAATCATACTGCACATCTAAATATATAAAACTCAAAGGTGACTGACTGATTGACTGACTGACTGATATAGTGATCTATCAACGCACAGCCCAAACCACTGGACGGATTGGGCTGAAATTTGGAATGATGGTAGATGTCATGACGTAGGCATCCGCTAAGAAAGATTTTTTGGAAATGCTACTTTTAAAGAGGTGAAATAGGGGATGCAAGTTTTACTTCTTAATGCGAGCGAAGCCGCGAGCACCCACTAGTCTTACATATAGTTAAAGACCTATAAGTTATTCAAAAGAATTTTCAGTAAGCCTCCAAAACTCAAACATAATTAGTCATAACATAATATTTGATTGTATGTAACATATGCAAAACAAAGTTACGAATGAAAAAAACCTACTTTCTTTGACTTAATAACTTTAAAAATAACAACACACTGCTAGTAAGGTGGTTTCAAGTACTTATTACAGTCAAAAGAAATGCAAATAAACACAAAATTACCAGTTCTATCCATTCTAGAAGGCAAATCTATAATTCCCTTTGAAGAAAGTAGAAAAACACGTTGCAAAATTAATTCAGGAATGTAGATTAATAAATGAGCTTTTTTCCTGCTTTGTAATCTAAAAAATAACTTCGCAAGGGTTGGCAACACAGGCAGTTGGTTTTGTATTCCTTTGAAACGTCAAATCGCAGGCTTATTCTTAACTTGAAAATATAGTTTGCTAACAGTTTGACTATTTTTATATGATACTAGTAGACGCCCGCGGCTTCACTCGCATTAATTCAGGATGATAAGTCCTAAACTCCTAAAACCTCGTACTACCTTCATGCCAAAAACCATGATAATCCGTTTATTTTATGCGTGATGAGCGTCTAAATAAACAGAGATACAGATAAACAGAGAAACAGATAAACGGACAAAATTTCTAGAAATTGTTTTGCTATCAATTCGAAGTATCTCAAAACTTATTTTTAACGACCTTTTATCGACCCACTTCAGCTTTATTATATGTAAAGATTTATTTTTCAATTGGGTAGGATAAGATCAAATGGCATTCGATAGTTTTAATCAGTAATGATCAAGTTATGGAATAACTTTTCCGCTTACCTGTATACACCTCTTCCGTATACCTCTTTACTGAGGGTTTGGACTCCCCAAAGACTATTCACTACTGGAGTTAGGCATAAACATTCTGGTACCATATCCTTCTACAAAAATATCTAGAACTTAACATAATATATAGGTAATAACAATATGTAACAAACAGTACACCTAAACACATTCTCCTTTTAAGGATTTAATTTCATCATTAGCAAAACACTACACAAATATGTGTATAAAAATGTACTTAGTCACTGGGATTTACTTTTCAGAGCAAGAGTCTTGTTATAAATACCCAACTAACTCCAAATATGGTATGTTGGTGGTTAATTAAAAGAAAACTAAATATTTTACCTACTATTTAATACATATAAAGCATCCGCCTCGATAGGTAAACCCAGCTTCTTCAATCAAAACATATGACATAATTATATGAAAATTATGTTATGCCACATTAGAGCACTCTATGTATTACTTTACCTCATATATTTATGAAACAAAAACAGCTAAATATTTATGTAAATAAGAAAGAATTAAATGTAAAGTAAGGAACAAAATAAATACATTTAAAAAGATTCCACCAAAGATTTTAAAGCATTTTTTTGTCAGAGCCCTTAGGGCGGCTTGCTTATCGCTCTATTCTCATTCGAGGAGAAGAAACATAAGTATTTGTGTTTAAAATCGTATTTTTTTTCTCCTTGTTTGGCCATAACTATGTATTGTGCCAGTTTACAAGTTATAGAAAATCGCTATGCAAGTGGAGCTAAAAGACTTAGGTTTTTTTGTGTTATGGTATTGCCAGTAGTTTTTAAAAAAACTTACGATTACATTCATTTATATTTAGCAGCGGAAAAATCCCAATATCTATTGATTTCTACTCAGCTAATTCCGCGTTATCAAGTGCCAAGATAAAGCACCTGCCCTAATCGCGGCTCCTGATAAATACCTCTTTCCCCCTTCTTTTTAGCAGGGGACTATTCTGGGAAAATATCTGTGTATAACAAAATAAACAGCTCTTTGAAAATACTAATTAAACTATAACTAATCGGTTGTTCAAAAAGGCTTCAGCCACTTCTACCTATCGAATGCCAACTCTAGTGTCAAGAGTTTATCAGGCGCCCTAAAGGCCTCTGACATGGCTTAACGACTGCCGTACTAGATTAACAGCCGGGACCTTATAATACCACTTTTTGGTCACCCACCCAAGGACTGACCGCGTCGACCTTTGCCTAACATTAGTAATCGCATGCTATTGCCTCCGCTAGCTGAGCTACGGGCGCTACACTTTTAAATGTCTCGATTTTATAGATCTTTCTTCATAATTATTGTTTGATGTTTTTTATACATTTAGTTAAATACGCTCGAAATTCGTAATATGCTCTGTGGATGTTTTTACAAAATAATCTATCATGATCAAGTTAAGAAATTCTAAATTCAAAAAATGATTAAAAAAATATGTGTAAAATAACAGAATTAGATCGGAATAGGGCTGCCGCGTGGCAACATAATGCAAACACTTGAACACGTTCCTGATATATCGACTTTCATATTAAACCTTTCTGTCGATATCAGTACAGATATCTCAAGCTTGTATTATCATTATCTAAATTCTTATCGCCCGTAAATAAAGGGTACGGAGTAAAAGCTTTGATAAAAAGGCTTTTGCGTAGCGAAGTTTTACCTAGATAACGAAGTAACAACTTGGGTAAATATGATTATCTTTTTGATGAAATACTTGCATTAGGCAATTAATAAAAGCTGTTTTAGTATCAACATTGTCCTCAATTTGAATTTGAGTCTTTGTTTAAATAATGTTTCGCTAACCCTAATTTAAAAACAAAAAAACAGCTTATTCTATTTTCCAAAATTCTCCATCTCCATCTTTCGAATTCAAAAAAAGAAATGACAAAACAATAGACAATCTCCACCGAGCACCAACTTAACAAATCAAAACATTCTTGAGCGACGCAAGTTAGTCCATTACCATTGTGGGCTAATGGTCGATGTGGACAACGGAAAACGGCCATTTCCTCGCGATAAACATCTCTGAAAGGCCACTGAAAGGGTGAGGGCGCCACAATCGCACGGAACGCAATTAGAGGGCAGTAAGAAAGGCGCGAACTTTAATAATGGATAGCGTTTTAAAATTCCAAGGAAATCGACTATTAGTGACCACGCGACTTCAACTTACATGTTATGCCTATATTTTATAAGGAAACGATCGTATTTTGATGTTGCGGTTATTATGTTTAAGGTGTAGGTATAGTAAATAGTAGATACCTACTATAAGGAAAACCATTAACATTAGTATTAGATTATTTACAATTGTAAATCACTACAAGCAGCTATCAAAATTAATGCTTTATTTGTAAACTTATAACAAGAAACCATAGTGCGTGATATTTTTTTGGTTAACGTCTGTTTTTTTCTTAAAAATCTTAGTTATGACTTAAAAAACAAAACACAATTATTTAATGTGTTGATTTCATAAAATAAACAGTCACTTAGTTGCTAAATTTCTACACGTACCACAGTTATTTTCCTTATTGATAAAACAAGTGATAACATTTCACAATATTCTCGTAACGAGGGTAGTCATTAAAATCGAAATAAACAGACTAAAACTAATCAGTTTGTTAATACATTGCAGCGATAGCCTTTCTATGATCGATAACTGAAACACCGATAACGTCATTATAAAACTTTTTAATGATCCAACTTTTAAATTAATGGCTTGTAAATGAAACAATAATAATATTTATCTTATTACGCGAGGGCTTGCCACGTTCTACGTATATTAAACTTAGCCGTCGTATTAATAAATACAGAGGTTGTAACACAACACAATAAAAACATAAAACTTTTCATTTAAAATGGAACGCTTTTCTCTACTAATTCAACGCTAAACAAATTAATTACTAAGTTTAAAAATGGAACGAGGCATTTGTTTCTTATCCATTCTTTAAAACCATAACTTTTTCTTAAGAATAGAACACTATTTTCTGTCATTTGTTTTATCCAATTCTTGAACAAAACTTATTTTAAAAATAGAACACATCTTTTTCTTCTAATCAGTAGCTTTGATTGGCTTATGACGTGACACTTATATGAGCATCCTCTCGTCGTGTCGTCATGTCGTGGGACACCTCGAGGGCACTGCTACTGAGAGTGCTTGTGTCTTTTACAGCGCCTGCGGTCGCCATCTTGTTATTCTTTTTTAATTTAATTGGCAGTGGCATACTTCCTTTTTGGTACCCTACTACTACTTTCATAATTAAATGATGCATCTTCTTCTTCTTATCAAATGAGAGTGGCCAACTCTGGTGTCGAGAGTTTTCGAACCGCCCTAAGGGCCTGACATGGCTTAACGACTGCAAAAGATGAAATGATGCATAAGACATTGTTTCATTGAATTTTTTTTTTTTTTTTAAAAGGCGAGTTAAATTCCTTATTTCTATAGCAATACTGTAAACAAGTATCGTCTTGACTTCCAAACTAAAACCGAAGCGACTCGAAAAAACAAAATGGCAACTTCTAAAAAGTTTGCCTTGACGTCTTTACAAACAGACCACAAAGTATTCACTCGCCGCGGGCAAAACAAACCTCCTTACTCGATGCAAACTCGCAAAGACAAATTCTTTTGGCGCGCAAAGTCAAAGAAAAGCGCGGGGCCTAACAAAGAGTCACTCGGTGAATTAGCTCGGGCTATAGGACTAATTAGTAACTTAGCTCGACTCGTTTAAGTTATTTTGCTTAATTAAGTCGCAGAAGTGGTCTGCGGCCGGCCCGTTTCAGAAGGCGTCGTAAATTCTGTGGCAAATTGTTAGAAACACGGGCAACACTCCAATTAATCTTTTTACACACTAGGCACGAGGGGGCGCCACTTGCTGAGGTAAAAACCTTTTAGGCGTTTACACACGGACGCAGTTGACAGTTGGGCTTGTAAATTTACTTCTTTTTAGTGGCTAAAAAGTGATAAATAAAATTATAGTAGGTACCGTTTAATTTTTATCAGAGTATTTACTTGATACGAAATACAGAGATTGAATCAAACACAGTTACATATTAAGTTGAAAACTTTTCGCATAAAACCGAAACTCTACAACATTCATGCACTCAATAAAAGCAGCATAATTAAAGCACTACAAGAAATCGTACAGTTTCAAACCGCCAAATAAAAAAAATCCGCGCGCAACATTTCCACGGAGATTGAAATCCCTCGCATTCGAGGACTCTTATAACCGGATACGGAAATGTTGCCAACCTTACGTCGCAATTCCCACATGCCCTTTTAACTTACCGCGTTAACTGCCTGGGCACATATTTAGTCCAATAAAATTAACGCAATTAAAAAAAACCTTCACTATTTGATAGATATTTCTGGTGCCATCAAAGCGTAGAAAGGAACGCGACTTAATTTCCCGCCATTTCTAAGTAAGGGGTAGTGCATACTAGGCTTAGTTAGTGACATTCATCCCCGACTTGTGACGTCAGCGCTGCGCATTGTGCGCGGAGACTGTAAAATTTAATTGGTTGGCTAATACAGTGCACCGTGCAGTCTAATTTACGTGTTAACATTTTTAATAAGGCCGGGCGAGCTAGGGCGCCAAGTGGCCGGCCATTTAGCCCGCGCCACGCTCGCGAGCACCTCCAGTAATTAATACGGCCCTCTCGAGGAAGCTTATGAGTAGTTTTCCTTCAAAACCTGCTAATTACACGTCACAGAAACTAGGAGCGGCCACTCGACGCCAATCCTATTAGCACGCCTGTTTATTTACCATAAGAATCCGTCTAAAGCCGTAAGCACCGAAAAGAACGTCACGCCTCAGTACTAAATTTCAGCTAACGTGTCTTTACTTCCGAATTAGAGTTTATACACACGCGACGTACGTAATAGGCAAAGGCGCGGCCGAATATTTACATATCATTGCGATACGTTGGCCATTATAAAATATTAGCCTTTCGCCGGCCATCGTCGTTAATAATATAATTAAAACACGCGAGGCGCGGTTGTACTTATCGCACGATCAAGGAGTTTCGTGTAGATCGTATGGCTGGTGTGTGACCTCCTTTATTCTTCAATGTTTAGAAATTCTATTTTTTAATGTTAATAAAACAAAATTAACACAAAACTTTAAACCACAATTAAAATACATTAGTACAACAGTACATTTTTATATACATTTATAAACTAAAACTCATCTCATATGTCTCGAAATATTTATTTAATTATTAATTTTCGACCCCTTAGCTCTTTTTGCTATAGTGACACATAGGTCCATAAGGAATATAGGTTCGGCTTTCCCAACTTAATTATGTAGGTACAATTACATCATACTTAATTCTCATCTAAACCACGCAAATCCCATTTATAAATAAACGTACCTAACGGTTTGATAAAAAAAACATCTAATTTTTATTATCTGATTTGAAACTCTTATTAAAAGTAGTTATTAAAAAAAAATACACAAAAATAAAAACAAGAATAGAAAGTACGCAATGAATAGTAAAATTTCTGATTATATATTTACTGTCAATAAATGACGATATATTGATATTAGTACATGCAAAATTTAAACAACTCCATTATTTTTTAAACTATCAACTACCAATAAATCGGGACGCTAAAGCAAAATAGGCCAAGTGGTAAAAAGGCAATAGCCAGACGCCAACGCCACTTTCAGTAGCCGTATGCGATCCATCAGCTAATGAAAGCGGTAATTATAAAAGTGGTGGTTTCTTCCTACAAGCCGTGTTATCTTTTCTTCGATGGGCTAGTCAATTTTTAATTACTCCACCCTACTTCATTTTACCAACATGACGAGAAGAATTTCAACCTCTTTTGTGGTCCGATTACGTCAATTCATGGTTAGGCTAAAAACTCCATGATTTCTCCAAACATGACGAATAGAATTTTACCTCCTTTATGGCTAAGACACATCAACGGTGCTGTTGGAATTGTTTTAAAATGAATCATGTACCAACATAACAATTCAATTTCGTTGACAAACAATGTAATAGTTGCAACTAAGACAATATTCCAAGAAATTAATCATTCATATGGCACCTAAATCAAAATTACGTATGACATGTTTGAGTGTTATTCGATCTATGAATGAGAATTGTAACCACAAATGCCACAAAACCGCTATCTTAGCCGTTGTAAAACATGTAACCGCAGACTTAAGACAGACATATATGTATATTCAATTAATTTATATTAATTAAACACTTACATTTCACATAGGTATCACTTCCTCACACATGTTGCATTCGTCGTTTAATAAAATGGACCTGTAAATTATGTATAAAGGTCTTATCATTATTAGCAAAATAGAAAATAAATACGAAATGCAATGTCGATGTGTTTTTCGGCTGTAAAAGTCGCTGTATTTTCTCAAATATTTAAGTTTAAGAAATTTATCGATTTGTCTATAAAGCAAAGAAATGAGTATATATGAAAAAAAGGTAGGTAGTGGTAGTACATGTCGTAAGTTATATAAAAATATTATATGAATGTTATCAATTTAGGTTTCTGTGGTCATGTTGGTATAACTGACATGCGAAGCCCAAGTCTCGAAGGAGCGGGCGTTCTTTCATTAGTGTAGTCTCCACCTTAAAAAACCTTATGTCAGTTCTAATGACACATGCGTTTGGGCGGGAAAGTCACGCGATTATGTTTTCTTTTTCGGCCAGTTATACCAACCTAACGTAATTTTGGTATTAATACTTTTTTGTTCATGTGAATAGTTTTTATTGAATAAAAACTAGTAATGAAACCATTCGTACAAAAAAATATACGAATTATTTGAGATGTTCTCTTGTTTCTTAGGATATTAAAGCGTAAAATGGAATAAATTGATATTTAACGTTTTTAGTTCAAAGTTTCTACAAACCACTATCAGTATCAACGGAAGTCCAGCGTCCAGGACCTTATCTGTGGTACTGAAGCTACCGGCCAGATCTTGAAGATCCCTAACGGTTCAACACTCTTCATATTATCGTTTGTTTTCTAAACCGTTTGAAGCTCAACTTACACTGGTCAGTCCATTATTGTACTTAAAAGAACATAACAATGTATGCACTTGATGATTAATAAAGCGTTTATTTAATAATAACTTTGGTATTAATTAAATCCATTTGGAGGAAGTGCGGTAAACGGTACATTAATTTTACTTACCACCAATAAAACGTATTACATGTATTTGGTCTGATACACATAACAGTTGTAATATCCGTTCTTAAACAAACCGACACCGATCGAATACAATTTTGATAGAATCGTTATCAAAACTTTAACTGCATTGTAAAACAATTGAATAATTCCAAAATAAAAATTCATATGTTCGAATCTGTTGTTTTAAACATTCTTTATTCAAAAGTGACAGCAGAACGCGAACTTGTAAGGAATGCTACACACGACACGTCAAGGTAAAAAGGTGCGGTAGGCTGTATACACATGGGAAATTACCCAAGTGCGACCAGAACAAGTCGTTGACGCGCCCTAAGACGTAATTAATTAATGTGTCCCCGCCTTACTCATGTCACGGGAAAGTTGCGTGAATTTTTGTGGTTATTACTACTACAAAGTGTAAATATAAGTTTTCTTCTGTAATATACTTACTCATTTAATATGAAACAGTATTACACAGATTAGAAATTATTTTTTGATTTGATAAAAAGCCAAAGAAAATATATGTGTAATACAAAAGTTAAATAAAAAATACGCATCTGTACCAGTGTTGAGCACGGAAACGGATTACTTTAATTAAATCGCATCTAAAAATCTTATAAATAGTGATCTCGATACTCTCGGGAAATAAAAGCAAGTAAGGCAGCGACTCGTTCGCAAGTAAAATAATGACATCTCATTAATTTCATCATCATTAGACGTGTGAACACGCCCTGAATTTTTTTTTTAATTTATATTCTCTATTCGATTCGTCACAAAGAAGTATTTACTTGAGTCTTGGATTGGCACTGGCCATAGACAAAAGAAAAAAATAATCATGTGCGCAACTCACACCAGCCACATATAGAAAGAGGTTGCAACAAATGTTCTAAACTCAAACATGATGAAAATATGTACATGTTTGCATTTTATGCAGCGCTCAAAGCCCTTTGAACTCGGCTAGATTTTTTATCAAACGCTCATAGTCCGGATGGTACGGATAAAGAAGAACACTCGAAACGGTAAAAACTGTCTCCAGCAGTAATTAACCAACTAATTCTGGGGTCAAGTAAGCATGAACGGTCAGTCAGATGCCCTTTGGTTAGAGGGAGAAAAAAAAGATAGCTACGCGTGCATTTAACCCTTTTTTTCGAAAAAGTTTTTAATACCGAAGTGAGTAGTTGGGGTAATGAAATCTCGGAAGCACTCAAATGAGCTGAACTTTTGAAGCCTGGGGTACAAGACAGGCGGGTCAGCGAGGGAGTCAGGCCTCAGGGTCGGATCTAGGGAACGTACTAGAACTATTCTTTACTTCACTTTACTATAGTAATGCATGATTTAATTTAATTGTAATAAAAATAACAACCGAAACATGTCGAGCTAATTTTTGACATAATTATTGACATAAGTGCTAGCCGGTTATTACAATTAAATTATTTCTTCACTCTTCTCTTTTTACTTATCAGAATGATTTATGTAGCAATATTTAAGTGGGATACCCTAGCATTTACTTTAGTATCTTAAACTTAGTGTCACAGAGATATGATTTTGTAAGTGTAGCATTGTATACAATCTTAATTTTAATTAACTTGGCCTTTACAGTGTCCAAATTAGTTTGAGTAACTTTGGATTAAACCTGAAATCTCTGTATTTTTTTTAATCTGTCTTTTTTTATTTTATCTTATAATCTACCGCAAGTGCAGTTATAATATAAGTATCTTGTTCGGAATTCATCTAATCTTTTTTGATAGTAATACGCGATGTGAACATTTCGCTAACGTAAAAATACGATTACTATCGATTGCTGTATACCTACGTTAGAAGATAACAAAAGCGAGAAAGTTGCAAAACACGTCATTCAAGTATAGATAAAGCCGTCTAGAGCCCGCATCACTTATTTTTACTTGTAATCAACATAAACACTAAGTATCTGGATATTTTACTTTTACAAGCAAAACAATATATTTTCAGTTTAGCTTCGATCTATGATCCGATAAAACAAAAATAATTTAACCTCAACTGTTTAATAAAATGTATTCAATTATTTTAAACGTACATATTCTTCTTGTTCTAACATCCATCACAAAAGAAAACCATCATCATGCAAATATAGCTTTCATTATATCAATCACAAAAAGTATTTCAATCACTTCTCATACAGTTCAACATTAAATACATAAATTTACCTTAAACGTAAGTAAAATTAATCACCCCATTTAGATTTACAGCATTTTCTATATATTGGGGCAATTATTCAGAATAAACAAAGGATTTCAGATCATATTAGAATTTTTAGCAACGGAAAATTTCAGTTCTAAATGTGTTAAGGTAAACAATTGCATATATTCCAAGTCAATGTCAAAAAAACTTAAATACCAATTAATAATATGTTTTAGTTATTATTATAAAACGACTATTTCGTATATAATTTATTTATTTGTATCTTATTAATTGCGCATTTATCCCATATTATATATATTTGACTAATTAGCACAGAATTCTATTGCTAAATATGTATTTTGTAAGGAAATAAACACATCATAAGTAAGCAAGTCATATTTACTAGATTTTAATTTTTCGGAGTCAAAACGGAAAATTAATTCCTAAATGATTTAAAATTAGCGTGTTTGTTTTCCCTATAATGTTCAGGATAAATTACAAATACATTTACTTAGAATGATTTAACTATCGGCGGGTATAATCTTCATCTTCTGGTCTTTTTTATCACTCAGCCTATTTTTATATTCAAAAACTCTCAACAGTAACGCAAATAAGTTGTCAACATGTTCAAGAACTCTCATTCATAAAAATAAAATTGAAAAAATAGCCACAGATAATCACAAGCAACCCTTTATTGATAAAATTAGACACAACGATGCACATGGCAGAAGCCCACCAAACTGTCAAAAATGACTCGTCACGTCAAATTAGGTAATTTAAATTGCCTAGTCCGTCCCTGGTTCGGACGGCGCAGTCTGAAAAAAAGTTTTTTCACTAACTGAAGCATTAATCCAGCCTGGTATTAGTTTACCCGCTTTTACTTGTCTATGTGTGGGTAGCTTTCAATGTGTGCGGGCCGACGTGCAACTTTTTACATAGACAAAGTGAAATATAGAGACGCAATCGATTCGCCATTTTGCCTTTTTTCGAGCTCATGATACTAGTTTTAAATGTTCGGAAAGTTTTCATGCGAAATTTTGGGTTGACGCAGTGTTTTGGATGTTGGTGATAGTTGCTGTAGTAACTTTTTGATTTGGAAACGTATTTTTGACGATAAAGTTCGTTCATCTGACAACCACCTTGCATTTAAAAAGTTGTGGATGTGAACTGTTAAATACATTTTTTTAAACGATTATCCAAAGACTTGTCAAAATATTTGATATTTAACAACAATTTATCACACTCTAATAAAAAATAGTTTATGTGTAAACCAATTAAACTAGTTTTACCTACCTCTGAAACCCCGTTTAGCTCATTCTATAATTACGATGATTTTTTTATTGAAATCCATTGACGCGTCGCCTCTACAAGCGAGTAACTCTACAAAAGTGCAGTCTACGGGCTCATTCTCGCGTACATCTCGAAAGCTGGACGCCGTCCACTCTCAAACACACACACATATACACACACAAACCTTGCGCTCTATTTTAAACCCTACTCCTTCACCATAGGGCCTATAATATTAGCTCTATATTATGCAGACATCATGATATGGTGCATTTACGGGCGAGCATCAGGTTTTTTAATAACCATTGTATTTGGCAGCGATCGAAATAAGTGTTCGCCAAAGTGGGAAAAAAATGTCTGGAAACTATTTTGTTTTCTGAGCACATTTGTGTGCATACAGCTTTTGTATAACCATACCTACAGGCTTGAGCATATGTATGTGTATATATCACCGTTAGATTGTAAAGATCGTTAGATTACAATCTATCTAGCGAGATTGTAAACTATCGATAGATTGTGAACCGTATCATTATGATTGCAATTTGACTCATTATTCTTCGCTATATTGTAATCTACCGAAGTGAAGCCGTCAAATTGTGAACCGGCGTAAGACGGAATGCAACTCGCGCTCTATGTTTAGGTATTGCGAAGTCACTTGTCTGTGACAGGAGGTAAGATTAGGTTCGTTAGGTTGCTTTCTACCACGCACATGCGACGACGAGCGAAGCGAGGAGGAGCCAAGTCCTGTTGTAGTGCAAGTGTTGGACTCGAAGATGATACGGTTCACAATCTATCGATAGTTTACAATCTCGCTAGATAGATTGTAATCTAACGATCTTTACAATCTAACGGTGACATATAGATAATTGTATAAACAATTAAGTTACTTCGCATCAAGTATAATAAATACTAAACACTATGTGTGTGTATGTATTTTGAAACCTCTTTAATTGCCTACTTTAAGAATAATCATTCCTAATTAAGGTGGCTACTGCGTAAATTCTCAGGAAAATACTTTAATTAATTAGCGTAAACACCGTTAACAATTATTTAGGTATGTAATTTATCAAGCAAACCTTGATATGGTTAAGAAAACAACACAATTATAATGCAAGTCATATATGCAAATACATAATATTATATGTGTTTATATTGTATGATTTGTAAGTACATATGTACATATAAATAAGCAAACAAAATACATTGTTTGAAACAAGATTACTTCATTGATATTTCAAGGGTTTATTCACTTACGGGATTCATTCGGATTATTTATAAATCAGGCGAATGACATATCCGTGGAACAGAAAAGAATACATATTAATAAGTAGGTGAAAACCCCAAAAATTGCAAACAGCGCCCTGTACTAAGCAAAAATTTGAGAATTGAGAACTAGATAACATATAAAACAAACAATTTCTTCTAAATTTTATAAAAAAAAATATTTTATCTAAAAGACAACTGTTTTTTACAATTGTCTAAATATACACTTTCGCGCGAAACCAGTAAAAGAAACAGTATTTTCTCCTCCGTCAAAGGTTCTTACCCCCTGTTATCGAGTAACCGTATAACACCCGCATGCTGGCATGGTAATGAAGATCTGCCATCGGCACCGTGCCCCCAATACAATGTGGAGAAATCATTTGCTATCACGCTAGTGTTTTTGTTTTGTTTATGTATTCCGTCCCTCTCTCTTGAGTCGTATTTCCTCATGACCGATGGTCGTGACTCCCCCGCAGAATTAATTCGTTAGGGGAGTTCTCTAGGGCAGATACATCGTGGTGAGTGTCCAGGTCCTTCCACGGAAGACACATGTCCTCGGATATTGTGGTCCTTAAACATGTCGGTTTAAGCAAGAGCGAAATCCACACTTAACTTGGAAATACAAGTATTTAGTGTAGGGCCAGATTCGAACAAGGGTACGTCTGGATGAAAAGCAGACACTGGAACCGCTGAGCCACACTCGCTTTTTTAATTACGTCCCACTCCTGGGCAAAAAAGTCACCCCCAACTCCATGTGTCTCGGTTGACAGCTTTTTGCACCAGGCACTCCTAAATCGGTCAAAAACCATGCTAATGGTTAAAAAAAGAAAAAGTTTTGACAAGAAAAGAAGGTACGTCTTCTAAGATTGCGGAGCGTAGCACACGTAGACGGGCTACGACGTAGCAGAGATTATACGGCGTAGCGAGAGAGGTGTTTTGATTATACTTGCTGTGTTTTTTTAACACACAAGGATATTTTTAATGAAATCAGTAATATATGTTTTCTAGAAAGGATTTAATATTTATATATGTGTAGTAGTGAGTGTAAGAATCTGTATATATAATAATCATGTACCTAGTTAATTAATTCAGTACAAATTATACTAAAAATACCACTAAATTTATCTGTATTCGCAATATAAAATCCCGTTATTGCAAACAATGAGCCAGTATTCCGAGCTAAGACAACAATAAAAGACCAAGTAGCGAAGGGTCGGTGAAAGTGTAAAAAAAACACAATGGTACCCTGGGGTCCAAGTAGCACCAACGTCTTGGAACCAATATAACCATAGACCTAGAAATGTTAAGACAAATATATTTTAGTTTGTTTGATGACTCTCTTCAGATGAATAGCGTTAAATAGAATAATAAAATGATACTTAGTATTAAAGTATTGTGTATGGAAGTATTGCCTGGAATTTTAAGACTGCTTTGTTTGTCTAAAATTGACAAATTTTTATATAACCATCAAAAATTTTGACCATCTTATTTATTCTTGTATTTAATCAAACTTTAATTTGTAATTTTTTTTGAGCTACTTTTGTTTCTCGCCTAAAATTTATATATATACAATGATATATGAAATCAAGGCCACGATGCTACAATAACAATAGCACCAAGAAAGCCATCACAAAAGTCAAGAAAAAAAGTAGAATACAAGACAGTGACTTGAAAAAAACAAGTTTAACTAAGCCACTTCTATTTTTCTTACATCTACGCAGTCGTTTAGGCTCGTTTCACACGGGAACTAAATACGAACATCTTGAGGGGGAATATACCACAGAATGAATCCTCAGAGATTTCTTTCTACCCTCATTTGAACGTTTAAGACGAAGGGGTTTATTTAGCTGCTTTAAATTAGGGAGCCAATTTGTTTATTTGTTTTGTGATTATGTTGGGATTTTCGGATCAAAATGGGAAATAAAGATCGTAAGTGCAATATTATTCATAAAAATAATCTTATTTAGGAACCATTTAGACACTAGATTGCCGTGTTGTAAGAAACAGACCTAATCTTTTTTAATGACGGGTAAATATTATGAACTGATTATCGTACCTATATATACGATATAAGCTGTAGACCTTCTATAAACACAATAAAATTAACAGATTGATTAAACCTCAGCTTAAATAGTCTTTCTAAACTTGTCATTGCAGGCCTCTACACGATATAAGCAAACTTTTATTTCTTAAAAGTAGAATTGTAGCCAAACTTAAAAAAAAATCTGCAAAAAATTCTCAACCGCCATCAAACAAAGAACCCAAGACGTTGAGTTCAGGTAAACGCAAGATGCGAAATCTTAAGAAATCGACAAAAAACTGTCACAGCAATATAAACCTTATTGCAACTACGTAACGACTAAAATTAAATCAATAATCTCTTTTCACTTTACACCTTTGTGCGTTTCTTAAGAATTGACCTGTGCAATTCATTTTAAAACTAATAAGAGTAGTCATTAAGTTGATAATTGTTTGGCAAGATCTTTGCCAAAATACGTTAAGGGTGATAACAATGTCTTTGTTAAAAACATCTGATTCTCACAGTAACGGTTTTCGATTCAAATATACGTAGGTAAAGGAATAACTTATTGCCAAGTCGTTCTCTTTTTCACCAAGTTATATAAAAACAGGTTCTTTTTTCACGTGGGATAGGTTTACGTTCGACTACAGCTGGCCTGAACTTAAGCCTTGCTGCAGCCTAGGGTGTAACACGCTTACCTAGAAGATATCTATTAACTCTAGTTTTGAAGATACTTGTTTAATATACATACTAATAGGTGTAGGTAAGTTAATGTGGTTCAACACAAGGAGCAATAATTATAATAAAAATGGTTGATTAAGTATCTATGAAATAAGAAACGCTACCTAATATTATGTTTTTTTAAAGCATGTATTATATACACTTCATATTTATTATTAAAAATTAACAATAGTAATATACAGAGTTTAATTTATTTGTTTATTATTTAATTGTCTAATATCTTTCTCTTTAAATCAAATCTAATTTGAAGGTAAAGTATTGAAAGTATAAAGCATCTCAATTGTTAAACCAGACTCTTATATAAACATATACCTACCTCAAACCTAATTGTGGAGACACGCAGAAAACCTACTTTTCTTCTAACTACCCGCATGTAAATTTGCATATTCGCGTCGGCTGCTTACTAAAACGTTACTTGACCTGTTTAAACTGTTTTTATTCTAATCTACCGACATCTCGAAATTTATTATACGTACCTACACGCCCGTAGAAAAAGTATTAGATTCAGATTCAGATATTTATTCATAACAAACAGCTGTTACATGTCAATACTTTAAAAAAATCAATTATCACATAATTAGTAATAATTAAAGCTTAAAAAAAATTAAGTAACTACATTTAGTCATGGAAAAGACTTTTTTATAAAATAAATAAATAATCACCATGATTGTAATCAGTGTTCAAATAAACAAAGAAACCAACAAACAAAAAATGCTTTCCACTTCCGAAAGTTCATTGACACAGCATTCTATCACCGACACATTTCACATAAAGTTATCTTAAGTGCGTACATCATACTTGATTTTGATTATCTTCAGACACTACAAAATGTCGTCAAGTAACTATAACCCCTCACACGCACCATACATATTGATCTACAAACCATGTGTATGTTAATTACTGTCTAATTAAAAGATGTCTCACATTGCTCGCTATTAATGTTATCAAGCAGAATATAAGTTACATAGATTCATATAAATAAAGCAATAGACCTTCTATATAGATAAGAGAAGATACTGAAGGTAAAAAAAGGGTTTTTATGACGATTTACAAATTTCACCAAACACAAATGAATTGTGTTCAATTATTTATTTACTGATAAAAATATCATAGCAAAAGTACAAAATAAACATGCGTTTCTCAAACTTTTCCGTAACACGAATGTACCCACGGGTTGCGTCATCTCTGTCACAACTCAAAAAGACGCCTAATTATTTAGACACTTCATTTACTTATTCAATTAGCAAGTCTGCAATCTCGTGCCGAGTGCCAATTAAAAAATAATGGAATCCCCCAGAGTATGAGCAAGAGCATCGAGTTACTCTTTTACGAGTGTATTAGACACAATTCTTTAAATACACAATTTGATACTGCAGAAATGTGTTGGCATCGAAGAATAATCTATTGTTTCAAAAGCAAACGAACGACTTATAAAAAATATACAAAATCAAATGAGTGCAACAATCACGCAATTAGCAATTTTTTTCTTGTTAAGAGCCACTGCAAGCGGCTACACAGCCGAACGTAGCGTCACTTGCAGGAACGTGAAAAACCGAATTAGCCCGTCTGAATGCGAACTCGTAAGTAATTAGCCTCGCGAGACTCTCGAATCGCTCGGCTCGCTCTCGTAAGCGAAGCGGAGCGAAGATAGCGATGCGATGCGACGCGACCGGGAGCGAAAATGGCTAATCAAATCCTTTCCCGCTCTCGACGGTATTGAAGAGCCTTTTTTATTTTCATTGTGCCGTGAAGTGTCACACTGTAGGTGGATGGGATGCTATAGCTAGGTGGCGCTGTCGCCTGACAGCCAGCTCGTAATTCAACGCGCTTCGAGAACTTTCCATACGTATAATTTACTGCTGACATATTCACATCGATTTCCTTACTAAATTAGTTCAATGATAGATTTGTATCTACATAGGGTCTGAAACGTGAGATGTCATTCAAAATATGCAGTTCCTTTTAGCCTCGTTCTTATTATTAAAGAATCAGCTTCCAAACCACCTGATTCTGCAGAATATCGGCTTCACACAAAATTATTTAAAACTAAAATTATTTTGTATTTTTCTGTCTTTACAGGGAATTCTACTACATTCAGATGGAGAAGTACGCCCGCCAGGCGATCAGTGAAGGCCTGAAGGCAGCTGAAGACATCCACGTGGCTGGAGACTCAGAGCTGTACAGGGTGCTCAATCTTCACTACAACAGGAATAACCACATTGAGGTATGCATCATAATCATAATAATCCTAAATACTAGACAGGAAGCTTATATTATATTCCCAAAAAAATACTTTAGTACTTTTACACACGTTATCCGAGTCACTTGTAGTCTGATGTGTTATTTTGCTATGTCTGCGTCCAGATTATAAATGTGTATGTGTGTTGTATTCCAGGTTCCACCCAACTTCAGATACGTGGTAGAGCAGACTCTGCGCGAGTTCTTCCGCGCCATCCAGGGCGGCAAGGACGCGGAGCAGAGCTGGAAGAAGTCCATCTACAAGGTGATCTCGCGGCTCGACGACCCCGTGCCCGAGTACTTCAAGTCGCCCAACTTCCTAGAACAGCTGGAGTAGGCGCAGCGTCCACGCAACGCACACAACCTTTCGGCATAACTAAATTAATTAAACAAATCATTGGACGATTGTTTCGCACACCAAAATTTTACGACACTCGCATTTAGGCCTTCAGATTCAAAATTATTGATAAAAGAGATAAATTAAATTATAAAAATTTGGAATTCATACGTCGGACGTCGTTCGGCGCGGCGCCCCCTACCGCCGCGCCCTGCGCTCTACTAGGAAATTCATTAGGTTATTACGAGTAAGAGAAAATTTAAGTCACCTAGAATTTTATTTCTGCACATAATATATTTCGCTATATATATAATTATTATTATATTATGATTAAGTATTATCTTAAAATGATTTTTATAGTTGTGTATATCTTAAAATCATTTATTGATTTATTCTTTAAGGAAAAAAACGATTAATATATTAACTGCTTAAGTTTTGATTTTTTGTTGTTTCTTTTTTGTTTGTCCTTTGTTTCCTTGTCCTTTGGAGCATGTTTCCGCTAGTTGTTTCCCGTAAAGTAGTGCTTTATGTTTGATGGCTCGCCTCGAGCGGCCGAAAATTGTCAACCTTTACCTCGTCATTACTTATTTTAGGAATAATTAATTAAAGTTAACCATAGTCACTAGTACAATAGAGCAGGGTTATTTTTCGATCCACAGACAAATACTAATTAAAAGATTATTTTTATACAGACAACCGGTTTTGTGTTCGTGCAGGAAGTTTTACAATAGAATAAGATAAACCGCCACCAAATTCGAAAATATTACACATCTTTAGTAGTAATTAAGGTAAACATCCTTGGTTGTATTTACAAATATTTCGGCAGTGTTCGGATCGCGTCTTCAGTTAAATCCGGCTTTCCGGATTAGGATTAAGTTTAAATTTGTTAGATAACTACTACTTTCAAAAATTTTGCGTGGGCCTATTAATAAAAACAAAAACAACGCGCGAGTGCGGAGCGTCACACCATAGAATCGGTAATTCAATGTTAATTTTACGTTCACCACAATTTTTAAACAACACAGTGAAAAACAGTAACTAGAAAGATTTCCACTTGAGTTGATTATGTTTCCGAAAACGGTTTTGTGTTTCTACTTAGACTCTGGCCACAAGTTTGGATGAAGTCCCATAGTGGTGACGCCGCGCTCCGCACGCGGGCGCTTCGCGGCGATTCTCAAACTCATAGACATTTCGACCCACATCCATACAGTTCGCAATAGTATTGAAGGCAGCACACATCAATAGACCGAAATTACCCTCAAAATCACAAAACTCAAAAAACGCAGTTCCACATTTTGGCATCCGTTTCGACGCACACTAAAGCACTGGGCCAACTCGTCCGATCTAAAGTGCCTTCAAAAATGTTGATTTTCTACATGAAAATAAATAAAAAAATAATACAAAAGGGCCCTCAATAGAACCTGTCGCCCGCCCGCAGTCCCCGCGCAGCGCCCGCGCATCGCCCGCGCACACGCACGTTCCCAGCGAACTACCAGTATCAGTATACATAATACAACACTTACTAATATTACTATAGAAGAATAATTAGTTTGATTCGTAGTTATATGTAGCGTGGCGATCCTGAAGGTCGCTCCCTGACAGAGTTCACCGTGGGAATGTTATAGAGACAATAAAGCTAGAACCGCTCGAGATCCCCGAAGCAAGTGAATAAGATGGAGTCGTCAAGGAGCCACCTCGGGCCCTCGCCTATCTCGATGTATTTGTTATAACATGTAGATGCCGGCCTTCTTCCCCGCCACGCGGAAACACTTTCAGTTCACATCCTCAGTTCCACAGAAGACAGATATACAAATGATAATTTTGAAAGCTTTTTACAATAGATACTACACGATAAGATAGATAGTTTGTAAAGAGATGTATAGTCACATGTACATAATACGATACCTAGTTTTAATACAGAAGAGATGATACGAATAACTATCTTAGCGCTAACTATATTTAAGTAAGACACAATAGTAGAACGGGAATATTGCGAATTGATTTGCGGAATTGTACAGAAGATTATACCATCCTTGGTTTCTTGTCCGTACCCGCGCAGGGCAGATGGCCGGCCTTAGCTAAGCAAGTGTAAGCATTTTTCATTTGTATTACACGTTTGTTATCGTTTCATTTGTAACCGTTTGAACTATTACGATAAATAAGGGGTATCTCAGTTTAGGATGGACCAGGCGTCGACTGGTGTGCTTAGAGTAGCAGGTTAGGTGAGACACTCGCAGAGATACGGAAGTTTTTGAGACATCGACACATAGAACATACACGCAGCCTCTCCCTCGTTCGGACCTCCGGTTTTATGTTCCAAATTGTCCCGGTCGTCTTCGGCAGTCCGATTTCAATTTCGTATCCGCAGTTTACGATCTCGATTTGAAATTTAAATTCGATTGTTTCGATGGCGGCCCATCCCAGTACAGCCAACCCTTCACAGCAATAGCCCGGATTCAGTTTCTTGTATTCGCGTCGGATTGCAGGACCGTACGCAGTCGCCGCAGGGCTTATTCGAGATCGAGCGTCGTACCATGTTACGTTACTCTTATTCTGTTAACGTTGTTTGTTTCTTCCGTGCCCATGGGCAATGGCAATTTAGAGCTGAGAAGATCTTACTGTACATAAGTAATTGCAGTGCCTCCTTCAGCCAGACACGTGAATTGAACGCTGGAATTGATTCCCTTTCCTGTCCATAGATGGCGCTGGAGGCACACACGTAGTTTTAATAAATTAGTCACAATAACCTATCTAGTTAACTTCATCAGTACACTCCATATTTAGCCAACTTTTTAGCTCTAAACTGACAATCACCAACGTGTGTTTTCTTATATAAGTAAGTAATCCGTTAATCCGATCTCTTTATAGATTTCTTCAATAACTAATAGTTAATGCAGGCTAACACAACACATATTACAATAGAAATGTATTGATTTCCCACCAACAGTATTCAACCGACATGCCGTAATTTGCAGATACTTGGAGCCGTTCAATGTTTTACAATATGTATATTTTCTGGCAAGATAATAAGTATTGACAATTTATTGTACACTTTTGTTTGTGAATGTTTTGTCCGGATTTTCTACTTGAGTACTCACTGTGCAGAAACTACGAGACCACAAAGGATACAAAGCGATCGAGCCGATTGTTTCATGTTTCCATTTTATAAGTTATCGGTTGACAATTTTTCTAAATTAATATAAAGACTCAAGTAAAAAACATCGAAATACCTAGTCCACAGTGATGATGGGGGCTATCCCGTAGAGAAAGTACAAAATTCGGTGTTGATTGAAGCTCATGTTTGTATGTATAAATATGTATGGAGATTTATTGAAATTGCCCTTTTTCGGCGTACTTCTTCTATCGTTTAGTATCGTACTTTAAGATGTAGAAATTCTGTTAAAAAGAGGATTTTATTTATTTTCCGTTTTAGTATTTTTGAATCCGTCTACAAAATGTTTGGATGAGCCTCTAAAGTTAAATAAATTATGTAATTATTTTCAAAATTAATTATATAACAAAACAATAATATAAGTATATTTGGTTCCACGTTTGGGTATTATGGTTCCTAAATTTTCGAAATTGTAATAGACTCTATTGTATGTAGCATTTCATTTTTGGAGATTAGAAACATTTAGATGTACCAAATAGCTGTATCAACTTTTCTATAATGTGAAAATTCAATAAGGAAATTGCTGAAATATTAGGTAGTTATGAGATAAGTATCATTCTTATACATATATCTGATAAAAATCGTCAAAATTGAGCACGGATATACTATTAGGATGTCTCGAAACAAAATACTGCCGATGCTTACCGATAATAAATTAAGTAAGATAAGCTCGAACGCCCCTGTATGTAACGATAGATCTTACAATATTGATATCCTGGATCGTCGGAAATCAAGTTGATAATTTTGTATTCGAAAGTAACCCGTAGGTATTCAAGAACTATTTACATTATCCTTGTGGTCTGCATACGTAACAGCGATACACGTTCAGTTCGTATTATTGTGTGTTCGTCTAAACAATGTTCGTTTGTGTTCCATTTGTGTTTTAGTGAGCCGCAGTCCATATTTGTGGCATCGTTTTGGTATGATATATTTGTAAACTACAGCGAGCGGACGCGGACGCCGGTGATAAAATTTAGAAACAAAATTAAAAAATCGAAATTATTTTAGTAAAGCGGCTCAGAGTCTGTGCCAGCGTAGCGCGCCCGCCTGCGCTTGCTAGGCATAGACTCGCGCCGCACAATTTGACTAGTGTTTAGGCATCGTTTCGGTATCCTCGCATTTCGGCTAAGTGATATGGCGCCGCGTCCGCTTGCGTTGATATATTTAGTACAAATTTCATGATGTTAAGGTTACGAGGCTCAAAGCTTTTCTTTTGTGGCGGCCGCACCGCCGCGCCGCTCCGCACCGACGATATATGAGTCGTGTATAAAATTTTATTCAAAAAAAGTATTTTTGTATCGAATATTTCTAAAGTTGGTGTAAAGGTCAAAATTTCATAAATTATAGCAATGACAAAAATGGGACATTAGGTAATTTTAGAATGTCATGCGTTTTTTGTATTTAATTTTAAGAATAGCGTCGGATATTAAACGTTTAGGAGAGCAATGCCGTTTGTAAATAAAATAGTGTCCGGCGCGGCGGTGTGGCCCCCTTTTATATAGGTAAAAATATTATAATAACTCGAAAGATGTTTATATGATTCTGGATGTAAAGATTAAATTTAAAAGCAATTTAAGGATGGAAAAATAACGACGAAATTAAAAAGGTATCCTCGGTATTTGTCGCACACGGGCGCTATTGTAATCTGTGGGCCTCAGACGACCCCACCACTAACCTAACCTAACTACGCATTAATTATTACTGTTCTTAATACAACAATACTTATACATTAATAATAATATCACATTGTCATAATGCTTATTGTTTACGAGCGTGTGTCTTTGTCCGTGAATGTTTAGGAGATAACCACTGTTCGGTGTATTAGACATAAAGTGGAGTTGTGGAAAAAAAATGATAAAAATTGTATCTAAATTTAAGTCGAACGTTCCGTGCCCTCGGATCGAGAGATTGTTACAAATTCGTTTAATAAAATTGGCGGTTCTAAAATTTGTTGATCAAAATTATTCAAAATTATCCGAAGTACGGTGAAAGAAGTGTATCTCTACTCGCAATGTCAGTGAAGTCTCGTTGATACCGGTGAGGGATGTTTCTTCGTGAATATAACGAGTAATAAAGCTAAGCTTTTATTTGAATTATTACGTCTTTTATTTAACAAACCCTATTCCTGTAGGATTAATTGGAACTACTAAGATTATAAGTATGCAGGTTTGAGAACCACATACAAATACATGATTCGCTTACTAACGAATTCTGGAAAATATCAATAGATGTCGCTCTAATCAATTTAGTACCTAATGTTAGATGCATATAGAAATTAAAGTACAATTATTTTAGAAACTATGCCCGTGTAACGTTCTCATTAGGTTCTTTAGGTTGCTTAATTATTATGGCCAGTACTACATAAAATAACGCCTAATAAAATTATTCAAGCAATTAGGTACTTTCTCGAATTTCTTAATCCTTCTTTTCTGTGCAACGAGTTAACGATAAGCTAAACACTATTCAAAATGTAAAAATATTGCTACTCTTCATGAATAATGCTAATATATTTCAAGCGTTTCCAACCAAATGGATAATTATCTGCCCCTAATCTTGAGGCTGTCAAATATTCAAATTGCCCCTAAGAAGCCCTTAGTGTAGCTAGATTTGAGCTGATTACAGATCTGTAAGACCTAGGGTTCTCTACACTTGACTTGCAATCAACACTTGAATATTTATTAGAGTGTAATTCTGTTTAAAGAAGGCAGATAATGGAGTAAGCTACCTATGATATTATGATAATTTAATCAGGCGTTATTTTGCTAAAATCGATTGCAGATAATAAATTGAGTGTGAAGATAATGACGGCCCGTGGTGATGTTAAGCATCGTACATGCTTATTCCACATTTCATGACATATAATTTTTTACTAGCCCAGCATAAGCTAGCACTGTGCTTATCACTATGAGACATGGATGTAATTTTGACAAACAGACTAAACTACCTAGTTAGTACCTACTAAATAAGTACCACAAATATTAATCAATTAAGTACTTACTGTAAATCTCAAATTATGTTCTGTAAGTCGATAAGTAAGTATCAACAAAAAAGAAAATTAAAAATAACCCTTACTAATATTACCTCACACCTAACACTAAGAATACACTTTACAGACTATTAAAACAAGATAATGAATCAGGTGTTAGTTGTGGAAATCCTTGCCGATAGTTACATAGTTTGGAAATATATTTAGTGTTGTTCCACTGTGACTGCTACATGCTGGCTTCAGTTGGTATGTTGTCTAAAGATAGCAAAGATCAGTCACAGCAGAACAACACTGTATATATTTTCCAAGTTGTCATCTGATACAATTAAAAAGATATGTAAAACACTGGATTTCCAACCTTCAAAAGACACCTATCACATTACATAATTCCCAGTCAGAACAAACATAAAAAGAAAGGCTTGCAAATAAATAAAATTTGAGTAAAACCAATATTAATCAAATTCATTTATTCCAATCAGAATCATTTAATGACTTTCAAATTGAATAGAGCTTAATTCATTATGTTATACTTAGTTACAATTTATAGATATTAAAATATGATAGTTTTATTTACAATACACTACACCTACCTATACACTGTAACTACTCCTGTATTCATAAACATAAAAAAAAAACTATAAATTTAGGTTTGTCACTCTCTATATAAATTTTAGAACACAGCTTTCCCATGCTCAATGGCAAGGGAAAAAAACATTAACAAACTCTTAAAAAACTTTAGCAATTGTTCTCCAAGTCAACACTTTAGTAAGAATAATATAATTGTTGGTGGTTTGTATACTGGTATGGAACTGATTCTCAAACTAGCAAGCTGGAAAAAACTCAAACCTAATAATATTCATTTGGTTTCATACAATACTATTGTGTGTTGGCAACCGGACGAGATATATCTGTATCCCAGATACCAACGTCTACTACTACATACTACATTGTCTAAAATTTTTTATTCAGTTGATTACATTTTTTTTTATTTATGAGTGGTAATTGGTTGGGCGGGAATTAAGGAGGTATTTACTTTGCTAGACAACAAAACCCAGTCTTTCCGAGACAAAGGGACATCATGTTAGGTTTTGGTTGAAGCAGTGGAGTCTTATTAGGTCTGAGACCAACATAGCTCGCTGGGTAATCAATTATGAGTATCTGTCTATCACATATGTATACATTGTACTAGTAAAGAAACTATATGGGCTTAATGTTTAGTAAATCATCAAAAACTATGTTTAATACAGGTCAATAAATAAATCAGAGTATTGTATCTATATTTCCTCCTGACTGAGGAAACTCCTGACTTCTCCACGGAATTACTTTGCTAGGGGAGTTTTCTATATCAATTAATCTATATATATATAACTCAAAGGTGACTTGATCTATCAACACACAGCCCAAACCACTGGATGGATTGGGCTGAAATTTGGAATGAAGGTAGATGTTATGACATAGGCATCCACTAAGAAAGGATTTTTGGAAATGCTACTTTTAAAGGGGTGAAATAGGGCATGCAAGTTTTACTTCTTAATGCGAGTGAAGCCGCGAGCACCCACTAGTATATCATAAATTTTGAAACAAGCATAATCAAATAGCTTTATTACATTCATTTAATAAATATCTTTATCTTAAATTTAACTCAATACAGAATCTACATATTATTAATGTTATGAACTTACAAAAGCCATGCAGGGTTAACTAGTGGGTTTAGTTTTCTTTACAGCCATTTTTTCAATTCCTTATGATCACCTCCGAATCTGCTTCAGTTCTGCATCAAACAGCTATTGTTGCATATCCCAAGTTAAGGGTAATGTAATGATAGTTAACTGTAACATGAGCATCTCAATTACTCAGTTATTGGTATCTAACATATATTTATTGCATATCAACAGTACATTATTTACAACATGGGTTTTAAAATCTTTACTTTTTCTCATCTGGACTATTCTGAGTTCCATTTACTAGCTCGTTTAATCCCATCAGCATCATTTTGATATGTGCTTGAGTTTCAAAAGCCTTAGTTCGTATCTCTTCACCTTTCTCCTCATAAGCTTTTATTAAAGTTTCAAAGTATTTGTCTGCTTCAGTCGGGGTATATTCCAAATAGTGATCCAAGCCTATATGTACTAGCATTTTTGAAGTGTCTGTCACTTTGGCATCCATAAAAAAATTGCAGCCCAAATTCACTTGCGCTTTGAAGCTGTCCGGGAACTGTTTCTTGTCCATTAGGAGTTTTAAAGCAAGCCTTTGTTGTCTAAAATCTGATAATTCAATGTTTGTTTTAGTTAATCGCTCTTCAAGTATTCTCAGGTCTTCTTTCAGGACATCATTGATGAAGTTCTCATACTTTTGTATAGTTTCATCCATTTTTGGGCTTGACATTTTATGAAAATTCTAGTGTAAGTATGGCAATTTACACTGGACTATTTCAATTGCAGGTACTCTGAAAATTATCATATAAGTACGGTTTTAATGAGTTCAAAACTAAACTACTTACCAATTGAACTTTAACACTATTCAGTAGAAAAAAAACCTGATTTACGCCAATATAAATTATTTTAATCTAACCTCAAAATAAATAATCCTGTAGCTAATGTAATTTTTTGTGGTAACATAACATACCTACTATTCAAGCATTGCAATCAAATTGTGTTTTTTATTATTTAATAAAGTAGGTATAACTGCATCTTATTACAGGGATAAATATTGAGATTTTTGAGAAAATCTGACTGATTTAGATAGAATGTAAACAAAGAATAACACTTGTCAGTTGTCTGTCTTGACACTCTTGACAGACAGTGACAGCCTTTGACGATCTGATTGATGCTCGAAGGTGACAAGCTCATTGCTCAATAGTCAATACCTACATTGACATTTTAAATTATTCCTGAGAAATAGTTAAGCGCCACCTGTGTTTGATTGCTGGAATCTAGTAGTTTAACCATGCTCTAACTTCATGAGTTTAACTCCCTACTCAGCGCCATCTGTTATTATCCAGTCGAACTTAATTGTCAATATCCTAAGCTACAACAATATTGCAAGCGTAAGGTTACGTACTTTACTCAAACTTGACACAGATGTCGCTTTTTACTATTTTCAGATAAGCAGATTTTTAACTCGATTATTCGCGATAGATTTTTTGCATAATAGTTTCCAACCACATAGACGCGCTCTCTGGTTTGCCCAGGTGAAGGAAAATTCTACTGTACTCCCTAGCATGGTTACATTTCCAACGACTGATCACGAGATGTTAACAATGGAATATAGGATGCTACACTATGCTACACTACACAAATTATGTCTTGTAAGTGTAGGTATGTGTATACTCAAGAAGCATAATCCACAAGCGCTTCGATATTTTCTGTTACTGGATAGGTACCTACCTAAGTACTTACTCAGGAATATAAAAAGAAAACAACACATTAAACGATACATGAAAATCGTTTATTTGACAAGAAATAGTTTAAATATCACTTTACATTTGAATGAAACCATCAAACATTTTACAAAGTACATTAAAATTATGAAGATTTTTCATAATATATTTTCATTTTAGTCTCTTATTTTTCAATCCTGCCATTATTATAATTCAGATATGAATCAGATTCTTTTAAGATTTGATACTTATTAGAATGTACGACGAAAATTGCATAGTTTTCATCATCCTTCATATTAGCCGCAATGTAAAGTTACTTTTAACAGACTTCCAATAAAAGGAGGTTATCAAATCATCTGTTTTTTTTTTTGCTTTTTGTCCAATCATCGTATTATAACGTCAATAGAGAATATTGAAAACGTTGAGGATAAAAAACCTTGAACTTAAAATAGATGGCGTTACCTTCAATTCATTTCATTCAATATATTTGCCTAAAGATGTAGATCAAAGTTTTCGCTACCTTAAAAATATTCCTAGAAATTACATTATTTTATAAAATACACCTAATGTGATGGACTGTCACTTATAATTAAATCGTGCTGTTATTGACACCTTACGTAGGAAAAGAGAAATGTCGCATAGTAATATCGATTACTTACTCAAATTGTGACCAAAGCACCAAAAAATATGGACGTAAGTATCTTCGCAGACATGAAATGAACAAATTTTAATGTGATTTTTATCTTTTATAGTTACAACAAATATAAGCAGCGCCTTGTTAATTAGATAAAGAAGTACTCGATAGCTGTATTTATTCATTGTCGCGATAGATGGCGCTTTCTCAAACAAACTTTAAATGTATCAAGTACTAGTACTATTTTTTTCTTCCCAAAACAAATGAGACGAAAATATAATTTATTCAAATCTATAACAATTTCTGCGAAGCCCATAAGGGATGTTTCTTATTTTTATAAACGAAAGCTAGACAATAAATACTTTGGCTTTTTACATGAACGCGTTATTTAAAAAATCTACTTTTAAATTTGTTCCTACTGGACTTGCAAGTCGGACAAGACAATTACAATTATGTTACGTTCAAATTTTAATAATTATTTATCACAAGAATAATGTGATGCCTCGTTTCGCTGGGCGGTAGTTTACTTAATCACCTTATTCAATAGTAATCATAAATAATGACAATGAATGTAATTCTAACTTACTACTACGATACAAGATCTTATGAATTATTAGGATTCACAATTTACAACTATAAAATATAGTTAGGAAATAGGTACTTAGATTAAAATTAACCACAAATCTTAACACATTAATAACAATTTTTGACATTTTCATTCATTTGAATTTGTTATAAAAATGAATGAAAATGTCAAATGAAAACAAAAAACTGTATGTAATTTGTAACGGTTTAGGTAACAACCCCATTCGGAGATTTCGTACCTAACAGGACATTATTATCTACAATTATAACTTGTGGAATAACTATTGCCTTTATGTACAACTTATTTACATAAATTAATTTGTGAAATTAGCTCTCCCGGCCCAAACACTAGATGGCGTTCAATGGGTAACTTGCTAAAACAAATGAAAGCTAGGGAAATAAAATTCAAATTAATAATTTCAGAACTGGTCTTATTCTTGTACCTCTAACTATTATAGAAAATAATCGCAAAATTTGGTACATACAAAATATTAAAAAGACTATCAGAAGAACATTTTTCAACTCCATTAAAACGCCATCTAGTGAACTAAACGGGAAGCTAATTTTACAACTTTACTTGGAGGCCTTCATCACTTTGTTCCACGTTCTTTCATAACATTAAACTACTACTTTGAATAAAAAATATCATGTTACTGAGACGGCCTTCGGACGCAATCATAAACGGGACGCTATATTTCTTTGTAAAAAACAACTAATAAAAACGATCTATCGATCGAATATTGTGTAGAGCAATCACTGGACGATTAATTTTTGTAACTGGCAATGTAACTTGTCACTGGTAAATTAAAAAATAGACAAATATGTAATATACATTATTAATTAAGATTTTGTCATTTAAGTTTCTGAATATAGGTATGTTTCTAATTTCCAATGTTTGGACTCATTTGAAAAAAAATTAAGATTAGGCAATTCATCAGAAATCAAACACGATATTCGTTACGAGTTAGTAAAATTAACTGAATATAATTAAATCGAATAACCTATGCCAATTAAGTAATGGGTTAAAATAAGTATCGATAATAATTTGAGATCAAGCCAATAGAAGAGAAGTTCAGTCAATATCACAAATCACAAATTTTGATATTAAACACTAATTTTAATTAAATTTAGATGGAATTGGGATGGAATGATTTGTGTTTTTCTTTTTTGGTTTCGAGTGACTTTTAGAGTGCTAAAACTCAACATGTGTTGTAATCAACACATGTTGAGTTTTAGCACTCTAAAAGTGACAAACAATAATTTTTAGACAATTTTCCGAAAAGTATTTTTTATGAGAATTTTGGCACAGTACGACTAGTTTTCCCCTTAGTTTTTCAACCCCTTTTATTTAACAGCTAGCGCAAGATTTATAATAATTAATTTTGAAACTAATAAGATACGTTTATTTTTAGTTGTAATAACCGGCTAGCACTTACGTCAATAATTATGTCGATAATTTGTTCGACAAGTTTCGGAAAACTGAGGTTTCCATAATCAGGAGGACGCGCGTCCCGGTTGGCCGCCCCGTCCAGACCCTCAGTGGTTATTACAACTAAATTTAATCATGCCTTACGGGAACTATAATACGTTTATATTGACAGATTTTATTCATTTTACATACATATTCCCTCCGCTAGCACGCAACCAGTTACCGGTTACGTCACCAGTCGCCATATTTTAGAGATATAAGACATAATTCTGACAACTTTGAAACTTTATCAAATAAAAAGTTTTCAACAAACAAGTGCTACAGTCTTTACATAATCCTGATGTTCAGTGGGAGTCTCTGCCGTGTTTATACAAGGAGCATTCGGGCTAGGCCCACAAATATCATCCACAATAGGGGTAATTCTACGAGGGGTTGTAAGGGGCGGACCGAGCTGTGCTCCGCCCGCCGCCCGCGATCTTCCAACCCCCTTTATCATGACGTTATACGGGTGTATAACACAAGAGCCAATAAAAACTGCCCCTTTGAATAGAACTACGAAATAAAGTCGAGTCGTAAAATATTATCTGTTTCAAAATTCACGGATGGATCTCGTTTTAATGGACAAGTTTCAAGAACTAACGCTAGAATTTTTGATAAGTTACGATCGTACATTTTATGGCTGAGCAATATCTGCAGGCACTGAGAAGTGAAAACATTGATTGTGGTTTATTACTAAGAATGTGATGTAGTACATGTGATGTTTAGACAAATCATTGATTTCTTTTTTTGCTTCGTCCCTTGAATTTTTTTCGGTGTAGGTATCTGATATCAACTTTTATTAGTCCTACCAGTACCTACCAATACACTGGCCTATGCCTAGTATAAATAGGTCTAGGTGAGTGATTATTCCGGAATATTGATTTATTTAGCATGCTTCTTTGTACCGTTGTCGCCTATAGGCCTGTATTTAATACAAAAGCCTGATTAATAAGTTTTAAATAAGAATATTAATGCAACATGGACCAGCATATCTCACAAAAAATTCTTTACAATATCGTCCAAAAACTAAGCAATTAAAAAATGGCGGCTCACGCACAGCGTCTATACTGTCAGAGATTGTTTTCCTGATTGACGTTGACATATGAATAATTTGGCAGGTATTAAGAAACATTGAGTTCTTGTTAGAGCTAATACAATTCCTAAAACAAAGGGTTAGTTAAGAGATTAACTGTGATAATGTTCAGGTATTAAATATTTGTTATAATAGGTATAAGAGAAACTGAGCATCAATAAAATAATTGCTCGAATACATTTAATAAACAATCTGTCAAAATGGCACATCAGGTTTTTGGCTACAAACTGTTCACACATTAAGCCAATCAGGAAACTAATCTGACAGTGCGGTACTGCCGGTTCACTCTGTCCGTGCACTTCACATGTGTATCACTAGATGGCGTCCTACACAAGGAGACACCCACAGGCCGCTCAGTCGCCGGCGCTTCGCCCCGCCGTCGACGTACTCGGAGACTCGGTGGGTTCTAGCGCCGACTGGAAAGTAGGAAAAAAAGGTTGTTAGTACAGTCGTGATAAGCCATATGAATACAATGGTTTCTACTATGAAAATGCATTTTTTTCACTTTGAATCACTTTTATATTCAGAACTCTTTATTCTTTGGGCTGTGTTATTGATATAATATTATGTATGGTTAAAGTATATGAATTGTAATAGCATAGAAATAAAGAAGTACCTAATTATCAAGCTTACAATAAATTATTTAAAGAATCGAGAAACTTAACTAGGTATATATTACATAATGCAACTGAAAAGACGTAAAAGTCAAATAAAGCAGCCATTATAGATTTAGTATACCTACATTCTGAGAACCGATAAAATGAAATGAACATAGTAAAACGCTTAAATGACGGTGTTTTGTTTTTCGATAATCATAACACATTTTTATAATGATAGTGATTATTATGTGTGTGGTCAACCATTAAGTTCGGTTGAATGCTTCGCCCGTTGCCTGATCTTAGCAAATTAGGTGCCCTATTAGGTTACGTCTATGTTTTTGAACCGTTTGGGCGAGAAACTGGTTATTTTAAGTGATTATATAATTTTGGTAAAAGGTAGCTTCTAAACGGTGTTCAAATGCATTTTTTTAAAAAGATTTGAGAAAACAAAACATCTTTTGTAACATTTCTTTTCAACATACAAAAATATTTGAGATATACAATTTGAATAGTGTTTTTTATACCGTTGATAAATTTAAAAAAACCTTATCTTTTGTTGAATCATCCCACAAGATAATTAATTACAACCCATTTTATTTTGAGGAGGCGATTAGCCGATTCTCGCCAATCTCATGTTGTAATCTGTCAAAGCTGTCAGATGAACACCCGAAAAATGGCGGATAAAAAGCGACCAAAATTATGACGTACCGTGAAATACTTTAAAAATACGGATTTAAATGCCAGGGAAGATGCGTTAAATTAGTTAATCGCAATTTAGAAACGATTTATACATACATGAATGAAGCTTCATTCACACTACCTACTTAATTCAGAATTGTTCGCTTATTTGAAATTCGCGTAAAACCTGTCCCACTTCATAATTATTATAGTCAGTGGCAAAAAAACCTTTCAACACAAAATGGAACTTAAAGAGGGCATAGCACAACCGTGCCTACTGTTAAGTTCTAGATATTTACTAGGTCACTGACAAGACCTAGGTTACTGTCCTCAGGTTGTTTGTTCTTAGGTTCTTAATGTCACAGAATAGATGGGAGATAGTATTTCAAGCTTGCTTGTGTGTGTTTTAATAAATGTGCACTAACAAAATGCAGTTGCACAACGCTATGAGTTGTTTGGCGAAGATTGGTATGAATGACATCTGGTTGACATACGAGAAGGTTTAAGGTGACATGATTAATCAATTCTTTTTTTATTTCATTTTATTTTAAATAAATGATACTGTTACAATAATATTGTATCTCTCGATACGAGTACCTCTACATATAAAAAAATTCAATAATATGTAAAAAATCTAAACAGATAATTATTTTAACTATGCATATTTTTGTAAATATCTCTCATTTAGGTAAGCACATTGAAAATATTAAAACAGATAAGAAATCAAAAGAAAAAAGTTCTGGTTAAGTAAGGTTAACCTTCAACATTTTGCAAAAACGTCCTGTGCAAAAATCAGGATCCTAAACACGTATCTGTCAATCAGGCCAATCCGCTCGATCCCACTACACGGACAGTTGTTCGTATAAAAAAGTAATAAAACAATTATGAGCGCAGCAACAATGTTGCAAACCGGTCCGCCAGCATGGCCCGCCAGGGACGGACTGGCCGTATAGGACATAATTTAAGACTAAAACCTTACGATAGTTTGGTACATTATCCAAAAAGTGTTTATGTCAGACAGAACGGACTGGCTGTATCAGACATATTCAAGACAAAAAACTTACGATAGAGTTTGGTGCATATATCCAAAAAGTTTTTATACCAGTTACTATTTCATCTATGTCGTAGCGTAGTGTGGTTAGTGGCGACATCGAAGTTACAAATTGAGAAGTAGAAAACTGTACCAGTATTAAAAGTCAAATGTTTTAAATAAAGATATTATTTTCTAATATTAGAGACAGCTAGGCACAGTCTAAAATTTTCGTGTGAACGGCAAGATGACGACTTAGATAGCATTATTGATTTGATATTTTACTCATAAATAGTTCATTCAATGGTTTATTTATTTCCACTCAAGTTTAGAAAGTAATCCCTTCACAGTATCCCAGTAAACTGAGACCCCATGAAATGTTAATACCTTCTAGCTAGCATATTAATCATTGCATTACTTGTGCCACCATTTTTGAATAATTCATATCGGGCCGAGTTTGAAATTTAAATAAAACACTTGGTCGTATTATAATATTTGTCGTGTGATTAGGTTTAATGCTTAATTTTGCCGTTGCATAGTCCAATAAGATGATGACATGTAGGTACATACCAACACATATAAATAAAAAGATAAAGTGCAATAGAGAAACAAACAGATATAAAACCTAGACAGATTTTGATGAGGCGGTTTTTGTTTTGATTTCAGGAGGAAAATTGGAGGAATGAGGTAACAAAATTTTCAGCCTGTAATATTTCGTTTAAATACTCGTAATTGTTCGCACGAATACACTTAACTTTTTTAATATTCATCTAGATTTGCACCTTTGGCGTCATTACAAAACCTTTTAAATAGTACAGCTAATGTTAGTGATTGATAGATCATTACAACGAGATAGCTTTATTTAGGGTTTACTTATAAGTACCTAGTAATTAAAATTATTATGCCGATACACTTTCCGGTAGCATTGATAGATAATTAACTGGGATAAATAGATTGACTTCTTAACCGACTTCCAAAAAAGAAGGTTATCAAGTCTTCTAAAAGTTTTTATACAAATAAAAATACAGATTAATTAATAGATATAAGTTTGATACGATACGAGTATATCATATTAGACATATATGCCAAAATACGTGTTTTAGATATAATATTGTAACCGAAATCAGTACTTCTCCGAAAGTTTCGGGTAATAGAAAATTATATATGCAATATACATATATGTATATAAGTTGAACTACATTCACAAAAGGACATTTGCCAAATATGTAGTTTCATTAATAAATCCTGTTAAATAGACAATTTTGGCACTGTTAGGTTATAAAAATGTCAAGTCTTTGTATCAGAGATTTTAGATTTACAAGGTGATCAAATAATTGTGTTTCAATGCGTCATTATGAATTATTGTTTCTGGGAATAATAATGATATGTCATGGAGGTGTATCGTGATCTATACATATAATAAAGCTGAAGAGGGTCGAAAGTCTGAGTAGTCTGAACATAAAATATATTTAAAAAAAAGTTTGGACATATGTACTTCGAATTGATAACAGAACACGTTCCAACAATTCCTAGAAATTTTGTCTGTTTATTCAAACGCTCATCGCGCATAAACGGCTTAACGGACCATCATGCTTTTTGGTATATAATAGGTAGTATGAGGTATTAGGAGTGCCATATGCTACGTTTTATTATGAAAAAATGCAAGCGAAGCCGCGGGCGTTACTAGTTTTATATAAGGCAAATACGAATATGTTTTCTTTATTTCATTTCTTTGCATCTTATTACTAATAACGATTTCTGCATTGAGAAAGGCTTTCATCTTATTTTACGTTAACTGTTACCGTAACAGCCTTGTCTTTTTGTTTATTTTCTTTTTTAATATAGAAAATATAAAATTATTATTTTACTTAATACAACCCTGTATCGTTAAACTATGGACACTAGAATTATATATTTCTTTCTAGTTTATTTTTTTTACATAGTGTCAAATAAGGCGTTTAGTCGGCTCGGTCTACGCAATAATTATATCTGGTTTTTAAATGTCAGTAGAAAATAAAGTCACGTCATTCAAAAGTTAGCAAGTTATACTACAAGACTATTTTATTAGTACTATTGTAGTCGATTGCTTTGAACTATAGCATCGACATCGATAAAGTCGAGGGTCCGACGGACTAGATCTACACATGATCGACGCAAATGGTACATAAGGGAGGCCTATACCCAGCAGTGGGAGCTCAAGGACGAACGACGCAAATGATGATGATTATCTGATCGTCTGCTAAAATATCCTACAAATTATTATTTCAATCTTATTCAAGTAAATTTAATTTAATTAATTCGTGGAAGGACTTGGGCGCCCACCACGATGTATATATTGCCCAAGAGAACTCCCCTAGCGAATTAATTCTGCAGGGAGTCACGACCCTCAGTCATTTGGAAATACAACTCAAAAGAGATTCAAGTAAAAAACTAATGAACTATAATATGAGTTCATTGCACATCACACTAGGATTTAACCTGTGTTGTGAAGTGCAGGCTCTTCCTTGTCACATATTATAATAGGTGTGCAAATAAACCCGTTTCTAGTTAGAGAATAGAGATGTCGCTTGTCTGAATAACATTAGCCATTCAACATACCTAACCTTACCTTACCACTTGACCTTTCCCTACCTTTTAAAATCTTTGGAGATAGCTAAAGTAAATTCATATCAAGAACTTTTGTTTTACGGGCTAGACTTTCAAAAGGTCTAGACTGTTGAAAGCGGTTTAGAGTATTTATTTGGTATCAATTGTTTTACAGAAAACAGTATGTACTTGAGGACAGTTTATAGATTAACTTTTAACCGTTGCAATCTTGAGCTGGGTCACTTTAGTATAAGTTGTATTATGTATTCTGTGGTATAAGTCAGTAAAGCAGGGATTTTCTTGATTATTTCCTACTGGTTCTTAAGAAAATATTTTTTTAAATCGATACAATGCACTATAATATATTTATAAATAAAACCAATATTACAAGTCATACATTTAAATTGTTTACAAGTCAATCTAGATATCACTATAATATATTTTGTATTCTTTTATTATGTATGGACGTACTCGTTTCTGAGCCAATTTCATTCCAGAAGAGGGATGCTTGACCCTCCTAGGGACGCTGTGTCGCTTGCGGGGTGTTTTTTAAGTTGCGATAATCAAAGAAATTTGATAGTAGAAGACTTAAAAGCATGTGACAGGACGTGACCGCATTTGAAAACTTAGCGTTACTTTACCAAATACTAAATTAATATTTTAAACTTTTGCGAAAACAAACTAAATGAAATACTAAATAATTTATGTCGAATTCCTCAACTAAAACTGGCCAATTCTGTAGCTTTACTATTAATCTTTTAAAAACGTAAAAAGCTAAAGAATGGTACAACTATTTTACTCCAAATATGGGGCAGTAGTAGATAAATGGCGCCTGGCAACATAGTTGCGGGTAATTTGTTAAAACCTGATTTTGATAAGACGCTTGAGGTGAATTAGTAGTTTATCTAAAGCCTACATGTATAATTAATGTCTATTGAATTAATTTTATCTTAATAGGCGAGTTTTTTCAGTCTCATTAAGTAAAAAATATGTTTAAAGTTCGATGGTGGTGTAGAAAGAGTTTCGAGCACAACGGCAATATGAATGAATACCAATACAGGAGCAACTGAGACAGATAAAAAAAATATCGTACAAATTTTATGTTTGTATTTATTGTCATCAAAACATTTCTTTTAATTTTGTAAAACATATAACATTACACAGGAATAGACTAGTTGATTAATCTTACATTATTACATAATTTTTGATATTTATACAAAACTAGTGGGTGCTCGTGATTTCGCTCGCATTAAGAAGTAAAACTTGCATCCCCTATTTCAGCCCTTTAAAAGTGACATTTCCAAAAGTCCTTTCTTAGCGGATGCCTTCGTTATAACATCTACTTGCATGTCAAATTTCAGCCCAATCCGTCCAGTGGTTTGGGCTGTGCGTTGTTAGATATATCAGTAAGTCACCTTTGAGTTTTATATATATATATATAGATATTTAGATACTTATTAAGTAATCTCTAGTTGATTTAACTGTATAAATAAACCAGTAAATTTATTTAAGAAAATGATTAAAAACGTGTATAGTTAGGCCGTTTCAATTTTTTACCTCAAAGCATTCAAACGTTTAAATTTGAAATTATAATTGCAGAATTCCTTTCAACGTTCATTCATGCAAGTCCAGTTTAGATGTTTGGAATTTCAGGTATTTTAAAGTATAAAGGCATTTTGTCATAATGAACACACTAATATTATAACTGCGAAAATTGTGTGTAAGATTTTTATCTTAAACTTTGTTTTTAAAATCTTAAGGTTTGCACTTGACCATAGTTTGCCTGATGGTACAGAATAATGCTGATGGTAAGCAAAGGCTAGGGCAAAGGCCTAAGATGGAGCAACTAAATGTAGCTTTTTTATTTTTGGTGAATATTTTTGATTCTTAAAGGTCTTCCTACACACCTTGATGGTGTATGTTTATTAGTTACTGTTTAAGCCATGTCAGAGGCCTTTAGGGCGGCTCGATAAATTCTCGACACCAGACAGATGGCCACTCTCATTCGATAAGAAGACAAAGTTACTCTTTTGTGCTCCAAATGCTGATTGAATTGTGAATTGATTATGGCTGATAAGTTACATTAATTTGACTTTTAAACACTGTATTTAGAGAATTCGAAGAAATTTTAAGCAAATTTTTAGTACTTAACTAAACCCCGATTTTATATTACTACTACAAATAAAATTCAGGATGAATAAATTAAACGTAATAGATAATTCAAAGAATGTTCGTTTCTATGTAAATCATGTGCAATTTAATTACATACATCAGTGGCCATATATCATATTTAAAGCTTTTGTCACACTCAATGCGAAGCGATAATATAGATTTAAATCCATTTTTTAATCATTTATTCATGAAACCTACATGTCAATTATTATATAAATTTATGTCATATTAATTATTAAGTCAAAATTTTACACAACAAACAAATTTTAAATATATATTTTAAGAAGAAATATCCCTTCTTTCAAAAATGTAATGTTATGCTGCATAAATATTTTTTCATATTTCTCGATAAAACGCGAACGATTCCTCGGGCATCATCAGAGTAATTCATATTAGTTTGTTTCTTCTAGGCAAACGCTACAACGATGCCTAACATCAGGCGAGTAGTGGTCAAGAGTGAGCCTGATGTATGAATGAAAAAAAACTTAAATTTTCCTCACAGCGCCATCTAGCGTCATATTAAGCAAACGCTTGTAAATATATCAAATATTTCATAGTATAGCTATACATGATATTTAAAGCCTTATTTCGTCTGACACATTGCGAGCTAATAGCGTCTAATTGTTCATTGGCTCAGCGCACGCGATGGTTTTTGCTTCTTAATTTAAATTTTATTAGACACGGATACGTTACGAATTTCATTAAAAACTGTATAGTAATCTGTGATATGCATTGTACGTGATTTACTAATACTTATGTATGTGTTCATCAGTGTATGGAGCGCTGCATGACGCTGAGGATAGAGAGAAGTGGCGGAAGATCATTAGAGACAGGATCATGGATGGTGGCAGCCACGACCCTCAGATGTGAGGAATACGACGCAAGGAGGAGGATGTATGTGTTAATAATATAATATACTAACACTAATAACACTTTTGTAATTCAAAATCAAAATCAAAAATATATTTATTTACCATACAAACATTAAATACATTGGTGCACTTATAAGTAAAATATGAAAGAATTATTCAGGTTATAGAATTGTTTTATTACTTTTGTAATTGAAAAGTAAATATTATAAATAATATGAGACTAAATTCTTTTGATTTTATCACAAGATATCAAGTCATTGTATGAAATCATTATCATTTCACAAAAAATGAATTACATTTTAGTGATTTTAGTAGTACCTATGTACATATTGTACATACACTTTGTAATACTTACATAAATAAAGATTTTTTTATATCATTATTATTAACTTAACGGGTCGGATGACACGTTAAATTGTAGGTCCCGGCTGTTAGTCTAGTACGGCAGTCGTTAAGCCATGTCAGAGGCCATTAGGGCGGATTGAAAACTCTCGACACCAGAGTTGGCCACTCTCATTCGATAAGAAGAAGAATTATTATTATATAATCTTTTACAAAATAGCTTTGTTCTAAGGTAAATTATAACAAAACTTCAAACAGTGCCTTGTTTATGCATTAAAATTTAACCTTATTAATTAAGAAACGTAATCAAATTGGACAAACAGTTTTTTTTAACTTAATAGGCTCACGCTTGACTACAACTCGCCTGATGTTAATCAACGTTGTAATCTACGATCTCGCGCTTGCCTAGAAAAAAAACCGATCCATTCTCGAATTACTTTACTTGTTAATGGTACAGGCCCTGTATTGGCATACTTTTACTTTGTAAATTCGATTATCTTTTTAACCACATGTTACTTAACCGATAAGTTACCTATTAAATAATAAGCAAGTAATTAATGAAGGCTCTTGATAGCATCATCAAGTTACGATATACCAAGTACATTGCAGTGTAAACTAGGTACTATTCATATGTATTTTTTTTATGTACACTAGCTGCACCCTACGGTTTTACCCGTTTCCTAATAATATTGGAAGAAAGACACAAGACACTTGTAGCATCTTGGGGAGGAGGTCTATACCCAGCAGTGGGTCAAAATAATGATGATATAAAACTGGAACATAAACCTTATGATCGAAATAGCACTAAGCAAAATTTACTGTGTCTTTATAGACAAGATTTCCCCCGGTTCAAATATACTTATTTGTAACTCTGTTATTTTTTCTATACATAATTATTATTACATACATAGGTATTATCACACATATTTGTCTATCTTTCCATCAGTTATCCCCCAGGGTATGCTTAATTTATTACAAACTACAATATAGTTACTTGTAGTTCTATGAACAACAGACCTCGTGAACACAAAACAATTATCTCTCTCTCTCTCTCTTAAGTGGTATTTCCTCATGACTGTTAATTCTTTAGGGTTACTCTTAGGCAGATACATCTTGGTGGGCGCCTAGGTCCTTCCACGGAAGACACATGTCCTCTGATATTGTGGTCCTCAAACATATCGGATTCCTCACGATGTTTTCCTTCACCGCTAAGCGAGAGAGAATCGACGCGTAACTTGAAAATACAAGTCATTGTTGGATTCGAACAAAGGTGCGTCAGGATGAAAAGTAGACGTTAAAACCGCCGAGCAACACTCGCTGACAAAACATTCATAAGATAACAAAATGATTAAATAGTTTGAACGTTTTAATCATTAAACTTCGATACAATGTAGAGTCGCATCGCTCGCTAGTTTCGCTCGGTCTGCTAAAGTCATAACTGTCTGTTTTGTGAGAGCTAAACTTTATGCCACATAATTACAGTGTTGAGATCAATCAGTCCACCAAAGCTTCTCGTTTGCAAACGTGTATGACGAAGATATATGATACATGGATGTGTCATAGTAAAGATATTTTACTACAGAGTAAAAAATCTGATTTCTGACGACTGAAATCGTTTTACAAATGAGTAAATTTGGAGTTAAAAAATGATTCACTGTGTTTATAGCAATAGAAAATAGTATAATCGCTCTGCAAATTTTTTTGCACAATAATAAAATTGTACAAAGGAATTCCCATTTTTCTTTATAGGTAGTATGAGAGTGACAAAAGTTTAACCACCCCTAAGGCCTCTCATACGGCTTAAAGGCGGCCTTACTAAGACAAACATCCGAGATACACAATTTGACACAAATCCCGTATCAGGGATCATATTGTATGAGATATATAGAGATGAGTGAAATATATCAATGATCTCTACTTAATAGATGATAATATATACGTCTTCAAATTTAACACACAATTTAATAAATATGGCTTGTGTTAGTTTACAAAAGGATCACTATTTTATCTCAATCCGTGTTATATAATATAAAATAGGACAGAGTACTCGTACATACTGCTAATACGATTGCTAATAATTAAACAAGGGTGTAGTTAACAGCCAGGTCCAGAAACACATATCCTCCAAGGAGGCCGGTTATCCTTGCAAAGGCACATAACTTTTTATGTGGCCATTATCATCGGAGGTAGTGATAAATTGTAATTTACCATTAATTACGAAGTAAAGGATTAATGGTAAAGCACGCGTACAAAGTTTCCGTGAGGGATTCTCGGAGATAAACGATACAGGGTTATTTATGAAAACAGAGGCGGCACAAACTGAAGGAATGAAAAAATTTGATGCAAAATCATAGAATTGTTTACATCTGATGATTTAAATTTATTCAAACGCAAACCTATACCGCGTCAAAAAAATTCAAGGATAATATTGAATATATGTACATCACAGATATTTCAAAAGATGTAGATTGTATAAGAATATTTTAACGCTATTCTAATCCCATCTATTAAATTCAAAGAAAAATGAGACAGCGCAGAATATTTGTTTACTAAAAAACATTTTTCCCTACATAAAAAGATGTGATAACATTTTTAATATCCTCGTAGAAATCCTACAAAATTAACGATCGCCAATCAACATAATTATATACCTATCGGGCCGCTTCTCACTCAGACATTATGTATTTGCATACCCTATCAGGGTGATTGTTCAGTGTTTTTTGTTGAACTAAGTATTGTCACACAGTAAAAACTTTTCTTTTAGAATGCTGGCCACAAAAAAGTTTATTGAATTCGAATCTCGAATTGTTCATGAAAATAAAAATGTATACTTTTTAGAATTTTACTCATTTTTAAATATGGAGTGGACGCTTAAAGAAGACCGTGTTGCAGTTATTGCATTGCATCGTTGCGGTTACGCGACAATTCAAATTTTTGACATACTGAAAAATTTAAATATAACCAAAAGATTCGTTTATTGTACCATCAAACGATACAATGAAGACTCTAGTGTAGATGACAGGTCAAGAAGTGGTCGCCCTCGGTCTGTTAGGACTCCAGCAGTGATAAAAGCTGTGAAGGCGCGAATTCAAAGAAATCCCAAACGTAAGCAGAAACTGTTGGCCCTTCAGATGGGGTTAAGCAGAACCACGGTGAAAAGGGTGTTAAATGAAGACTTAGGGCTTCGGGCATATCGAAGAAAAACAGGACATCGTTTGAATGCTCGTCTAATGGACCTGAGACTGAAGAGATGCCGCGCTTTGTTGAAGCGGTACGCGGGAAAAAAATATCGGGAAATTCTTTTTTCGGATGAAAAAATTTTTACCGTAGAAGAGAGCTACAACAAACAAAATGATAAGGTGTACGCACACAGTAGTGAAGAAGCGAGCAAACGTATTCCGCGTGTCCAACGAGGTCATTTTCCATCTTCGCTCATGGTATGGTTGGAAGTTTCTTATTGGGGCTTAACAGAGGTACATTTTTGTGAGAAAGGTGTAAAAACGAATGCAGTTGTGTATCAAAATACAGTCCTGACGAACCTTGTGGAACCTGTTTCTCATATCATGTTTAATCACAAGCACTGGGTATTCCAACAAGATTCGGCGCCAGCTCATAGAGCGAAGAGCACACAAGACTGGCTGGCGGCGCGTGAAATCGACTTCATCCGGCACGAAGACTGGCCCTCCTCCAGTCCAGATTTGAATCCGTTAGATTACAAGATATGGCAACACTTGGAGGAAAAGGCGTGCTCAAAGCCTCATCCCAATTTGGAGTCACTCAAGACATCCTTGATTAAGGCAGCCGTCGATATTGACATGGACCTCGTTCGTGCAACGATAGACGACTGGCCGCGCAGATTGAAGGCCTGTATTCAAAATCACGGAGGTCATTTTGAATAAACTTTATTGTCATAAGAATCTATGTTTTGTTAAGTTCATTTTGGTATATAAATGGTTACATAAAGAATAAAGTTGTTTCAATTATTTTATATATAACATGTGACAGAATTTATGACCTGACTAGGTATATATAATATCCAATCAGTTGTTGCGTCGGACATTACAAATCGGTATTCTGAGGTTCTAATCACACGACTTACTTGCAAATGTCACATTATTGGGCATTGTAGTGAGAGACAGACTATGATTTCAATAGGAATACAAGTGTTCAAAAATATGTTTCGGTTGATGTTCTTTTAATTATAATCCCTGCACACTTATCCAACAAAATTAATGATTATTATTATTAGTAACCCATCAACAAAGCCCAGACAATATCCAATCAGTTGTTGCGTCTGACATTACAGGTTGCTATAACAGAGGTTCTAATCACACGACTTACTTGCAAATGTCACATTATTGGGCATTGTGCGGTCTAACTGCGTGTACTAGCTCGCCTACGCATGTGACAGGTAACTCTGTATAGACAGTAAGGAATGTTGGTATACAAATTTAGGTGAAAAAAACGGTTGACTGAATGGTAGTGAATAGTTAAGCCATGTCAGGGGTCCTAAAGGCGGTTTGAAAACAGTCGACACTCGTGTTGGCCACTGAAATACAAGAAGGTATTATATATTCCATAATAAATGGAATATATTATATATTCCATAATAAATGGAATATATTATATATTCCATAATAAATGGAATTAAAAAAGTATGAACTTTTCGTGTTATCGCTTCAACGACTTTATCATTAGCACTCCTCACACTATGTATAGAAATATAACCACACTATTGTGTACATAATCCAATTTATATGAATGGCAAAAACTATTCAAATTTCTTTTATTCATAATTGTTGTACATTAGTCTTAGATACTAACCCTACAAACTGGGTGAGGGTACACCCGTGCTATGTCGGTTAGTCCCTTCTTGTGATCTCGTCGGTACTATAAATATGGCTTAACATTATACAGAAAAAAGCATAAGCAGTTTTTGAAAAAAAAAACTTTAACAAGTTCTGATTCTATGTTTGTTTGTCCCATACTGTATATCTCGGGCATTAAACCATCCCGCCACCTCTCCCAGTCACCTACACTTGCCGGAAGTCGCATAAACCCGCACTAACACACACAACTCCAGTTTATAGCACCTCGTCTCATCTCAGATATGTCATCATCACTTGCCTTTATGGAGGCAGCTTCCTACACCCAACGTTGTATGAGGATTGTCTCATGGATGAGTAAAACTGTAATTTTATGACTTTTATAATGAAGAATGTAAAATGGACAGAACTGATCAGCAAGTCCGTGGTCACCACATTGTTTCTTCACATAGAATAAAAGAGAATGAAGACACGTAACCATGAATATTAGATATAAACAACCAGAAGAACTGTATCACGGTGAGATTCAATATAGTAAATATGTCATAACACTCGGAGTATAAGAGATGCAAACCCATTCAAAACTGGTATCCTACACAATCCGAGACATTACAGAGACATACACAAATCTTTAACAGAATATAAATAAATAAATATTCCGGGACATTGCACACAACGCCATCTAGCCCCACACTAAGCTAACGCTTGTGTCGTGGGTACTAGATAACGGATATAATACTTACATTTTTTTTTTTGTAAATATAGGTACATACTTATTATACATAGAAACGGCCAGACTCGACACAAGTAATTACAAATTTTAGTAAAAAATAAGAGCGGGCTAACTACCTAAAACTGCATGTATCGCCTACTCTTCCTTGTGTCGTATTCGTCATTTCTGCGGGTCGTGACTACCACCATCCATGAGCCTGTCTTTGTTGATTTTCCACCAACTCTCTCTATCTTCAGCGTGATGCAGCGCGCCGTATACTAATGTATCAAGTTTGTATGCATTTCTAAGTAAACTGCCAATAAAAACTAACCCCGACCCAACCTAAAGCTAAACATTTAGTACAAACAGGTAACACAGCCAATACCAAAAACTAATAAAAACGACGCGTTAGATTTATTTACGAGAGTTGCCGCCACTTCTGACATTGAGTGCTGAACTTTTTACCGGCTCGCTTTACGACTCTACTCCGAACGAATTATTGGTTATTCGATGGGATCCATTAAAACGTGACTTTCGAGCAGTTTCGAATTAGTTTTCTTTGGAAGGAAGGAGAGCTGTGTTTGGAAAGTCAGTATGGAGCGTGCTACAGCAGTATTTAAGTCAATATTTCAGTTGCACGGCCAGAAGAACGATTAATATAATCTTATTGTATGTCAAATGCACATGAGATCTTTTTCTGGCTTGTCTTCAGTGTGTACGTTGTTGACATTCTTGCTTTATTTTTTTTAATAAACTAGACGTTAACTAGAATTTAAAATGATTATATAAAATTAACCATTTACACGCAAATGTTATTAAGTACTCTCAAGCTGCATGCGAAATCTGCTCGACACTTAGACTTAAATAGCTTGTTAAAGTTTAATTTAAAATTCTATAAAAGTTGTTCCCAATATGTAATTACACATCGTTGATAGCCTAATTGTTAATCCTGCAGTATTAAATCATTCGTACCTTTTTTTTTTATTCTAATATTTTAAAGAGGCTTTAATCGCCATGCGACTATGCCAGCCTCATTAGGCAAAATTACATAACATTCAAACTATAGGGTCATCCTTAGAAACATTCGTACCTATAATAGTAAGATATAATAATAATATGCATGACCAAAAGTGTACCCATTTCCTTCTCATACTGTTGGTACAGTATCCAAAAACCTCACAATCAAGTTTTTCAGCAAGAGTGATAAATAAATTCAAAGCAAGCTGAGTGATGGACGATGCTAGCACTTCTTGTGAACTGTATTTATTAAACTGGACCAAAGTTTTGTAGACTAGTTTTTGAGCACTAAGTTAGTTTTCAAATAAAAACGTGGCGATCGATTCTGCTCTTGTGTTTAGGGGTTTGAGAGACGAGTGTTTTGTGTGTGGTCTCAACATGGCTGGAGTTATAATTTCGGAGCTCGAACATTTTTTTTGTAGTTTTTAAATTTGAATTAGGTTTAACGGGATCAAGAACTATAGAGATAGATGTTTTCAGAATATTTTTTTGGTGAAGGCAGTTTAGTTGTTTTGTCCTGGATTTGAAGTAAACACAAACATTTTTTTCTTATACACTTTTTAACACGGTATCGGCTTGCGTTTGACTACAGCCTGCCTGATGTTAAGCAAAGCACCACTGTAGTCTAAGATGTAGCAAGCTTGCCTAGGAGAAGCATAGTAGATATAACCCAGACTTTAAATCCAGAGTAAATATACTCTGGATTTAAAGTCTGGGTTATATTAATTTTTTTTTTACGTGGGATCCATTTACGTTTGACTATTGCTGCAGCCTAGGATGTAACACGCTTACCTAAAAGATACCTATTAACTCTAGATTTGAAGATCCCTGGATTGTAGTTCGCAGGGTGTTAGTTTATCTACTATGTTCAAATATATATACACACACACACACACACACGCACACACACACACACACACACACTTTACACTCACACAATACACAAAATTAGGCTAAGATTTTTCTTTTTAAATATTTCTCTTTTTATTTCTTAATCTTAATTTCAATTTTGATTAGCTTTGTTTCTGTAAGATGAGTTTTCCAACCTATTGAAAAAATGTTTCCCTGAAGGAATCAGCTGCTACAACACGAGAGACCAATTTCTCTCAGCGCAGCAGCTGCTCGACATATCTTTTGTTTACTAAAATGCCCTCTTTTAAATTACATTATTAATAAGTGTTAATTTTATAAGAATTTGTGTGTCCAATAAACATTTTTATTATTTTATTATTATATTTTTGTCCCTCTTCAGCTTTATTATATGTATAGCTATAGACGACACACAATACACCACAAATGACATTACTCATCTTCAAACAATGTTCAATTCAACAATAATATAACCAAGTACCAAATAATTTAGATAGTGGAGTCAGTGTTTCCATTTCTCTGGCAAATGTAAGACGGTGTTTCAAATAACATGTTATGTTTAATAATAATAGTTAGCTCGATTTACATTAAACCCAGTTAATGTTTGGGATTTACTGTAAACATGTCCGTAGATTAGTATACGGCAGAAGGAAAACTAAGAATGCTACAGCAGTCGTAATAAAACATAGTATTTTAAGCAAGCATTATTTTTAGGCTATTAAAATCTTACACTATTAGCGTATTACTGTAAACAAAGTAGCATTTTTTTATCAAATGTTTTATTAGTAGTGTATTTGTAAAGAATTGTCATCCAACGAAAAAAAACAGGATGTTAGGCACATTAATCTCTTGCAAGCGGCAGTTGGATTACCTGTATGCTTTTGGTAAGATTTTTTTAAATATTTTTTTATAATGCAGTACAGATTATATTATTAGTATTAGAGTTATATTCCATTAAACTTCATAGAGATAGCCAGCAATGACTTTTTTTCCGCAAAAGGAATGTTAAGAGAATTTACCAATTGATCCCAAGATGAAAGAAGATTTTCTCATCTGCATTTTAATATTCTGTGTACAGGGTAGACTGTATGTCTAGTTGATATTAACGATAGTTATTGTACAAAATGAATAAAAGTAGTTTAATAATGGCAACAAATGACACGTTTCCTCGAGAACACTTTGATCAAAGAAGTTCCGTAATGATCTCTCAAAGAGTGTGTTAATGTATATAGTAGGTTTTACATGTAATGTTAAACTTTAACGATTATTATATGTCTAATGTAAGATAGATATGTAGTCTAGAAGATGTTGTTTTGTAATACATAACTGCTCAAGAATCAACTATCTACATATATAGAGATTCAATTATTTATTAGTAAATTAAAAAATATACCCAGCAGTGGGTCGAGAAGGGCTAAGATGATGATGAAATTGAAAAAGTGTGTGACAAAAAATAAACAAGATTCTTCGATAGAGAAAAAAAACATTTATTTAAACAGATCGTTATTTATTAACTAATCTAGCATTTTTTTAAAGAAGGTTTAAAAAAGACGTTAAATATAGTTAGTGATATAAATCATATATTGGATAAGTACATTGTTTTCTTCGAAAATGAGAGATGATTAATTTCTTATTGGTTTCGAAGCCTATTAGTTCTAAGCTAAGGGCACTATACTGTAATCCCTAAACCATTTTTCATCAGATTCTCCGAAACTGGCAGACGAAGTAAATGTCATTACGTGGTATAAAGTTTACGAGTCGAAATGACTTAAATTATAATATTGAAGACGGTTTAACGATCAGCTGAGGATATGTTATTATATTGTGGCTTTTTATGTATTTTGTTGGTCTGACTGTGATTAAGGATGCCTACATCTATACTATAGTATTATAAAGCTAAAGAGTTTGTTTGTTTGTTTGAACGCGCTAGTCTCAGGAACTACTGGTGTGAATTGAAAAATTCTTTTTGTGTTGAATAGACCATTTATCGAGGAAGGCTTTAGGCTATATAACATCACGCTGCAACTAATAGGAGGGAAGAAACAATGGAAAATATAGAAAAAACGGGGAAAATTATTCATCTTTGAGGGCTTCCGTTGCGTGCGCTGCGAAAACAGTTCAAGATTTCAAAAAATGTGTATGAAAGAATTATTCCTTGAAATGTTCTAAAAAAAGTTCCCAAACAATATATGTCTATCTTTTAAGATAAACTCACTAGAACCGTTTTTATGGTAATAACTATTCCACGCGGACGAAGTCGCGCGCACCAGCTAGTTGATATATAAAACGTCATGGTTGAGGTATTGCTCAAGTATTATTTTAGTTTTTTAAAAGCCAATCAAGACGGCAACAACATTAAAAGGCCAATTTATAAGTCTTATGTCCGATTTAGCAGAGATTAGTAGCAAGATTTAGTTAGCTTTCTTAACTTTATTTCTTTTAGGTAATTTATTTTCGCAAACTTTCATACTCATTCAACATTCATTTCAACTTTATAGTATTCTATTTCAGAAGAAGCCACGCTACTTTATCATACATAATAATTGACTTCAACAGCATTAACTGAAACACTGGAAAAAAAAATTAGTGTTTTTCCGCTGCGACTGCTCCGTAACCGACTTCAAACCACAAACTTAATGGTTTTTAGGTGTGTTTCTCCATATACCACCGCCACACCTCACCTCCTAACCAACGTGGCCTCCGTGGATCTCAAGATCTTACCAACACCGCATCTTGTGTCTTCAAGCTTTGTAGTTCTCCTTCGGCAAGATATTCTCGTCGACACGTGTTTCGCCTCTCCACTAGGCATCCTCAGGACGTGTTGACTCCTCGAACGTAGGTCCGAAAGACCAACAGAATTCAACAGCATTTTAAACATCAAAATCGAAATCCTAACAACACAACTAGTTCAAAATAAACCAAGGCTCCGTCGCTACAATTACCAAACCAATTCATATAGCAAAATTAATTTGATCTTATGTGGCCGCAGTCGTAACTAGTTAGTAGTAAAATGCCAATCACAGCCTCTAGGGTCGTAAAAACAATTCCAAACTACTTCAGAATTAATGCAAGGCGCTGAAGTTAATAAATAATGACTCGGCACTTATTTCATGCAAGTAGCACCTGGTAAATACATTTTATATTTAAGTTCTTTAATAAAATTCCAGCACTCCAGATATTATTTACCTAAAAAAGTATCTGTAAGGTATTTTGAGTTACATATTTCCCATCAAATATTGGTCTTGATTTCATAAGCACTATGTAATCGTTTTTATTTATTGTTAATCTATACATAATAATAAAGATGAAGAGGGTCAAAAGTCTAAATATTGAAGAAAAAATATATTTAGAGTTACTTAGATTTGATAACAGAACACGTTCCAACAATTTATAGATTTTTTGTCTGTTTATCTGTGTTTCTGTATGTCTGTTTATTTTAACGCTCATCACGCAAAACGGCTGAACGGATCTTCATGATTTTTGATAAGCAAGTAGAATGAGGTCCCGGAGGTGTCAAACTACTTTTTATCCTGAAATAACGCAAGCAAAGCCGCGGGCGTCCACTAGACAAGAAAGCGCAGTTTTGAACATACCAAGAATCACACTTATCTACTTGCATTAAAAACTTACATATATATGAAAAATCCGTTATTTCCGCCCTTATCAAAAACATCTGTTATTTATTATTTACTAAACATGGCAACCACTTAACACCTTTAAATAAAATTCTCAGAACATGCCTTATAAATAATCAAGTTCCTATTGACTATTTATTGCTCCAGGATATACTCAAACTAAATAACCCGGAAAATTGTGTGATTATGCAAATATATGCATTAAACATTACGTTTTTGGATTGCAATCTAAACAGATGCATAATTTACTTTTATGCAAAAACTCATATACAGTGAGTTGAGTGTTAAACCAAATAAATAGTCTCAGTATTATGTACTGATATCTATTTACGAAAACATAAATAATACGCAAAAGTGACTGACTGACTGATCTATCAACGCACAGCCCAAACCACTGGACCGATCGGGCAGTAATTTGGCATGCAGATAGTTACTATGAAGTAGGCATCCACTAAAAAACATTTTTTGAAAATCCACTCCTATGGGGGTGAATTAGGGGTCACCAGTTTGTTTGAAACTTTGATTGATGTTTCTTGACAGGAGCGAAGAATTGTAGGTCCGGCTATTTGTCATAGTATGAGTCGTTATGCCATGTCAGAGGCCCTTACGGCGTCTTGATAAACTCTCGACACCAGAGTTGGCCACTCTCATTCGATAAAAAGAAGCCTGGAAGAGATCACTCGAGGTGATAAGGCCTCCCTTTTGTACATACATCTATAAATTAAGTCATTTTATTATGTTCATTTAAATTTTTTGGGGGTGCAATAAAGTTGTATTGTAAGAAGTGCGGGAGCGAAGTCGCGGCCACCCACTAGTATAAATAGGTACGATGTTTAAAGTAGTTTGTACTGAAAACTTTAATCATGGAAACGGTAGATGGCGCGAGTAATACGAAGTCACATAAAACTGGCCCATAAACGCTATATCCACTTACTTTTATTACTAAAACTACCGACGCGATGTTTCGGCGAAAATCCTGCCCATTATAACTCAATACCACGGAAACTATATGCCATGAAACTGTAAGTTATTGCTCAGGAATCACATGTACATTTCTATTGGAATATTTAATAAGTTTTAGTTTGGTTGGGGCTTTTAGGCAAATTGTGTTTCTTGCGTCGTTTGTTGCTAAATTTTACATGGACAAAGAATTCGAGAAAAAGGCATAGAACAAACAAAAATCGGAAACGTACAGGTTATATTATGATATGATTTACACACCTTAAAATACAAATAATTTACAAATCCTCCACTCATTACGTGCCACACATTATTTGAACCTGTGTGTTTCCGCTATTTTTTGATTCCTTGTCGTCTATAAGCCAACCAGAAATTAGCGTTAAACTGTAGTACAACAGCTGATGTCAGACGCTTGTGGGGCGGTTGGAATGGTCTGAGATCACACATATTTATTTTATCTTCCATGCTGGTGATCGAGGACAAAATATAAAGTTTATTGCCAATAACTAACTAAAATTTACATATATTTCACAAGTATATACAAAAAAGACTTAAACATACAGAAAAATTAACAAAAAACAAACAGATATTTACAAAAAATTCAGCACACCGTCCATGTTGTCGCTGTGCGGCAGGGATCCCAGGATGCTGGCAGTATTTCCTCTTTGAATAGAAAGACTCAATCGTTGAGAAAAATAGCTGCCAGCCCTGAGATCTCCTGTGGCAAGGACCAAACGTTTGCTAATCTGGTTAACTTTATAGCTCGTGCAAATATCAATGTATTTTTAATTAATTATGTAATCAACAAAGAATTTCCAGAGAACCATAAAATTTCTTAATTTGTATCAGCATGCGCACAAGCATCACAAACCGTCGAGTACTAATTCCCTAATTTACGACAAACGGTGGACAGGCCGGGTCTAAATCAAGCTCTTGGTAAGGTTTTACGAGCGGGCGACAGCTTGCATAAATTGTTCGTGTGCGTTTTATATTGTGCACTTTGTACTAATCACAAGTAACAGGGTGACCAGTAGGCTTATACGCACCACCAGATAAGTCTTCATCTTTTTATCATATGAGAGTGGCCAACTCTGGTATCGAGAAGTTTACCAAGCCGCCCTAAGGGCCTCTGCTCTGACATGGCTTAACGACTGCCGTACTAGACAAACAGCCGGCACCTACAATTTAACCTGTGATCCGACCCACGGAAGCGCCCAAAGTGGTATGCCACTTTTCGGTTACCCATCCAATCCATCCATAGGACTGACCGCGTCTACCTTTGCTTAACATTGGTAATCGCATGCGATTGCCTCTGCCAGCTGTGCTACGGGCGCTACGTTACGGACCAGATAAGGGATTCTCGTGGTCTTTGTCGACAATTCTCGAGATGTTTCTATACTTTTAACAGTGCTAACAAGCACGCCTGATTTTTTTTTTGTTATCTGTGACGTTTATATCGTCATGGAGCGTCACAATATGTTATATTTTCCATATTTTATCTCGCCGTAATTTTGTCGTTTCGTAAAGAATCGACTATTTTGAGAAAATCTATAGATTTGTATAGTTTAACAATACCGACAAAGCAAATATTGCGTGACAATAATAACAATAAATGAAGAGCACAGCTGTAACAATCGTGTATAAAATACAGGCCTATTCGCAAGTGTTCTTCTAATGATATTAAAATAAAGCACGCTTCACAGGTTATTTTCTTATTTTGTTATTGATACTTTTTGGTATGATATTATTATAATTTAATAATATAGAATAGTATTCGATTGTATACTTGAATGGAAGGTCTACTACATAAAATAATATAATGATTAAATTGTGTGTAGGAGTTGTATCGTAAAATTTATTTTATTCATTTGGGTTTGTCGTTCTGATAAATAAAGTGTCCTCTTTCGATAAGTTCTCTTGCCAACTAACACTGTACAATGTACGTACGTAGGTAGGTACACAGATGAAAAGATATGCACCAGAGCACGCTACAAAATTGAAAAATATTGACGTAATGCAAATGCAATACGTAATTGCCCACTGACTCGATACGATTTATTGCAAAATAATTGTAGCAACTTCATTATGATTTGATTTCAAATTGTAGAGTAGGGAAAACTTCCTGCTATTTACTTGCACTATAACGGCTGATCAACCATCAATTAGCACGCAAAAACCACTCAATAGTAAGTAGTTTTACATTACTTTGTTGCTGTTTATTTAAAGAGAAATTGGATTTTCTTTCAGGTAAATTTCGTAAGTTTAAAGTATGTTATGACTGGTGAATTCAAGTGTTCGAAGATATTGTATCGCAGTGTTGCTTGCATGCCGTTAAGCTTTATCAGGCTATAGACTAAATTTATATTTTATTATTTATATTGGACGGGACGCATGGAGGGAGTTGGGGGCGACCTTTGCCCGGGAGTGAGACATTACGAGTATAGGTTAAAAAAAATATATTTATATTATGACGAACAGTCAGGATCTAATCATTTTGATGCCAAGATTCAGTTATTACTTTACAATGGACTTCGTCAATGAAATTTCGATAGAAATCACTCACGCAATACCAGTTATTTCTGTAAAAGTGTCGCAAGGGATACTCAAAATATTTTTAATTTGATAATTATTACCACTATCTTCAGCCCTTTTAATCCCACTTCTATGTAGACCCTTGTATATATTGCCATCTGCATCGATCCTGTGTAGATTTCGTCTGCTATAATACAAAAAAAAAACCCGCCAGTGTGCAACTTTATTATATAAACTTACTAAGTTTAACTTTAATAACTTTTCAAAACTGAATTTAAAACAAGAACTCTCATTTTGCTTGTCGCCCTACTAATAGTTAACCTAATTTAATTTTACGATCTGTCATTTTATCATTGCAGTTCCCATATTGTTCTGAGATCTTAAAAGTCAGTTGCAGTAAGGAACTATAGAAGGTTCATATATTATTGTCATAAACTTATAGCTACTGGTGGAACATGCTGATATTAAAACAGTTAGTAAAGTATTTTTTTATAATGTTTGTTAGGCTTACATTTGACTGCAGCTCGCTAGAAGATAAATACAGCTATGGTTTATCTACCATTTAACTCGATTAGTTATGAAAAATGATAGCATAACCTATGTAACATTGTTAGAAAAAAAATTACTAAATATGGGTGTTGGTTGATATATTACTTGAAAATATAAAAGCTACACATGTATTGTATAAAACCTACTTTGTACTTGTGTAATGTTTATTTAATAAACGCAGGTAGCCCAGCAAGGCAACTAAAGAACATCTACAAATAAAAACATTAAAATAAAACAGAAAAAGGTTTCAAGTCACCTCTAAACGATTAGACCTTAACTATAACTACCAGTTTCGAGCAAAGCAGCGTGCGATTTACTGACCTATTAAAACAATATTACCTATAAACCTTTTAGTTCAAAGTTTCCTCTTTAAAGGGGCCCTGGTCAGTACATAGTTATAGCCTATATACTGCAAATATGGCCATACCAATAAACAATAACAAATCGCCTCTAAAATTCTTCGATTCACAACTTATAGTGCGGCGATAAAAATAGCAGAATGCCTCATTGAATGCGCGATTTCGTTTAAAATAATGTTTATACGTGTTTAATAATATGTAGATGAAAATGCCTTTGCAGAGATAGCACAAGTGTCTACTATAAGAATAAATATTTATAATTAACTAACAAAAGAAATGTATTATAATTTACTTGATTCTATATAGCTTGTAGCGTAACAGCACTATTTAAGACCGATACCTATAAAACTACCGCTGGCCATAGTGCTATTCAAATTCAAACGCCTAATTATAATCTCATTTGCATGAATAGATTTCTTTGTGCATTTAAACCAATAAGTGTAAACATTACAAAAGTTTTACGAATACATTAAGGGAGTGCCTACGTTATAAAATCATATGATTAGTCAATAAACAAATTGACAAATGGTGATTTTGCCGTGTTTCAAAACACGCCTTATTCCTTTTAATTACTATTGTGCATAATTTATTAAAATACCTCTACACACACTATCCTCTCGCAGCACAAATAAATAAGTGTCAATAAACACTTTACAGTAAATAAATGAGATTCTACGCAAAGAAATTGTTCTACGTAGATAATAAAGATAAAAAGTTATTGGAAATTGGCAAGTTGCGGTTACATCTTTAGTGCTCCGAGTGCGATTCCATCGTAAACATCAAGCTTTTAATGAATTTATTATGATACAGTATTTTCTGATTAAATGGGGGAAACGATGCATGTATATGATATGCATAGTCTTTCTGCGATCCTAAATCTCAATGTTATCTCAAATATGTCTGCTTGTGATGTCGTATTTTTACACAAACAATCATCATTATTTTATTACTCGAATATAGCTTCACGTGAAATGGTGGTCAAATGCCTGACTGTCTAGTGAAAATATACCTGCTTCTATATTCTGTGGCATGAATAAAATGTCAATTAAATTCTATAAGAACAACTAACTAGTAGTAAGTAGTAGCAGCTATTATATATTATATAATAAGTTAGATGGCGTCAGCGGCGACCACTATCCATTTATTTTTAGTAACTAAGTTACTCTGTACCGATGTCCGAAAACAGGCCTTGCAGCCTTAGAGAGACATCGTACTGTGTAGGTGTTTACACTCTGATAAAAAATACTTAATACTTGTAAGTCTTTGCTTCCATCCTTGGGGAAGATCTCCAGTATCCGACACACAAGCTTCAGCTTAGTTCGGGACTGATGGTCAACCTCTGGGATGGATCCACTGATGTTTCATGAACATATTATATTATTTTTTGTATCACCTGCACAGTGTTTTTTGTAAACTTAAAGAAATAAAGATTTTTTGTATTTGTATTTTGTACTTATTTGTACATTATATAAGTACTTATAAAAATATTGTTTGTTCATAATGTTTATACAAATTATTTTAAAAGATCTATGTACACAACACAGTTGAACAATAAACGAAATTCTGATGTATGGTCTAAAATCAAATAATAAAGAACAAAGTCAAGCTTATCGCAGCTTCAAGGAGTCATGGACCGTTCTAAGTCAGTCAGAACAATACGCCTCAGTTCGACGACAAATGTCGTGCCCCAAGCTGCGCGCGCGCCGCTGTTTACGTTAACATCACGCGCGCATGAGCGCACCGGTGCGTATTGCCAAAACAGGCACAGAAACTACAGTGTCACAACTATAAAAATTAAAAAAGTAGAAAAAATAAGAGATGCATAAAATAAATAGTTTATTTTGGCAGATAAATGTTTTCATACGTATAATATGGAATCGTTGACCATAACAGAATTGTTTGATATACCTAATAATTCAAAGGAATTCAATATACACGACCATAAAATAAGACCTTACAATGTTAGTCAAATTATTTCAATAATATTCATTCATTAACTATGAATGAATATTATTGAAACAATTTGTTATATTTACAATCATCATTTTTATACATAAAAACACACTTAAATCTCTTTAAAAAAATTACAGGGCTGGACCGTGTAACACTATTCACTTCTTTTTAACTTTGCCGATACAACTTCTTGCTATAATACTTTTTGCTCGCTGAGTGACATGACATGACTTCTTGGTCAATAAATGGTAATATACTTTTTTGTGGTGTTTATATGGTCAATTGACGACCTCCTCTTAAAGTATTACCAGAACAAAAACTAGTGCTACTTGTAAAAACATTACCCTCTTTGGCTGGCGTAAGTAAATATGCGTTTTAGTTAAGTGTTTTTACAAAATAGAGAATATATATCGTCAACACAAAATCCACTATAAAAAACCTACTGATGGGCAGATCTTTTCATATTATAACATTTCGCCTCTTCTCTTAGAATAAAAATACATACCACAAAAGCATTTTATTGTGCTAAAAATAAGTAGAAAATGTAGTTTTTGTGTCTAGATTTGATCCTAGAGTGGTGTACAACAAAAGTGGAGGCCTATGCTTAGCAGTGGGCTATACCAGGCTGATGATGATGATGATACTGGAATATGATAAAACAAAATTAGAGCATAGAGCCTCAAGCGGCCTAAGAACCCGTTTCGAGTAGATTTCAGCATTTATATATAAAAAAATACTCTGAGACATACGAGTATTACAAAGCGCCATCTAACAATATACTAAGCAAACGCTTGTAGATGTCATTAATGTTTCAAAACGCAACCGTCTCCATTCCACTAGATTTACTACAAGCGTCTATTATACAATTACTCACTGTTTTGTTTAAATATCGGCTACATTTGGTATTAATATTGGAGATAATATTGAAAACAATATTATGTACACTGAAACTACACTGTGACGTTTCGATTCAAACAATCGCTTGAAATTCATACATACGTGCAATATATAACATTCACTTATACATTGTTCATTCACAAGGTTAGACTTTAAGCTTATAACTTTGAAGTAAGTTCATGTAAGTTGCTAGCTTTTCACACGAACGCCTCCAAGCTGCGAGGAGGTTATTAAGCACTTAAGTAATTAAGTGGTTTTGTGTGACATTCTTATTCAATGTTTTTACAAAATAATATTATAAATCTATTTTTTAAGACTTCAAGTGTTAATATTCCAACTTATTATGTATGGTAACTGATTCTTAGTTACTTCGTAGTTAGTTCTTAGTTGTTTTTTCAATATCGTCATAGTACATATTTCGATGTTTTTGTTTATTATAAGGAAAATAAAAGTAATTCTGGCCAATGAATTAAAAAATAACTATAATTCTCTTTCAATTGAACGTAAAACACAAACCATGTGTAAAAATGTTAAGCCAAGTCAGAGGTCCGTAGTTTGAAAATCTCTGAAATTAGAATTGGCAACTCTTTTACAAACTTACATTATAATGTATGTAGACGGTATACATGACATTTATATATAACATACACCTGTATGTGTACATAATAAAGCTATACCAATCGAGTAGCATATTTAGTTCTAATTTTACAACAATACACCACGTGTCGAGGCCCTAATTCCGCTCTCGAGTCGTTCCACTTTGATTTAGAGTCATGTTTGGTAGCTAGCATCCGGCCCGCACGCGAATTCAAACAAGCAGCAATGTAACACCGCCTTTATAAATACTACACACGTTTGAATGTATTTTAGTTCAATTAATTTATTTCATATGCAGGTAAAAATGTACACTTATGAATGTAGTTATCGAATGATATGAAGACGAATGTATACGTATGTTCTTTTATTTTTGCATTTTCCTGGTATCGAATTCGTTATATTAGGCGTGTGCATAAAAGAAACTTAATATTTTCCAGCAAAGATGAACTGCGTTTCATAAACGTGGAAACAATATATACAAAGAATCAATCGATTCACAGATATGACAAACTTAGAATCAACTTTTTGTCGAGTGTTCAAACTCTCTATTTAATTAAATAAGGTATAGTTAATTAATTCTAGTTTCATTAGACATTAATCCTTAGTTGGCTAAAGATCAAATACCTCATCAATGGCCAATCTTCCTACCTCACGGTTCGACGACAGCCGAAGATAGAAATTAGTTACAATCTGGCAACGTTCAAGCCATTAACCCATATAGACCCGCCGTGCCCAAACGAGGACACTCATAAATCTACCCACAATTTTTTAACATATTTATTTTTAGTTAGTTCATTTGCTGGATTGTGACGACAAGTAGTGCATTTTTATGATGTTTAGTAAATATAATAATTTAAAACTTATTTAAGTCGTATATTGTGCATTTTGTGGACCTGTTTCTTACTTCAGTGATATTTCAAAGTGAGTATACTTTATTTCTATCTTTGTCTTCTAGATATTTTTGTTTTCTTACATAAATTACTTAATTGTTTTATATACTATTACTTACTACTTTATTTCATTACAAAACTTAAGTGCAAGTAAGATAAAATCTAATTTTATCATGCTGTCCCCAATTGGGGCCAATGGGCATATCTGAGGTAAATAATTGATTATTTTTGTTGATAGGCCAATGCCAATTTCATAATGACACGACAGGTATTTAGCCGTCGTAATGACTACCAAGGCCTTCAAGAAGCAATTGAAGCTGTAATGGACGAAGAAGGAGACGTTGGTGAGATTGACTTAGTGGCACTGCCCTCAGAACCAAGTGTGGTTACCGATGAAGAACAAGGAGATGATGATAACCTTCAAACTAATGCCTTTCCGCGAGACATACCTGGTAGAGTTCAAGTGTTTACTAATAGAGATGACGAGGATTGGGGCAGTAGTGACGAGGAACCACTTGAAGTCAAGTTGGCGTAAATCTGATCCTTCTTATGAACCTTTGGCTTCCACTAAAAACAACTTACAAGCACGTAAAAAACTGTTAGAGGAACTCATAAATCAAACTCCATTGTTTATTTTTGAGAAGATATTCGACGAAGAATTATTAGCTATGATTATTCAATACACGCTCAAAAAAATAATCATGACTTCCAAATTTCCGTAAATGAAGTAAAAATATATCTTGGGATTCTATTATTGACTGGCTATCACTCATTGCCCCGAGAACGTTTATACTGGTCCCTGGACGAAGACTGCAACGTCTGCATTTGCTATGGCAAAAGCTATGTCAAGAAACAGATTTCAAGAAATCACCGCTTTGACCAAGTCAACCAAGTTTTATGTGTGCGATGGCTGGACAACAGTGTTTGCACACATGGTGTCGAACTTTGACAGTGTTCTCCCACTAGGAAAGTAAAGAGATGGAGGGCTACAGAGAAGACAAAAGTGGACGTTGGAATCCCGCATGTTTTTCAAAACTAAAACAAGGGTATGGGTGGGGTTTATCAAGCTGATCAGTCTATTTCCCTGTACCGCACCGCTGTACGTGGCAAAAAATGGTGGTGGGTTTTATTTACTTACTTACATTCTGGATCTAGCCATTGCAAACGCATGGCGTCTCCACCTACTAACCAACGAAGTCAAGATGGATCAGCTTGAATTCCGACGCTACGTCGCTCGTCACTATTTGCGAAACACAGAAAGCGTATCAATACGACCAGCAGCTTCTGTAGTGCCTAGTCTGCTGCACGATGGGGTGGGCCACCCTCAAAAACTATCCCATCAATTGAGATGTGCCGTTTGTCATAAAAAAAACCCGCTGGCAATACAGAAAGTGTTGTAAGACACTTTGCATTGATAAAATTTGTTTTGAAAGTTTTCATACTGTTTGAGCCCAGTGGCCCCATTTGAGGACGGCATTTTTTTTCTATCAAAATAAAAAAAAAACATTAATATTTTTACGTTTTTTACTTCATTATGTCAGGTTCTACCAATTAATACAAAAAAATAAGTTTTTTTACGGCTCAGTTTGGTTTGGGTCTAAATGGGTTAAGACATTCAAAAGGAAATAATTTCGTACAGTCAACCTCTAGGCTAAATTAACCAAATTATCACCCTTATGTCCATAGCAATAAGGGTGTGGATAAAGCGAAATACGTGGAGAGGACAATTTATGACCTGCACGAGCCAAATTAGAAAACACATTTAGGAACTAAGTGTATGTGTTTAGGGACGATGTCTATGGCAAGATTAAATAGGTCTAGCAATGGATTTAATGGTATCGGAACTAACAGTAAATTGATTTACGAGAAGAAGAGTAGCTCATATTGGCAACGTTTTGGTGCATATTCGTACTTAGGAGATATATAATAATAAATTGTTTATTGTGCATAAAATACAGTGTTGTACAGCTTTGAGTAATAAAAACTTACATCAATTACATGGGTGTCATACGTTGGTAAGGTTTACTGAGTCTTGTACAAGGTACCTCAAGGAGATATGTATATGTATTTGCCTGCTTTTTTTATACTTAATAATTAAGAAGTCGCAGTAATTAACCTGAGACTTGGCACGACCTTGTCTAGATCTCATTACTTTTTAGAGATAAACAAGCAGCTCCTTCGAGACTTGGCTAAAATTTTTTCAGAATGTTTTTGGTGGGATTCTAGCTTATAATAAAGTAAGACACATAAAAAGGCCTAGAGGAAGACCTAGAAAAAGGTGGAAAGAAAACCTCGATAAGTTCGAAAAGGACTGGACCACCAAAGCCGAAGATCGGGCTGTCTGTGAAAAGAGAAGGGAGGCATTTGCCCAGCAGTGGGATCAAACAGGCTATTAATAATAATATGCACATAAAGAAATAAATAAATCCTGATGGTAAACAATAACACACATATCATTGGAATTATGTTATGCTTAAATGCTTAGTTATCATGTCATTTGCTACATATTGTGTGGCACAAGATCACTATTATAAGGGAAGTTATCTATCCACGACCCAAGCGTTTGCTTAGTACGGAACTAGATGGCGCTGTACGGAATATACCGGACTATTTATTTATTTATTTTATTAACAACAAAATATGCTCGCCACCCTAAATCGCAAACATCATTTAACTCAAAGTTCAATGCACTAGTTAATCAAATCTACATAGTAAACGTAACATTTAGCGACGACCCACGATTAAATTAAGATTGAACCATCTCATAACTCTGTGTAGCCTCGACTCATCCCATAATCTGAGGCTATAATGACACGCCTACCGCTCAAATTGTTTACAATGAAACACCATAATGTGTGTGTGAATATGTGTGTGTAAGGTAAGCTGTATGTATAAAAATGAAAGGAGTCTGACAGACTTACTGACTCAAAGCAACACAGCAAAACGCACAGCTTAAATCGCTAAACATAGATTTCGGAAAATTAGTTATTTACTGAGAAAAACAAATTGGTGTATCTACCCTTAATGAGGTAAAACATCTTCAAAGCGAATCGATTCTTATTGGGTAAATACATATTCTTAACCATAATGATTTAGCTATGCTTACCATCAGACTAATTATGGTCACTTGACCTTTTTATGTAAAATACTTGTACATGAGCAACGACGATAAAATTTGCCTACAATAAACGCTGCCTATCCGGTCGACTGGCTGCTATGCTAGGTGTTAAAATCCACACCTATTTACACTTAATTCTAATAAGTACTTTAAAGCGAGTTTTGAGCACTTATAAAAATAAAAAAAGTAAATAAGAGCTAAAAGCTCGTATAAAACGTCTGCTTAGGCAAAGCCACGAGCGTAAAGCTAGTATTTATATGTATGTAAGTTGAATCAATGAATCGTTAAGGTTTCTTTTTTCATACTTTGGTGCAAAAGAAGAACGCTGTTGGTCGAGCCTGCGAGTGAAACAATGAAAAGAATAAGAAGAATAGTATGCCTCCAAGCTAGGCAACTTTAGTTGTACTTAAAAAAATATAAAGTAAGAGCTGGGGTATAAATTCGACTATTGCTTTGTTGAATCCCTGATAAATAAAAACAATAATATCATTTTGTAAAAGTTGTCAAACTTAACAAAACAGTATAATAAATCTTTAAATCATTTTGTAAAAGTTGTCAAACTTAACAAAACAGTATAATAAGTCTTTAAATCATTTTGTAAAAGTTTTCAAACTTAACAGCATGGTCTTTTAAACATATTTTATCCCTACTGTATGTACTTATGTGTATATTGTAGTAGCCTCATTTTCAGACAGACAATTATAAACACGTAAAAATTTGGAGAAAACTAAATTTATGTTTTGACCCAACCAAAAAATCTTGTCTTTTTATGCTCAACCATGAGTTAAGTATTGTATTTCGTTAACTAACACATTTTTTTGCCTCTACGTTTATTGTACGGCAAAGCTATGGAACACTTTACCGGAAGCTGTGTTTCCTGCGAACTACAATCCAGGGGTCTTCAAATCTAGAGTTAGTAGTTATCTTCTAGGTAAGCGTGTTACACCCTAGGCTGCAGCAATGCTTAACATTAGGCAGGCTGTAGTCAAACGCAAACATTTCCCACGTAAAGAAAACATATATTTTTGCTAACGTATGCTAAACCCATTTGCCCCAGTCTACCCATACAAGTACATTATATCATTATATTCTGTGCCCAAAGTCCACATTAACCTGTACACAAGGAAGTTTCAAACATGTTCCAAGCCCATTAAATTGTCATACGCCATTAAAATTTTATGAAGTGCTATAAACTGCGCTAGGATGCAACTGCAGTCATTTAACTTTTTATATCAAAAAGAACGTTAATACGTTATTTCTATTTGTGTCTAACTGTTGTTCTAAATCGGACTGCTACAATGAGCGTAAATGATGTATTGTGATTTAATTAAATGTAATTTATGATTTCTTTAATGGGCTGTGGTTGATAGGATTTATCGTTTTATAACAATGATGTTGGTAACGTCATGGTTGGTTTAATTGTATGTTTTTTTTCAACACGAAATAGGCTTACGTTTGACTATAGCCTGTCTGATGTTAAGCCCCACTATAGTCTAAGATGCAGCTTGCCTAGAAGAAACCTATAGTATGTAACAGCAGCTTCGATTCAGCGCCAGTTCATTCCAGTGCTGGAATTCGCCACCTTGGGCCACAGTATCGCTTGTCGGCTGTTGCTTCATGGTGGTCAAATGCCTGCCTGAGAAACACTGTAGTGTTAAATTATGTAAGTCAAGAAAATTTTACCAAATAAGTATCACTGGAAATGTTTCGACTCCCAAAAATCATTATGAAACGCGTCCCGAATCAGTCGGAATTCTCTATTTGAATTCTGTATTACTATATATATTTTTCAAGTTGCAGTAAGACACATAACTAGTCACCAGAAGCGACATTCGCACAAACAACTTTGTGGTCGAAAGTACTGAAATTACTATCAATCTACCCTACGTATTAAAGCATTTCTTAATGCTCAGCTAAGCAGTCGTTAAGCCATGTCAAAGGCACTTAGGGCGGCTTGATAAACTCTCGACATCAGAGTTGGCCACGCTCATTCGATAAGAAGAAGAAAAATGCTCAGCTTTTAATTATTTATTTTGTTTTTAAATATTTATAAATGTTTTGTAGTGGCCATAATAAAACAATTTGACAACGAACAAAATTTGTAAAGGTATGTTTACACACGGCATGACAAAAATGACAGCTGTAATAAATAAATGCAGGATATGAATAATAGAGTTCATTATTTTTGAACAGAGTTCTTTCAAGTGTTTCGTGTAAGTTACACGATCGCTTTTAGGGGTCTAATGTCATTTCCACAAACATCCGAAAAAATATACTATCGCTGAAACTAAAAGAGCGTCACGTGTTACACAGAAACTTTTACTTTTTTAAAGTATTTAAACTTTTACAATCTTCAAAACAAAATACTTTTTAAGAACCTTTAACGGAACCCTCTCCCGCCCAAGGTTTCGCACTTGACCCATATTTAACCTTTGCGTCATCCGCCATGTTGTAAGCAAAATTGTTTTGGATTTATTGAAGCGTGTTGATTTAAGAAAGGGTGCGTCTTTTGGTGAGTAGCTCGTAAAACTTTATGAGCGATGATTTTTATTACATGTTACCTTGTATAGGTCTTTGTAGCCTCAAATAATATAACATATGAAGCCGCGAACATTGAGAACACCCCTTTATAGCGGCGGAGATTGGAACGAGACATAAGCAATTTTTGTATAGTTTAAAGTTAAATTGAAGAGTTAAAATAAATAGGTACCTAAAGAACTGTACTTATGCACCAATCACATCAAAAAGAGGTATTTTTTAAAATAATACCAAGCTTTTAAAGATAAAATAATATATATATATAGTTTACTTGTGCTAACATATACAACTTATGCCTATCGAGGATTAATAATATAAAATAATACCAGTTGAACCAGCTAAAAATCCGTATTTAGTCTCTAGGTAGTTAATTTAAATTAAAGGTCATCTTTAAATCTAAGCCACTTGCACTTGGCTCATTACCTCCAAATACAATTCAATGAGCCATCAATCTCGACCAATCACAGCACGACAAGCATCTTCAAACGCGGCGGCTATTCTGAGAACCCTGCGATAATTCGCGATATTTTTTCGAGCGATCGATATGGAACGCGTGAGAAATGTCTCGTTATTTAGATGCTATCTTTATTTAAAGCCACTGCAAGCCTCCAAGGTGGAACATAAAATAATGTGTGCCTTTAAAGATTCATCAGAAAGGTTATTGGTGTAATCACGAACTTGCTCCGAAGCTGTGACTGCTTTATGATTTTGGTGCAATGAATGGGATGATATTGTTGCCGAGATAGCAACTATTTCAGGCTGAGAAAGGTGTATGAAGTTGCCGCTTTTGGTTCAGGCTTTCGTGTCTAACTAACATGCAGGTAAAAGCCATTGGTGAATAAAAATCAGTTTCAATAAAAAATAATTTACACACATGTCATCACAAATAATACATAAAATTACACTTTTCTCAATTATAAGAACAGACATCACAATATTAATAAAATCAGTTTTAGGCATTCTTGTTACACAATCACGAAAGAACAGTACACAATAATCTTTTATCAGCCTAAAACTCTTTATCGCCGTAAAATGTTACAAAATCACAGGTCTCAAAATATAAGCTCGAAATCAAGATCAAAAGCTCATGATCAGTGCTAGTTAATCATCAAAAAATCGGGATTTATTTCTGATAATGATACTTTGATGGCCTAATACAGATAGTTCATTATCTTTTATAAGCGTCCACTTTCCGTGGCCTCAATAAAATTTGCATTGCTAAATTTATATTTGGGACAGCGAACCTGTAGTACAGGCTTTTTTGGTTACTATTGTAAAACAAAATTTCTGTTTTCCAAGTTTGTAAAATATGTAAATTTCTTTCGATATTTTAGTACCTATTAACATTTTGCAGGAAATACTAAAAAGATACAAGTCCTTATCTTTACTCCAAGTTACCTGTTTACATTATAACCATATTATAGAAAGAATACAATACAACACAACTTTATTGCACACCAATTTAAATGAACATAATAAAAAAGAATTTAAACTATAGATGTATGTACAAGAGGGCGGCCTTAACACCTTGAGTAATCTTTACCGGGCTTTTAAAAAAACTTTCCTTTTCATTTATAACCAACCCTAAATTAGTCGATTGCAGGCTCAAGGAAATTCCGTACTACATTCAATCAGTGAATACTCCATCGCATTTCGTAGCTTGTACCGTCCAATTTCACGCTGCCGCAGCTACCACCCGCGGTGTCGACAAAAACTTTGAATTTTAATTCCACATTCAAACTGTTTGACAACGCCGTTTACGACCGGACACACATGAAATATACGGCGGAGTTCGAGACAAATTTCGTCCCCTAACTCATAAATCATTATACGAGTGTGCGACTTAATTACGAGCGTTTTGAGAATAGGTCGCTACTTGTCAACGGTTTATTGAGTGGAATTGTCGAAGTGGTTATGCTATTCTTGGTTTATATTACAAACGAGTCTTTTGATGATGGACAGAGGGCTGCAGTTGACGTGAGTTGTTAAGTGTTTTGTAGGAAGTTGTTATTATTACTCTTAAACTACGAGTATTAGCTATTGAAGTAGGTTGAATTATTGGTGGGTAATTTAGGCATGGAAATTGAGTTTCGATTTAAGTTCAATCATAATTTATGACTGAAAACACATCTTTATTCACGTGTTGTCGAAGGATATTTTGCAAACCTCGATTTTAAAATACTTAAACTTACTTCTTCTTGACTTACTGACCTACATATATACATAGCCGAAGAAACAGAAATAAGTCTCGTGCAAATAAAATATTCAGTAACAAAGACGTTCAATGAAATTCATATCTATTAAAAAATCTAGATTTACGACTCGACTTATCTATTCGTATATCACCAATGAAAAGACTTCAACAAAGACATTATCATTATAAGACTTCACACATTTCTTTCTTAACTTTTAAATAACTATAAAAAAATTACAAAATCGAGTCTTTAACAGAGCATCCTTCAAAAATTTAACTGCTCGTATTTAACTTCTAAAGGCACAATTACCACAGGCTATAAAAACAGTAATACAACTAACGTTTTAGTGTAACTTTAGTGCCTATTCACAATTGTGTATCTTTTTAGGCACGTTTGAAAAGAGCACACTGTAGTTTAAGAGCTTCGCGCTTAATCTATAAGCAGTTAAAATAGTATGGTTTAAGTTTTATATATTTTTAACGCGATACGAGTAGGGTATTGTGTTGACAAGGATTTTAGTGGTAAGGGTGTAGTTAGATTGGGAAATTTGAGCCAGAGGTATCGCTTTTGTTTAGGTTACTAGCTCGGCAAAGAAAATAAAAAACTTATAGAATATCAAGGAAATAACCGCTATTAACTAATATGTTAACAGTAACATTGCATAAGTTTTTTTTATTATTACTTTATTTCAAAGTGAAAATTTTACGCGCGTACACTAACTATTCGAGTAAACCGTAGAGTAAACGTTTTTGTCTCATAATTTTTCATGATCAGCAATTGGTTTTAAATGCTTTAATTTACTCGTAACTTGTCGTGAATGTATTTAGTAATAATAAAAGCAAGTACCAAATGGCACAACAAACCACCATTTTAAACGACTTCAAATAAATCTCAATTGGCTCGCACATTTTTTTGTATTTGTCTTTCATATCACAGGCTTTCTAGCGAATAACAATATATTTAATGTGCGATTGTATAAAATGTGACGACACCCTTACAGTGTTTAAATCTCAGGCACAATCATTCATTGAATCGTAGGATATGACATAGTTTTATAGGCGTGTAGAATCGACTGATGTGTTGCAAGAAAAGGACCAGTTTCTATACGTAACCGTGACTTATTTGATTTCAAGGAACTTTACAAGCTTGAGTAGAGTTGCGCTGTTTGATGGAAATTGTGTTTGTT